>CM064963.1:59235167-59264916 GCA_032847665.1 Solanum chilense | reverse complement strand
GTAGATTTATGATATTATTGATATATGTTGTTTTCTATTTTGAGTTGGCCGATGATATCTACTCAGTACTTGTGGTTGTACTGACCCCCTACTTTTATGTTTCCTTCTTGTTATTTGTGTAATGCAGTAAACGTTCCGTCAACTTCAACTCTGCAGTAAATCAAGCCAGTCTTCGTCACACCGGATCTTCAGGGTGAGCTACTGCTTCTAGCTTGGACTGGGTCTTCTTCTTCAAGTCTTGATGCCTTGAACTTCCGGCATGGACTAGCTTTTTAGTTATTTTGTTCTTAGACATTCCTAGTTTAGTGAATTGAGATAGATGTTCTTGTGATGATGACTTCCAGATTTTGGGGATATTAATAATAGTTTTTGAATTGTTTTATTTATGAGTTTAAGTCTTCCGCATTTCTTTTGTTGATATTGTATTAAATGTTAAGGTTTATATGGGTTGGTTCGCTCACATAGGAGGGTAAATGTGGGTGCCAGTCGAGGCCCCGATTTGGGTCGTGACACAAAACCTATCAAACACTAAAAGAAAACTTAACCAAGAAATCCAATGTCCAAAAACCCTAAATCCCTAAATAAAACCCTTGACTTAAAACTGTTAGCCTAAAAAAATCGTAATCTCTAAACTAACCTAAATGAGTAAATCCTAATCCTAAAACCCTAAGATACCCCTAAACCCTAAATACTATAAATTGTAAAACAAACCCTAAAAACAATTTAGAAGTATCCCTAAAAACACTAAGCTCTGAATCCTAAATCCTAATTCTTAAAAAGCATCAAACCCTTGCATAAAAAACCGCAAAAATACCTAAGCCATAAATCCTAAGAAAAACTTAGCCCTAAAACACTTTAAACCCATAAAACCTAAAAAAATTTATGCTCTAAACCCTATAAAGCCTAAAATGGTATATCCTATGCCTTCAAAAATACAAAAAAAAAACCCTAAGTTGTAAGCCATGAACCTATAAAACCCTAATACCATTACCCAAAAAACCCTATACGATAAAAACCTCGATAAACCCACAATGTAAAACCCTAAACCTAAAAAAACCCTAAACCAAAACCTATAACCATACCGAAAACCCTAAGATATCTTAAACTCAATTTTTAAGAAAACTTAACACCAATTAACCCTAAAAACCATAAACTCTAACATATTAACCGAATTCCGAAAACTAAATACATAAAAAATCCTAAATCCTAAACCTTAAGGAACCTTTAATCCTATAGACCCAAAATCAACCCTAAAAACCCTAAAATCTAAATGTTAAATCCAAAAAACCTTCACATTCACAAAAAAACAACATAAGCCATATATCCTAAGCCCATTGAAACCCTAATAAACCTCTAAAACCCCTAAACATAAAGAAAATCTAACCTCTAAACCCTATAAACACCTAAATAGTATATGCAAAACCCTAAAAAAACAACAAAAAAAAACTTAAGCGCTAAGCCCTAAGTCTATAATATACAAAGAAAATTCAACCTAATAAACCCAAAGACTTAAATCCTAATTCCTAAAACCTTTCCTTAACCTAAAACTGTAAATCCTAAACCTAAAACCTAAAGAAACCCTAAATGCTAAAAACTAGAAAATAAACCCTAAAAATCATTCCAAACCCCTACAAAACCATGAGCCCTAAATCCTTAACCCTAAAAAGCCCTAAAAAACACTTAACCCGTAAAAACCCGTAAACCTAAAAAATATATTCTCTAAACCCTGTATACCCATTAATTATATATATGCTAAAATTGTCAAAATAAAATAATCAAAGACCTAAACAATAAACAAATAAAACACTAAAAATCGTTAAACTAAGTAACACAAAGCTTTAAACCCTAACAATCTAGGTAAAACTATTAACCTAAAAAATACGTAAGACCTAAATTCTAAACCCTAACCTAAAATCCTAAATGCTAAACCTAAGATCCTAAGAAACCCTAAATTCCATAAACCTGAAAACCCATTTGAAACACCTAAAAAATCCAACATCCTAAAAATCTAAGAAACTCTTAATCCTTAAAAATTTCAAAAAAAAAACAAAACACCTAAAGTTTAAAAACTCCAAGCTCTAAACACTATAAAGACCTAAAGACTATACGCTTAACTCAAAATAACACAAAAAAAACTTATCCCTACACCTTAAACATATAAAACCTTTAAAAACCCTAAAAATCTTGACCGTAAAAACTAATAGCCTGGAAACCTAATACTCTAAGAATCTCTAAATTTTAAAACATAAACCTTAAGAAACCCTAATACCTATAAACCCTATAATTATTTCTAAAAAATGTATAAACACCTACAAAACCCTAAGCTCTAAATCCTAATCACTAAAAATTTGTAAATCCTAAACCTAAAAACACAAAAACATGACCCGTAAATCATAAAAACTAAACCCTAAAAATCCCTAATAAACACATAACTCGTAAAACCCTAAAAACCACAAAACCCCTAAACCTAGAAAACTCTAAGCTCTAGATCCTATAAAGCCCAAAATTGTATATGTTAAACCCTAAAACATAAAAACACCCTATGTGGTAAACCATAAACCTATTAATCTATAAAAACCTTATGCTAAAATACCCAAAGTCCTAACCCGTAAAAAGCTAGCTAAAACCCTTAATCTAAAATCCTAAACCTTAAAAACCCTAAAAAGTAATCTAAAACCCTAAATCCTAAACGTAAAATTCTAAGAAACAGTAACCATTAAGCTCAAGTAACCCTATATCCTATAAACCATAAAAAAAATTATAAACCCTAACCAAAAACCCTAAACCCTAACCGAAAATATTAATTTCTAAATCTAAAGCCCTAAGAAACACTAACCCTAAAAATTACAAAATCAAAAATTCTGTAATGCCTACAATAATTTCACGACCCCGCAAGTACTCCCTAGAAGTTAGGGCACCCTTTGGGTCGCAACATGTCGTACTTGACCTCTCGTAGGTCTTGTAAAAGTCCATTGACCTCATTCATTGCATTAAATGCATGAAAAGTAGTGCGGAATTAAAAATTTCCACACGAAATAATACTTCAAAATCTTTTATAGAAAAACCATTAAAGAAATACTAAGTCTCAAATTTGCAAACTTTGACACATGAATAATCTTGGGACACGGTCCATAAAAGTGGACATACCATAGATTTGCTTGAACGAGAACTAGATTCCAAGCTTTCCTTCCATATGCCTCTCAATTGCCAGATACACCATTGGATATAGATAAAAGTATGGAATTAGTACATTGCATGTTTTAATTATGGCATAATGCATTCAAATCATGATAAACAGACATTTACATGAAATATGTTCTTTTTGAGTAAAAATTCATAGCATTAGATAGAAGATACCGCATTAACACTGATGAACACATATAAGTGAAATAACATCTAACCGCACATAATAGAATGTAATATGACATTTTCCTCCCAAATTATATCCTAAGACTTACTTAAGTAGTTCAAGAAGAGACCGCCCATACACTCTCTTCAAGCCTACCTAAATAATACTTTAGACTAGCTAAGTTTAGATTATGTCCATTTCATCAATTTACTTTCCTACCTACAGTTACTCTTAAAACTCCCCTAAGTAAGACATGAAGAGACCATTCCTATACTCTCTTCACACCTTAACTAGGAAAACCTTAAACCTAGTCTAGATAAGTACTTTTTCATTATCCTGCTTTTAACTTAAGTCAATATCTTCATTATTCCATTTAAGGTACATTCAAAAATTAAGGACTTTTACATAATGGTCTTGGAGAAGAATTAGAAAACCTACACACTAACATCTTCAAAGCCTAATCGTCCTATGTCTAGATAGCATCGAATTTCACTACCTTAACTTCATAGTACTTCTACAACACTAGCATGTTTCCCACATGATGCGAATAAACAATAACTTACAAATACCATACTATGTATGCATGGAATCAAGATTCATGAAACCTTACTCTGATGTAGGGTGTTCTAATTTCAAGTGGTAGAACTAGGACACATCCTATATAGGAACATGTTTTAGAAATATCGAGGGTTTCTTTGTTCTCTAATGTCATCTTAATTAGAGAAACTTCCCAAGAATACTCACTCTGTGCTAGCCTTTGTTCTCATAGAGTATTTTAATAAAGGATCATATGAATAAGTTCCATATCTTGTTCATAACAAAGTCATATTACACCTTACCAAGGAGGGTCCACTTGGGCTGCCTACAATGGTAAGAGGATAACTGAATGACTATCCTAAGGATTATTTCATTTCATTCCGTCCAATCAACCCTAACTCCACAATTCACACAAGGATACCATTATGACATTATACTTGAAGTATATCATAACCTTCTATTTAGGTTGAATGTTACACATGAACGACCTTCTTAACTATGTTGAAGGTCACAATTCAATCATTCATACATGACTATGGATCTTTAACTTACTAAGTCACGAATCTGTACTCAAATTCTACATGTATCATGTAAGAACAAAAGTCTACCAAAAAAAGACACCATATACTTTACCTAATCACATATAACATATTGTTCAACAATCGCATAGGGACAACCAGGACAAATATAGGTCACCCTATTCGCTACTATAGAAACATGCATATAAGACATCACAAGTCTCACAAAACCCATCATTCAGCATCATACTTTAACATCAAGTAATACAACATCAAGATTTCACTATTAACAATAAAAAAAAACTAAACCCTAAGAAAAAACCCTAAACCCTAACCGAAAACCTTAATTCCTAAACATGAATACCGAAGAAACCCTAAACCCTACACTTTACAAAACCCTAAATGCTATAAAGACTAAAATAAACCCCTAAAATCCTAAACTGTAAATCCTAAATCATTAAAATCCATAAACCTTAAATAGAAAGAAAAAACATAAGCCCTACACTATACAAAAATCCTAACAAACACTTAGCTCTCAAATCGTATATGCTAAATTCTGAAACCCAAAAAAAAATAAATAAGCCCCAAATCCTATGCCTATAAAATGCATAAAAACCTTATCATAAAAAACCCCAAAACCTTAAACCATAAACACTTAAATGAAACCTAAAACCTAAAACCCCAAACCCAAAAAAACAAACACCGAAACCCTAAACGGTAACCAAAAACTCTAAGTCCGAAATAAAAAACCATAAGAAACCCTAAACCCTAATCCTTAAGAAACCCTAAACCCTATAAAACCAAAAATACACCCTAAAACTACATAAAACTTTTAAAAAACCCAAAGCCCTATATCATAAACCCTAATAATGACTTCACCCTTAAAAACCAACAAAACCAAGAATACCCTAAACCTAATAAACGCAGAGCTCTAAACCCCATGTAGACCTAAATCATATAAATTAAACACCAAAACAAACAAACAAAAGCCAAAGCCCTAACAAAAATTTTATAAAAATCTAAAAAACCCTTAACGTAAAAAAACCCAAAGCCCTAAAATCTAAAAACCTACATAAAACCCTTAACTTAAAAAAAACCTAACCTAAAACCCGATGTAAAACTAAAAACCCTAAGAAACCTAAACTATAAGAAATCATAATCTAATAAACACTTAAAAAAACCCTTAGAAATTAAAACAACTAGAAAATCCTAAGATCTAAACTCTTATCCGTAAAATATATAGAATTTAAACCTAAAAACACACCAAACAAATAATAAGTCGTAAGGTCTATAAACCCTAAGAAACAGTTGATTCTTAAAACATAAGAAACCCTAAAATAAACCACAAAAAACATATTTAACCTCTATAGAAACCTAAGCTTTAAACCAAAAATCCTAAAAATCCGTAAACCCTAAATGTAAACAAACATAAAAAGGATATATGCCCTCAACCCTAAAAACTAAAAGACTCTAAGAAATACTTAACCCTTAGGAACCTAAAATGTACAACAACCTCTAACACTAAAAGAATGTTATCTGAAAGTCCTATAAAGCTATAAATCGTATATGCTAAATGCTAAAACACACACAAAAAAAACATAATCCCTAAACCCTACACCTATACTTTTTAAAAACCTTAATCTTGAATACCCAAAGCCCTAAATGATAAAAAAACTGAAATAAAACTTTTAACCTAAAACCCTCAACCCAAAACAACCCTACAACTTAAGCTAAAACTCTAAACCCTAAACATAAAACGCTAAGAAACCCTAAACCACAAGAAACCCTAAATCCTATAAACCTCATAATAAAACCTAATATTATTTAAATCCTCTATAAGACACTAAGCTCTAAACCCTAAACTCTAAGGAATACTAAAACCTTACAAACTATAAAACAACCTAAAACCCTCTATACGTAACAAACTCTAAGCTACAATCCAATATAGTCCTTAATTATATATGCTACACCCTAACAAACACATGAAAACCCAAAGAACAAAACCTTAAGCCTATAAAACCTTAAAACCCCAAAGACTAAACACTAAAAACATGGATAACACCCTTATACTAAATCCCTAAACCAAAAAAACTTTAGCCCTAAACCCTAAACCCAAACATGAAACCCTTAACTAAAAAACCCATTATCCCAATATACTAAACTTTAAAACCTAAGAAACCCTAAAATTTAAACCTTATAAAATCCTAAATCCTATAAACCCTAATAGAAATTTACTACCCTTAAAAAACATAATCTCTAAACCTTAAATGCAAAAAATATGTAAATCTTAAACCTAAAAAACTATAAGCGCAAAATTATATAAAACCCTAAATTATATGAGATGAATAAATCATAAAAACCATCTGATACCCCTACAATAGCCTAATCTCTAAACCCCAACTCCTAATAAATCATAAAAAAGTTGAACCTAAAAAAAAAAAAAACACTGACAAAACGTAAGCCTTAAATTCTGTACTATAGGAAACACATAACCCCATGATTACCCTCAAACCCTCTAAACCTAGAAAACTCTTAGCTTTAAACCCAATAAATACTTGCATTGTATATGTTAACCTTAAAAGCACAAAAGTGAAAACTAAGCCATAATTTCTACACCTATCAAACACTAAAAAAATCGTAACCTAGAAATCCAAAATCAAAAAACCCTAAATCCCTAAATAAAACCCTTGACCTAAAATTGTTAGCCTAAAAAAATCTTAATCTCTAATCTAACCTTAAAGACTAAATCCTTATCCTAAAACCCTAAGAAACCCCTAAACCCTAAATTTATAAACTCTAAAACAAACCCTAAAAACAATTTAGAAGTATCCCTAAAAACCCTAAGATCTAAATCCTAAATCCTAATTCTTAAAAATCATCAAACCCTTGCATAAAAAACCACAAAAAAATACTAAGCCATAAATCCTAAGAAAAACTTAACCCTAAAACACTTTAAACCCATTAATCCTAAACAAATCTATGCTCTAAACCCTATAAAGCCTTAAATGGTATATCCTATGACCTCAAAAATACAAAAAAAAAAAAAAACCTAAGCTGTAAGCCATGAACCTATAAAACCCTAATACCATTACCCGAAAAACCCTATACGATAAAAACCTTATTAAACCCATAATGTAAAATCCTAAACCTATAAAACCCCTAAACCCAAACCTAAAACAATAAATCCTAAATCTAAAACCCTAAGATACCTTAAACTCAAATTTTAAGAAACCTTAACACCAATTAACCCTAAAAACCATAAACCCTAACGTAATAACTGAATTCCTAAAACTAAATCCATAAAAAATCCTAAATCCTAAACCATAAGGAACCCTAAATCATATAGACCCAAAAATCAACCCTAAAAACACTAAAATCTAAACGTTAAATCCGAAAAACCTTCACACTCACACAAAAACAACATAACCCATATATCCTAAACCCACTAAAACCTTAATAAAACTCTAAAACCCCTAAATATAAAGAAAATCTAACTTCTAAACCCAATAAACACCTAAATAGTATATGCAAAACCCTAAAAACACAAAAAAAACATAAGCTAAGCCCTAAGTCTATAAAATATAAAGAAAATTTAACCTAATAAACCCAAAGACTTAAACCCTAATTCATAAAACCTTTCCTTAACCTAAAACTCAAAATCCTAAACCTAAAACCTGATGAAACCCTAAATCCTATAAACCAAAAAATAAACCCTAAAAATCGTTCCAAACTCCTACAAAACCATCAGCCCTAAATCCTTAACCCTTAAAATCCCTAACAAACACTTAACCCATAAAAACCCGTAAACCTAAAAAAATATATTCTCTAAACCTTATATAGACATTAATTACATATATGCTAAAATTGTAAAAAGAAAAAAAAAGACCTAAACAATAAACAAATAAAACACTAAAAATCGTTAATCTAAGTAACACAAAGATCTAAACCCTAACAATCTAGGTAAAACTATTAACCTAAAAAATACATAAGCCCTAAATCCTAAACCCTAACCTAAAATCCTAAATGCTAAACCTAAGATCCTAAGAAACCCTAAATTCCATAAACTCTAAAATAAACCTCAAAACCCAATTGAAACACATAAAAAAACCTATATCCGAAAAATCTAAGAAACTCTTAATCCTTATAAACTTCAAAAAAAAACCCAAAACGCCTAATGTTTAAAAACTCCAAGCTCTAAACACTATAAAGACCTAAAGCATATACGCTTAACTCAAAATAACATAAAAAAACTGATCCCTACACCTTAAACATATAAAACCTTTAAAAACTCTAAAAATGATGACCCTAAAAACTAAAAGACTGGAAACCTAATACTATAAGAATCTCTAAATCGTAAAACTTTGTCACGACCGGAATCTAGACCCCAGACGAGACCGATGTCGTTGACCTCTCGGAGGTCGCAGACAAGCCTACTTACGTCATTCTTACTTTACATAGGTTAATTTTAGCGGAAAATTTGAAACTTTTGATTTCCTTAATCATACTTGTTAAACATTCTTTATATTTCGTAATCGTTCATCATCAACCATCTAACATTTAAGAGATAAGCAACTGAAAGAAATAATTCATTAAGTATTAATTGTATATCGGCCAAAATAGCACCAATACAAAGTCTGAACCAAAACAGGAAAGAAACGCTAGTGGAACATGCTCCACTAGCTCAACTCTAAAACTATGCTAGAATGTAAAACAGTAGCATCCTCGAAGCATGAGGACCTACCAAACTCCGGATGAATGGTGACGTCCGGACAGCTGCAACAACGAACCTGTAGCTCTATCGTCCACCTGTGCCTGCACCTAAAAGTAGATGTTTGTATGGAATTAGTACACACTTGTACTAAGTATGGGTATATGCAAGCACACACCAGGGACATGCATGAGGAGGAAGAGCTCTTTCCTAACAACATGATGCTTGGAAGTCAAGTCAGTGGACTTGCTAAATTGAGATTTGGGAAGTTATGCCATGAGAGTGACATGCATCATTATAATCATCGTAGGGCATACAACACATAACATCTTCATATAGCACATAACACATAACACATAGTTTCTTTCATATTATTCATTCATATACCATGAGACCTTATTATCATAGACTTAACCTTAAGACTTTCCTAAATGAGGGCTCAACATATGGGACCTCAACTAGGGAGCCTTTTTTATCAAACACAGAGTCTGCTTCATTCATTCATACGTATTTCATTTCAATTCATTCATAGGCCAGTGCGAACACCAGCTATACCTAGGATGTAGTTTAAGACTTTCATCGGGTTTGCTGTGCAATGATCAGGAATGACCTAATGTCATTACCTGAATCTAGCTCACCTCTTGATTATCCTATCCTAACACCTTCGGTATCATTCATTTCTTTATATGATTCATTTTGAGGCTGACCTCATTCATTCATTGGGAACTTTAACTTTAACCGACATAGATCATGTGAGCATCATGAAATCCAGTGTCTCCCCCACACCGAAAAGAGGTGGAATCACCGGCCAAAGCGATTCAATAACATGCTAGCGTATATGGGAATTTAACCCCGCCAGATCCCTATAGTGGCAATATAGGTTGAAAGACTAGGAGATGTATGGAGACCCATACCCGGCAAGCCGGACAGTCTCATCTCATGAGAGTTACGTGAACCTCCGCCCTTCCCGAAAGAAGGCATCACCGCTCATAGCTAACATATCGGTGCTCAGTATAAAGTCCATTACATTCAACTCATACATCATGGAAGCTGGCTTCTAGTATGAGGACATCATAGCTCAATAGATGATTTCTCATCTCATCATTTTGTATTAAGTGTTTTAAACTCAATATTATTCATTAGAGTGTTCATAGAGACTGGTCTCTTCATTATCTTACACTCTCATTGGTGAGTACGTATTGGTAATATTTTCTTAGGCTCATTTGAGATTGCTCTCATCATATACATTCGCCTCACGTCATGTCGTCACCACATTCTTCATTATTGGCACCTTTATTTTTCATAGTTACTCACCTCTTATTACGTGAATGTTCATTTCTTCATTTCATTACGTATATCTTAGGTTCACTTATTTTTGAACGTATGTTAAACTTATGTGTTTATACATACAAGCCATGGGGCTTCATTCGTAGTTCGTTAAGTGATTCTTATTTTCCTAAGATTATGTATTACAAGACTTATGTATCTTGTATATATGCCAAAAATCTTTATTTTTGATCAAAGTAGATGACATTATTCTTGAATATTTTACTCACGTATGACTTATGTATCAATACGGAGGTTTAGGCACGGGAACCCAATTCATGAATCACTTGGATATCATTTATAATTTTTTTCATTGACTTTATTTCTAATATTCATAACATTAGAACTCTAAATTAAATCTCAACATCTTCATGAAATAATTTATTTTCTATTATAATTAAAATTCCAACTTAAATCTCAACATCTTCATGAAATGATTTATTTTCTATTATAATTAAAATTCCAACTTAAATCTCAACATCTTCATGAAATAATGAATTTTCTATATTAATTAGAATTCTAACTTAAATCTCAATATTTACATGAAAGAAATAAATCTTCTATTTTAAATAGAATTCTAAATTAAATTCCAATATTTACATGAAAGAATTAATATCCTATTTTATTTAGAATACTAATTTAAATCACAATATTCACATGAAGGGATAAAGTTTCTATTTTAATTTTTACTATTAATTAACCGAAAGGTTGGGGGTTCGAGCCCCAACAACCCCTTTGATTTTTAGAATTAAGTTTACTACAATAGGGAGGTTGTGGGTTCGAACCCCCACAGCCCCCTTATTTTCTTTTAATTTTCGCTGAAGAGAGGAGGGTGTGAGGTGGTGGGTTCGAACCCCCACAGCCCCTCTATTTTTATTTTTATTTTTCGCTGCTACAGTCCCTTGAGGTCGTGGGTTCGATTCCCACGCCTCACATTTTTTTTCCCCATTTTCCCCTCTCTCACGCGCAATGTGAAGGTCGTGGGTTCGAATCCCACGCACCCCATTTAATTTACTGAATTTAATTCCCTTCTCCTCTTCCCCCAGGTCTCGTGTTCGATTCCCCCCAGCCCCCATTTCTTTTTCTCCTTTTTTTTGTCCGCGTGTAGCTGGGGGTCGCGAGTTCGATCCCCCCCCAGCCCCCTCTTTTTTTCCTTTTCTTTTGTTTTTCGCGCAAGACAGGGGCGAGGGTTCGATCCCCCCTTGCCCCATTTTTTTTTAAAGCCTGCTGCAGGGAGGTCCTGGGATCGATCCCTGCAGCCTCCAAAACCTTTTTTTTTTTATTTCTTTGACCTCCAAAAATTTCCAGATTCTTTTAAAGCCTATTTCTAAGTTCTGGAAATTTATTCCATGATTTTTCTGCACTTTTTCATCAATTTTCACATTAGTTCTTAGGGAGATTTAATGGTTCGTTCAATTTACTATTATTCATCATAATAAATATCACATTGTACACCCATTACACACATAAAATACACGATAAATGCACAACTTATACACCCCAAAACAGTGCCTAAAACACTGCCCTATACACGCCCATACATCAACTTTTTCGGCCATATTTTAATGATCATTATCGTGATTTACCGCACAGAAACACATTCATATTTAATTTAAGCACATCATTCATGCAAAAATCTAGCAGCACAACATACCCATCCTACAAATTCGTTAGGTAGCTAAGGACAAGGACATACGAAGGGGAACAACCTTAGTTTCAAGAGAATGAAACGTTCGGAAGAAAGTCCTCTTGGAGAATGAATTCCATGAGAGAAACCCATACCTTAATCGATGTTCAAACTTTGATGTTGCTGCCCGGAAAACTCCTCCACACCACTCCCAATTCACTTACACGTACACCTCACTCGACGAACCTCTCTTAGCCTTGACGTTTTGATTACTTTTTTCTTTTACTTAAAAAAAATTCTTGTGAGTTCTTCAAGCGTGAAGAACTGTTGATATTTGGCTGAAATAATGTGAGGACGATGGAGAACATGAGAGAGAGAGTTAAGAAGCGTGAAAAAGAGAGAACTATTAGGATTAGGAGACTAATTAAAGAATTAGTCAAATAACATTTAAAATAAATAAATACAAACCTGTTTTTAATTTATTTATTTATTTATTTATTCATTTAAAATGTGAAAGGACCATTATGCCCTTAAATACCTATTTATTCTTATTTATATAATTAATATATATATTATTATTTTTTTGGATCGTTACAAACTTAAACATTAAGAAACCCTAATTCCTATAAACCCTATAATAATTCCTAAAAATGTAAAAAACCCCTTCAAAACCCTAAGTTCTTAATCCTAAATACTAAAGATCTATAAATCCAAAACCTAAAAACACAAAAACATGACCCCTAAATCATAAAAACTAAACCCTAAAAATACCTAATAAACACATAACCCGTAAAACCCTAAAAAAAACCAAACCCCTAAACCTAGAAAACTCTAAGCTCTAGATCCTATAAAGCCCTAAATTGTATATGTTAAACCCTAAAACACAAAAATACCCTATGTGGTAAACCATAAACCTATTAATCATTAAAAACGTTATGCTAAACTACCCAAAATCCTAACCCATAAAACGCTAGATAAAACCCTTAATCTAAAACCCTAAACCTTAAAAACCCTAAACTGTAATCTAAAACCCCAATTCCTAAACTTAATATTCTAAGAAACATTAACCATCAAGCTCAAGTACCCTATAACCTATAAACTATAAAAAAAAAAATATAAACCCTTACCAAAAACCCTAACCGAAAATCCTAATTTCTAAACCTAAAGCCCTAAGAAATCCTAACCCTAAACTTTACAAAATCAAAAATTCTATAATGCCTAAAATAATGTCACGACCCCGCAAGTACTCCGTATAAGGTAGGGCACCCTTTGGGTCGGAACATGTCATACTTGACCTCTCGTAGGTCTTGTAAAAGTCCTTAGACATTATTCATTGTATTAATTGCATGAAAAGTAGTGCGGAATTAAAAAATTTTACATGAAATAATACTTCAAAATCTTTTATAGAAAAACCATTAAAGAAAGACTAAGTCTCAAATTTCCAAACTTCAACACATGAATAATCTTGGGACACGGCCCATAAAAGTGAGGACATACCATAGCTTTGCTTGAACGAGTACTAGATTCCAAGCTTTCATTCCATATGCCTCTCAATTGCCAGCTACACCTTTAGATATGGATAAAAGTATGGAATTAGTACATTGCATGTACTAATTATGGCATAGTACATTAAAATCATGATAAACGGACATTTACATGAAACATGTTTTTTTTGAGTAAAAATTCATAACATACGATAGAAGAAGCCACATTCACACCGATGAACACATATAAGTGACATAACACGTAACCCCACGTAATATAATATAATATGACATTTCCTCCCAAATTTTATCCTAAGACTTACTTAAGTAGTTCAAGAAGAGACCGACCATACACCCTCTTCAAGCCTACCTAAATAATACTTTAGACTAGCTATGTTTAGATTATGTCCATTTAATAAATTAACTTTCCTACCTAGAGTTACACTTAGGACTCCCCTAAGTAAGACATTAAGAGACCATTCATATACTCTTCACACCTTAACTAGGAAAACCTTAAACCTAGTCTAGATAGTACTTTCTCATTATCCTCCTGTTAGCTTAAGTCAATATCTTCATTATTCCATTCAAGATACATTCAAAAATTAAGGACTTTTACATAATGGTCTTGGAAAAGAACTACAGATCCTACACACTAACATCTTCAAAGCCTAATTGTGCTATGTCTAGATAGCATCAAATTTCACTACCTTAACTTCATAGTAGATCTACAACACTAGAATGTATCCCGCGTTATGAGAATAGACAATAACTGACAAATACCATACTATGTATGCATGGAATCAAGATTCATGAAACTCTACTGTGATGTAGGGTGTTCTAATTTCAAGTGGTAGAAATAGGACACATTCCATGTAGGCACATGTTTAAGAAATATCGAGGGTTTCTTTGTTCTCTAATGTCATCTTAGTAAGAGAAACTTCCCAAGAATACTCATTGGGTGCTAGCCTTTGTTCTCATAGAGTATTTTAATAAAGGATCATATAAAGAAGTACCATATCTTGTTCATAAAAAAGTCATATTACACCTTACCAAAGAGGGTCCACTTGGGCTGCCTACAATGGTAAGAGCATAACTGAATGACTATCCTAAGGATTATATCATTCCATTCCATCCAATCAAATCTAAGTCCACAATTCACACAAGAAGGATACCATTACGACTTTCAACTTGCAGGTTATCATAACCTTCCATTTAGGTTGAATGTTACACATTAATGACCTTCTTAACTATGTTGAACGTCACAAATCAATCATACATACATGACTATGGAACTATAACATACTAAGTCAAGAATCTGTAATCAGATTCTACATGTATCGTGTAAGGGACAAAGTCTACCAAAACAAGACACCATATACTTTACCTTATCACATATAGCATATTATTCAAGAAGAACATAGGGATAACCAAGTCAACTATAGGTCACCCTATTCGCTACTATAGAAACATGCATATAAGACATCACAAGTCTGATAAAACCCATCATTAAGCATCATACTTCAACATCAAGTAATACACATAAAGATTTCACTATAGCCTACTAGAGAAACATATATTCAACTAGAAAAACTCGTATTTTGACTTCACATATACACATAAGTCATATAGAACTTCACAATAATCACATATCACAATTATAACATGATAATACCATAACTCATATAGTAATGCCGAAGAGCCCACATTCTTTCACAATTTTAAAAGTAGTCCCGACGAGGCCACATTATTCACAAGTATAACATAAGCACCACCACTATAAGTGGACTAAACAATAAATCAAAACCGAAACACCTATCCTATAAAATATATTAATACTTAGTTCAAAATACCACAAATCAAACAACAACATCTCCAATGCATATCCAATTCAACAAATTGAATCCATAAATGCCCTTACCAATAGTCATAACAAACAATTCAAGCAAATACTTGAACAATAAAATGAACCAACACAAAACTATATGAAAATTACCAAATTGAGGCAGTGTATATACAATTCTAACATAATTCATACATATTTTAATAGCCCAAGGTAATCTACGCAGGAATTCAATAGGATCAAGTCAAGACCAATTCACCCACATTAGGGCCAAAAATAGGAAATCATGATTTTCATGGGTTCATAGAAAATTTAGCTTAAAATTATGTAATTAACATCAATTCAATCATAAATTTTTTATTCATAACGTTTTATGTAAGAACCCATTGTTAGATGTCAAAATAGGAAAATTCATCTTTTGAGAAATCTTTGGAAAACACTTTGAAGCTTGGATCCATCAAGAAAGGGACTTCCAGGATGAAGAATCACACCTTGATTAGAAGTTACCCACGAAATTTGGTTGAAAATTTTGAAAAATTGGTCCTCTTCCTTGAAGCTTGAGGTTTCAACAATGGAGGAATTGCTAGAGAGAGAACTTTGAGGTTTTGATTTGGGGACTTGTAATAATGAATTAATGGAAGGTTTAAAGACCCGAACCAATTTATATTAATGATATAAAAAAATTAAAATCAACCCCAAATAATAAAACTTAAAATATAATTAATTTGAAACTTCATATTTGGTCAGCTAGCCCAAGGACCACGACCACCTTTACTGTCCGTGCATGTGGTTCACGACCCCTTTGACTGTCTGTGGTCCTTGGGGAAGTGGATTACTTTCCTTTCCTTTACAAGCCTCAAAGAGACTAAGGAAGGTGCAAGACCTTCTTCACAGACCATGGTCAACTCCACTTTCCATGAAGTGGTCTCTGAACAACAAGGCAGTATGCTGCGGACTTGGGACAACTTTTACCCACAAGTTGGGTCCTCCTCAAGGACCATTTGGTCGGCCCTTGGGGAGTTTTGACAAGACGTTTCGAACCCAAAAAAACATGTACTCAAGATAGGAACCCCTCACATCAATATCAAGTAAACGAACCCATAAAACTTATCGAAACACACCAACATACACAAGCACGTTTCAAGGCACATCTTTCGAACGTCATGGACGTTTGACCTCCAAAATTCACCAAACATTAGACACTGCCTATAAACATCATTTTAAACAATTGTAGGATTAAATAAAATCATGACACAAGTGTTAGGATCTAGTTTCTCCTAAGTGATTTTACAGGTGTTACATTCTCCCTCACATGGAACATTCGTCCTTGAATGACACTTGCTTCATTTGAAACACTATCAACAGATAATAAATGCAAGACTAGAAGCACATAACCATAAAATACAATAAAAACACATATATAGGAGGACACCAATTTCACATAATTAAGAGACTCAAAACACAACATGAAGATAAAAACAAATCGACAACTCATCATGCAATTACACTCACATTCTTCATTTCAAATAGAGAGAACTTTCTTCTCCACACATTATCATGCTTAATACATCATTTTTGTTACTTCAATACAGTCACTCTCATAAGGATATTTATTAAGAAAATTTTCAAATAAATCACAATGAACATGCTCACAAGCTCACTAATGAAACTTTATGTAACGACCGGAGTCTAGACCCTAGCCTAAACCGGCATTTTTGACCTATCAGAGGTCGCAGACAAACCTGCATACGTCATCGTTGTTTAACCTATGTTAATTTTTAGCAGAAAAATTGAACTTTTGGTTTTATTAGACTTTATAGTGAGAAACATTGACTTCGTATAACACTATCTACATAAACTCATAAGTGTTCACAATAACCATCTAATATCAAGATAATCAAATGAAAGACAGTCATATTTGTATAAAAATAGAATTGCAAAAAAATGGCACCAATACAACATCTGAAAATAACTGGGAAAGACACACTAGTGGAACGTAGTCCACTAGATCATACCTACATCTAAAATAGAATATCAAAGATAATCATCCTTGAAAGCAAGAGGGTACGGATGCATGATCCATGTCCGGATAACTTCAGCTTAGTCTCGTAAGCTCTAGCGTTCACCTGCACCTGTACCTAAAAGTATAGAGTTTTATAGAATTAGTACACATGTGTACTAAGTATGTGTATATGGAAGCACACACCAAAGACATGCATGATTAAGAAGAGCTCTCTCCTAACGATATGAATTATGGAAATTCAAGTCTGTGGACTTGCCAAATTGGATTAGAAAAGTCATGCTATGAGAGTAACATGCATCATCATGCATATCATTTTGCAAACAACACATAACATATTGCACATATCACATCACATAGTTTATATCATTCCATCATATGCCATGAGACCTTGGATTCATGGACTTGACATTAAGAAATTCAAAAATGAGGAATCAACATATGGGACCTCAACTAGGGAGCCTCCTTCAACAAACACAGAGTCTACTTCATTCATTCATACGTACTTCATTTTCTTTCATTCATATACTAGTGTAAACACCAGATATACCTGCGATGTAGTTTAAGACTTTCATCCGGGTTCGCTGTGCAATGACCAAGAATAACCTAGTGTCATTACTTAAGTCTAGCTCACCTCTTGATTATCCTAACCTAACATCTTTAGTATCGTTCATTTCACTATGTACATTATTTGAGGCTGGCTTCATTCTTTCGTTGGGAACTTTAACCTTAACTGACATAGATCATGTGAGCATCATGAAATTCATTGTCTAACCACATTCTAAAAAGAGATAGAATCACTAGCCAAAGTGAACCAAAACATGCAAGCATATATAGGGAGTCAAACCCAGCTAGAACCCTATATTGGCAGTATAGGTTCAAAGACTAAGAGATATAAGGAGACCCATACCCGTCTTGATGGACAATCTGAACTCATGAGAATTACATGAACCTCTTCCTTCCCAAAAAAAGGAATCACGACTCATAGATAGCCTATCAGTGCTCAGTATAAAGTTCCAATACATTCATTTCATACATAATGTAAGCAGGATTCTCGCATGATCCATCATAGATCAATTGATGATTTCTCATCTCATCATTACGTATTAAATGTGAATTGTACTAACACTTACATATAGAGTGTGATTTTGACTTCTCTCTTAATTTTCAACACTCTCTTAGGTGAGTACTTTTGGTGACCTTATATTTGGCGTAGGTACAACTTGTCTCACTTGCACTAGCCTCATATTGTGATGCCACCCTGTTCATTTTTTACATCTTGCACTAGACTCATATTTTGATGCCACCCTGTTCATTTTTAACATCTTTTCATTTCATCTTTACCCATCATTCATTATTTTTTCATCGTATAACATACATATGCTCTATTGGAGTTCACATTGAGGGACATTAATTCTAGACGTAGATACAACTTTTCTCACTTGTACTAGCCTATCCTCATGTAGCCACTCTTTCTTTTCTTGTTCATCGTTTATCATAAATATACTCTCTTATTCATTTCATTTAGTGACATTGATTTTAGGCGTAGATGCAACTTGTGTATCCTGCACTAGCTTATAGTCATGAAGTCATTCTTTTCTTTACATATTACTATGAATTCATTCTTAACACTTTCTTTTGGAATATTCTTGAGATTTGACTTTACATCATTCTACACTCCCCTTACATGAATGTTCATTTCGTTATATGCCAATGCACTTGACCTTTTTGTATGTTTCACACTCTCGTACTTAAACCTCCTAGGTTGAGATCATTTCATTACATACATCTTATGTTTGGTAACTTTTAAACATATGCTGGAATTATGGATTCATACGTACAAGCCATGAGTCTTCATTCATAATTAATCTAAGTGACTTGTACTTATCCAAGATTATGTGGTATAAGACTTACGCATCTTATTGGTATGAGAAGATTTTGATTTTGATCCGTAGAGGCAGTATTTATTAATTATTTGTTCACGTACGATTTATGTGTCAATACGGAATTAGGAAAGGGAACTGGATTTCGAATCCCTTGAGCAACACTTAATCTTATATTAAACTTGATGATTGCATTTTGTCAGATTTGGGGGACCCTAGTTTGATCCACATCACTCCCATAATATCTCATTTCTTTTCCTCTTCTCTTGTTCGTTTAAGGCAAGGAGGTTGTGGGTTCAATCCCCCACAAGCTCATTCTTTTTCTCTAAATTTATCTCTTAACTTTCTCACCTATTCAAGGGGTTGTGGGTTCAATCCCTACTCTTCACATTCATTTTTCTCCTTTATTTTTCTTCTAACTCTCCCATCCATTAAAGAGGTCGTGGGTTCAATCCCCACTCTCCACATTTATTTTTATCCTTCATTTTCTCCTAACTCTCTCATATATTGAAGAGGTTGTAGGTTCAATACCCACTCTCCACATTTGTTTTTTCATTAATTTTTCTCATGAATTTTTGTATATAGTTTACATTTGATGAGGTCTTGGGTTCTATTCCAAATGACCTCACAATTTTTAAAAAATTTTAAAACATAGCTCACTTTTTTTATTTTTGGCCGAGAACAACATTCTCTGCAAGCTAGACATTTGGTCTTTTTCAATCCATCTTTCTCTAATGTTTTTATGTTGATTCTTGGAGTAATTCGGGTGACACTTTTCCATAAACATTGCCCTTATATGACTATCACACTTTTAACATTTACAAATACGAAAACACAACATTTATAACACACAAATTTTTAGGCAGCAACATAGTTAATTTACAACACACCCATGACAATTAACGTACAACACTTTTGCAGAATACATCTTTCATTCCTTAAATAATTTCCAAATACATATTCAAATCATAATCACAACCAGACCTAAAATTATCTACCAGAAGACATATCAATGCATACTCTGAATCTTACAAAGGATCTAATGACAGGGGCATGCAACGGGGACAACCTTAGTTTTTCAATTGCGATTAAACTAAACCTTAAGGATCTCTTAGGAAAGGGGCCAATAGAGATTAAAACCCATACCTTAATGCCTTCAACACTTGTTTCAATGATACCTATTCCCACAACACCACTGCCTCACCACAAAAATCCCAAACCCAATCCGTCGAGAAGAATTTTGTTGATTTTCGTTGTCTCTTAGCTTTTCGTTTGAGTTTTTGTGTGTAAGTTCTTCAAGAGTGAAGAACTATTATTTTCGATTCTTTTGCTGATAAAAAACATGAGAATGAGAGTGAGAGAACTAGGATTAGGAGAGTAAAGTGGAGACTTAGTCAAATTAGGACTCCTCATTATTATTAATATAATTATTATTATTATTATTATTTTATTAAAATTCTCATTTTCTATTAAATAAATCAGAAAATTAAATATTAATTAATTTAAATCATTCACTAAATACAATAAATCAATTAAATCATTGCGTCCACCAAGGCTCGAACCCATGTGGAGCAAGATTTTGCTTAGAGGGTCAATTTCGGCCACCTCTACCCAAATTGCCCCTTAACAATATTAATTGATTACTTAGTTAATTAATTAGGGTAATTACAATACTACCCTTAGACTGGAAAAGACCATTTTGCCCCTATACCCTCCAAATATAAGATTACTCCTTTTTAAGTCCGGTTAAGACTCATTCGGATAAATCTTAATATCCGGGTACCCTACATGGATGGACCCAACCTTTCCTAGATCAACTAACTCACCAAGTTAGTTGGCTTGGCTGTTGCAGAATTTCAGAGTTCTGGTTCTAGGCGCATCAATCTGTGTGAACACAGTCTTATCTAGGCATTCTAGATACGTTGGACATTGCTTAGCCTAGTAAATTTTAGGGTTATTACATTACCCCCCCCCCCCACGAACATTCGTCCCTGAATGACACTACACATCTTTTTTTAAAAAAGAGGGTGATTTTCAAAAATATTTTAATTTACATGAGACTTTGCTCTTTGTGAATTTTTGTTTCACACTTACTCTGGATAATGTATTTTAATCAAGCCTATTTGAAGCTTCATATTTGATATTGAAGAACTTCCTTCTCAATCGCACTTAACTTGATGCACCTCACAACTCATGCAACACAAAAATCATGTCCACGCTATACAAAAACAACAACATGACATGCAAACACGGATTCATTTTAACTCACATAGTACAATTATTACACATACGATTTTGGAGTTACAACACCAAGTCGACTATTGCATTAAAACTTGGAGTTTCTTAAACTAAACCAGCCTTAGGTGGAGTATATCTAACCCCTTAGATAACATCTTGTTGGCCTTAAGATTTGAAATTATATGACTTTGTTGGATTGATCCACGCCCTACCCTTTTATACCCTATCTCATTTTGCAACTGAAACCTCACTACCCTTGTTTGATAGTCTATAGTAGCATACCACTTATGGAGAAAATCCATACCTAAGCTATTCAATGCTTTTTAGGGGCTAATATCTGATTTACATATTAGTAGGTTTGTGCACATCCTTGAAACCTACTAGTAACTTCGCATTAATAGACTAAGGAACTCCTTCCTAAACTAGTCTCATCGAAGCATACAACATAAATAAAAACAAAAGTAACATAAGTCAGCAACAAACATGATGAATCTAGCATATTAACTTCATACTACTGCATAAACCATACACATGAAAAACTAATTAAACACTTTGCACCGAGACATCACCAGAGGTGTCTTCCCCTACACCCCTGGACTTGAGTGCGAAGAATCCTTACCTCGGAACCTCTTCACTTGCACCATTCAACTAAACTTTCTCCTTTTTTTTCTCAACCTCTCATATACGGACAATCCTTCATCACGTGACATGGTTTTCCAGAATTGTAACAAGTGTTAGAGCCCCTCCTACACTCTCCTCCATGAAGTTTTTCACACTTCCTACAAGGTGGCCTCTCCTTGAGGTGTGTCTACTTCACTGTTTCTCTTAACTCTGGGCTCGGAATCCCTATCATAGCAACACTTGGATGAACTTGACTCCCCTTTGTCTTCTTAAAACAAGGCTTATCCCTGATTTCAGTACTACTCTTCCTTTAAAAGATCTCATAAGCTTGCCTTGACCTATTCCCTGCCCTAGTATGCTTCTTTTTCCTTCTTTCCTCCACTTGTTGGACATGGACCATAAGACTGATACGCTCAAACTTACTTCTCAAATGAGAAGTAAAGCGGTCGCGTCAAGTAAATAACCCAACTAGTGAGGTTGGTATCGTTCCCACGAGGAAAATAGTCTAGACTTAGCTTCAACTTGTTATTACTATTGTTCGGTTGATAGTTTCCTTAGAATGTAAAAGCATAAAAAAGGGGGGTTTGTATTTCCTAATGAGTAAAAATAACTAACAAACTTGACAGAGACACTTCACAGCTTTTAATTTTGGGTTTTAATCAATTAATCAAAGTAACTAGGGTTTACGTGTTCCCCACAGGTTCATAACTTGATAATTCTAACTATAACAATTCTTTCCTAGTATCTTGCATGCAAAGTGATAAGTTATGTATTTCTAAATCCTTGGTCCGGCATCTAGAAAATCTCACTCCGCACCTTTGTCCGGCTACGTTTGTTGCTTTCCTAACCCTTATCTTTACCTCATATTAAGCATCGTATTCGATATTTGACTAAGTTATTACCTCGTACCAATCAATACTAGCCTATTAGATAGTATACACTAAATCTATGTTAATAATTCTTTTCCTATTATCTACCTCCTTGGTCCTGCAAGTAGCATTAAGGCGAGTTCTAACGTTGATCATCCGTTAAAAAGACTTCTAAGCGAAAGAATTATTAATACATGCAAGACACTATTCTAGAATTGTTATTTTAGCTAGTGTTTATCTCATTATTTGCCTATGGTTCCCACAACCCTAGTTATGGAGTTTAGTTACTCATAGCCATAAACACAATATTCAAATATGTTAAATCAGAATTCATGCACTTACTTCAATGAGAAAGAATAAAGTCTGAAAATTTGCTTGATTAATCACCAAAAATCACTTGTAAGAATCTCCAAAAATCAAACACTATTACACAAAGTCTAATCTCACCGAGTCTAACTATCAGGAATTTAATAATCTAAGAGTCTAACCTCAAAAATGAGGCTTTACGAACTATTTATAAAAAATAAAAACCTAAGTAAACAAGGATTCTAATTGCTGGAAATCTGCCAAAACGCGGCTGGGTCGACGGACCACGCGACGGACCGTCGTGGTCACAACGGACCGTCGTGGACTCCGTCGTCCCATACTTGGTGCAATTTCTTCTGCTTCTTTCTTCATTCCCCTCGACGGCAGGTGTGACGGACCGTCATAGGCACGACGGTCCGTCGAGGGTCTTTGTTTC
The DNA here is from genome assembly GCA_032847665.1 of Solanum chilense. Classification (NCBI taxonomy): domain Eukaryota; kingdom Viridiplantae; phylum Streptophyta; class Magnoliopsida; order Solanales; family Solanaceae; genus Solanum; species Solanum chilense. Next base: position 59,241,154 of record CM064963.1, on the reverse strand, counting down.
AAAATACTTCAACTCTTGGAATTTGGGTACTGGGATCACTTCTCTGATCTTCACGACGAACCTGCAGGACAGACCGTCATGGCTATGACGGTCCGTCACAAGCTTCGTAATCCCACACTTTGTCAGACTTCCCCATCTTTCTTCAGCAGCTGCACTACGCTGCCACCTACGGACCGTCACAGGCACGACGGACCGTCATAAGCTCCGTAGGTGGTCTCTTCTGCATTTTTTCGCTCAAAATCTCCGTATTCAGCTCTGGACAGATTTCTTGCAAAACAAAGAGAAACTTATATCAAAATTAGCACAAAAAGGCTTTCGGACACACTAAACTTAAGGAAAAAGTATTAACTATACCGTGAAACCACGGTATATCAACACCCTCAACTTAAATTCGTTGTTTGTCCTCAAGCGACGCACTATGACTCACTACACAATCTTTGTACAATAGTATTCATGTTTTATCCTTTGCAATCATTTGGCTATCAATCCCGATTAATCTCATCAAATCTATGCATGCTATCACTATTAGTCTTGAATTTTGTGGGATTCGAACATGACACAGACTCACCATGCACTAACACCTATCCTCTTCAATTTCTCACCGAGGTGCTAACAATTCCAATATTGCAACTTGTGTCCTCACTTCAAAAGAAAATCCTCATTTTTCACACAATGATTTCAGTTTTAGTATAAGGATTACTTTTCAACACTAGCTCTAAGAACAAAGTCACACTCATTCATACATATTGCCATAAGCTTGCCCTTATTTTCACTGCCTTAAGTTCGCTATACAACCCTTAGGATCACGATAGGACTTTCTTAGCTTGTAACATAGGCTCAGAGTCAGGTAGGGTATATTTAGGTATACTTTAGTGACTTTTGCCCTCCTTGACATATCGGCTAAACCTTCCACTTTCTATCACTTTATCTCGCCAAGTTTCTCGCATTCTTTCATCTTGCTATTTTCCCTTCTTTCTTCATTTGTGTAAGTGACTCTTTTCCCTCCTTTTTTTTATTTTTTTTATTTCAACGAGTTCTTGAGTCACTTTGCTTTTGTTCTTTCTCTCTCTTTGTTCTTTCAACCCCACTTTCCAGAGCATTCCTCAAAACAGCCACCCTCAACTCATGGCTTTGCCATGATTCAAGGTACACAATACCCAAAGTTGGGTCAGGGCCATAACGAAGGTTGTCTATGCATTAGCCACCCTCAACTTATGCTTTTGGCATAAGCGAAGGTGCACATGTCCAAGGAGGGACCAGGGCCAACATATTGTTACCAGAAAAATCAGTTGGGGTGAAAAAGAAAGGTCTAATTTTAAGCTCAAATTATTTGGATCAAAGAAGGATAACTTTCATTTGATTTATTTTATTTAGGCTAGAAATGGGCTATTTTGAATAAGGGCCTATGATCCTTTCCTAATTGTCTGTTACAACTTACTTTTAGCAGGACTAACCAGGCAAGTTCTAGCTCAGTACCAATAGTGGACTATTCAAATTTCCTCACACTCACTTGAACTCTCATCACTATACCAGATTATCAGACACCTAGTTTGACTTGAAGATTTAGGGTAATGCAATGGTGTAACTGTATTTCATGTTCAGAGCCACACAATTATCAATTACTATGCCTAGTCATGCAACATTTTCTAGTTTTATCAGGATATCATTTTAGCCATCATGCTTCAGAGTTAAACTATGTACAAAAGATGTAACGTGCCGGTTCAACAGAAAAAGTAATCAGTCTTTTGGGGAAAAAGAACACAGGCAAGAAAACCCCAAAAGAGGATAGTGAGTTGGGCTACTCAGACTTCACCCTAACACTCACTTTCCATTTACCCCACCCCCAACAAGAAAGCATGCAATTGTCCCCAATGCATAAAAAATCTAAATATTGGAGTGGTAGGTAAAGCAAACCTGTGGTGCATAGCTCCGTCGATCAGCAAGTTGGTGGGTCCGGTTTCCCGGAACCCACGTCCTCTGCAATCTGGACACCCTCAGTGGTGTCCTCAGTAGCAACCGCACCATCAGTAGTGCCTCATGCTGTCTCTACAGTGCGGGAGCTAGACGCCCCAGCCGCTATCTGCGATGCTCTGATTTGGTGTGCCTCCGCCTCAGCAAGTGAGGCTCTCCTCGCAGCCTCCATCTCTCGGCGCTCCTTCTTTCTTGCTCGCGCCTCATCCTCTGCTCGACCCCTACGCCTCTTGGCACTCTTTGGAGGGGGAGATGGTGGAAGTTCAGAAGTAGTAAACAGTGCCGCCAACACTGTGTCCTCAGCAGGCTCGACAGAAGGAGCCTCAGAATCCGGCACCCTCGCCGCTAGTATCGTGGCGATGTCTGCACGAAGACTATCGACAGCAGCCTGAAGAGTCGACATATCTACCGGAGGGGATGGTCGAGCTAACACTCTCAACTCAAAGGCATCTATGCGCTGGTTAACCTCAGCAATCTTCCGCTGCATCATCCTCTCTGTACGCGCTTCCGACTCAGTAATGGACTTCTGCATCCACGGCTGGATATGATGCAGAAGAGTGGCCATTTGTGCCTCCTGTTTTTGGACCCTAGCAAGCGGGGCCAGTAACGGTAGAGGGGCTGTGTGAGAGGAGCTGGGGCTGTGCTACTACCCGGGATAGACTCGACCGGGGTAGTGTCAGTGGATGCCTGTGTAGATTTGCGGGCCTGGGCAACCGTATCCACAAGATCATCAGCAAGAGGGGGCAGCTCTGGACGGGGCCCTCTACGTGGCGCCAACTCATTGGCCTCGTCTCTGATGAGACCGACATCAACGGTGCCCTGAGGGGTCTTTAACTGATCTATGTGCCATATGGGCACACCTGCAGACCATAAAAGGGCAAAGATCATACACGGGAACGGGTAGGTAGTAGTGACCTTGAATGCCCTCTCGTGCATGACTGCCTGGAGAAGCCATGCGAAGTCCACCTCGAAGCCGGCTATCATCGCCGCCATCAACACTGCTCGATCCCAGGTGACGATGTTATCAGCAGCTGTGGGGGAAAGGCAGTGACAGACGAGTAGCCACAAGAACTTCGCGACGAACGTGAGGTTGGCCTTATTAATGGCCCCCTTCGGCTCAGTGACCCAATCGACACCCTCTCCGTCGACCGATAGGTGCAGGGCCATCCACCTCTTGGTGGTCTCTCTCAGTGCCTGCTCGCGCAAGAATTGTCCATCCTTTACTATCTGCCAGCGATAGTCAAACTCGGCAGTGATGGGGGTCCACGTAGCATCTGCACTCTCGCCGTATAGGAACCGGCGGATAGTTGGCAGGGAAATGTCAACCTACACGCCCCGGACTCGAACCTGCTCCAGTGGGGCCTGTTTAGCGGGAGCAGCCCGCCTATCGATCTGTGATCGGAGAGTCGCTACGTAGGATGCGTAGAACTCTTGGACCACCTCCTCACTGTATCGTCCCAACAGACGGGCTGTCCACTCTAACCGATGCCTGGTGAATAGGTTGTGGATCTCCGGCATCGATGGGAGACTCCCTGTAAGTACCCGCCGCTCCAAGTTGAGTGTCCGAGTCATTACTCCTTTATCAGTCAGGAATTTGGCGTCAGAGTAAACTTGAAACTGGCCTTCGACACACCACGGTTTGGCTGGTCAGAGGCTGGGGTGGGGACTGGGGCTGGTGCGCCGGATGTAGAGTCTGAACAGTCAGCCTCATCAGACAGGGCGGACGCTGCAGCAGTGGCGGGTGCGGGAACCTCAGCAGAGCCTGAAGCTTCCTCGGACCATGATACTCCTAAGGATCCAGACGCTCCTTCCTCATGTGTGGCTGACCCAGAGGGTGTGCCGGTCAGTGTGTGCTCCTCATCAGACTGGGAGGCAGTGACTACGCCGGATGCCACCGTCTTGGGTGTGGCTCTGGGGGCACGTGCAGCACGGGAAGGTGCGGAAGTGCCTGGGGGCACATATTCAGGGTCCCGCTCATCATCAGAGTCGATGATCAAGCGTGCAGACGGAGCGACAGACTTAGATCGCCCACATGCGTAGGTGCAGTCTTGCTTGGGTGCCATAGTAGATAGTACCTGTAAAGGATCAATATTAGTATGAGTAGTGGCAAACAAGACAGGCAAGCCCATACGACATAAAACATTGAAAATAGTGTGTTAGTGATATTGAAACTGTATCACACGACGGGCCAGATGACGGCTCGTTGTGGCTACGACGTACCGTCATGAGGTCCATCGTGTTGTACTTAGTCTATGTGTATATAAAGAACCCGAAAAGATGGGTCTCTGACCATCATGACGGTCGAGCAAGACGGACCGTCGTTGGTACGACGGTCCGTCGTAAGAGTCCGTCGTAGGGCACTTGGAAAATGTTGAGAGACCCTTATTAGAGGGGTCTCTGACCATCATGACGGTCGAGCAGGACGGACCGTCGAGAGGACGACGGTCCGTCGTAAGTGTCTGTTGTAGGACACTTAGAAAATGTTGGGAGACCCTTGGCAGAGGGGTCTCTGACCGGTACGAAGGTCATGCAGGACGGACCGTCGTCGGTAAGACTGTCCGTCACAAGTGTCCGTTGAAGGATACTTGGAAAAAAAAATAGAGACCCTTGGGAGAGGGGTCTCTGACCGGTACGACGGTCATGCAGGACGGACCGTCATGGGTAAGACAGTCCGTCACAAGTGTCCGTTGAAGGACACTTGGAAAAAAAATGGAGACCCTTGGGAGAGGGGTCTCTGACCGGTACGACGGTCATGCAGGACGGACCGTCGTGGGTAAGACGGTCCGTCACAAGTGTCCGTTGAAGGATACTTGGAAAAAAAATGGAGACCCTTGGGAGAGGGGTCTCTGACCGATACGACGGTTATGCAGGACGGACCGTCGTGGGTTCGACGGTCCGTCACAAGTGTCCGTCGGATAGGGCTGCTAGGGCTTGTGCAACAGACCCTACGACGGTCCGTCGTGGCTACGACGGACCATCATCGGGGTCTCGTTCTGAATGACAGAGACAGAACTGTAGGTACCCTAAGAAACCCCGATGAACCCATATGGTCTTGTAGTGTGGTGGACCTATATGTGTCTGTAATGACCTGTTTAGTCGTTTTGAGTAACAAATTTTTATTTGGAAAAACTGGTTGAATACGACGGACACCACGACGGACCGTCGTGGGCACGACGGACCGTCGAGGGTGTCCCGTTCCAAAACACTTGGAATTATGAAATTGAGTGTTGAAACTGAGTCTCTGAACTCTGTGACGGACCTGCAGGACGGACCGTCATAGTCACGACGGAACGTCGTGAGCCCCGTGTCAAAACACTTAGACTCTTGAGAAATTGGTGCTGGGAGCAACTCTCTGTCCGTCGTGACGGAAGTGCAGGACGGACCGTCGTATGCACGACGGACCGTCACAGACTCCTTGAAGGAATTTGAGTCCTTGACGAACCTGCGTGACGGACCGTCGCAGGCACGACGGACCGTCACAGGTTCCGTAATCCCAGACGGGGTCAGAATTCTGACTATTTTTAAAGGGGTGTTTTGGACCATTCCGGCTTTAATTTATAAAGTTAGTGGGTGCATGTTATTAGTTCAATTCCTTGGGGGTTGAAAGACTAACTTTGAGTAACTTGGTGGGTTGGTTTCATTACTTTTGAAACTTGAAATCTTGTGATTTAGGGTAAGAAGAGAGGAAGGTTGGAGGAAGAAAGAGAAAGAGAAAGAGAAGAGAAAAGAGGCGCTTGAGAGAGAAGGAGCAAGGTTTCTTGAAGATTCTTGCTTGAACACAAATCCTTGGTGAAGGTAGGTTATGGTTTATGCTATTTGTAGAAAACTCTCAATAGCAAATGATATGTATTGGGTATTCTTGTAAATCCTTCTATATGCTTAATTGTATGATTGTATGAGTATGATTATATGTTTGTGATGAAATAAGCATGATGAAGCTTGTGAACCCTAAATCTTGATGAAACCCTAATTTTACTTGTTATGAGATTTATGATGCCTTAGTATAAAAGAAGGCT
>CM064963.1:59213916-59232098 GCA_032847665.1 Solanum chilense | reverse complement strand
TATGTTTCTTGTCTTATTTTGCTTTAATTTTAAAACAAATTCGGCCTTTCTTATTTCGACAAAGTGTATTTTACCCTTGGCTTTTCTTCACCCATTTTTTAACTTTATATTCTTTGTCCTTGATGATGCTATATATATATATATATATATCAAAAACAAATTATTCTAATTTAATCTTAACATTGATTACTTATTCCTTTACTCATTTTTTTCTAAGACCTAAAACTTAATATTAATTCAAGAAAAAAGCTAATTTCATTTTATCATATTTTGGGGGATGAAAGAAAATTGGTGGTGGGTTTATATTTGCTTGTTAAGTACACCGTGCACATGCTTTAGCACGTGTGTATTATGTTTTTATAAAAAAAATTGTGTACTAAAAAATTATTTTGTATGCAGAATATTATTAAAGAATAAATTCCTAGATAGTAATTTATAGAAAATTATCTAGATATCACTTATTTTTATTTTATGATCACAATATTATTTAACATTAATTATTTTTTTCAAAATATATTTGACACACAAAAAAAATTATATTCTCTCCTAATGAAATGCCATGTCACATTATTTTTTATTATTATTAACAATTTTTTAAAAAGAATTAAACAACCTATACTACCTAGTAAGGGTGGCAGCAGAACCGGTATTTACCGGTTCCCGGTTCGATCCGATTCCGGTTCGGTATCGGTTAATCCCGATATAAACCGGTTCTTTTCAGTTTTGAGACAGGTATCGAGACGGAAATCGAGATTTACCGGTATTTCTTGGTTCCGGAAATTATCGGTCCGTTACGGTCCAGTCCGGCCTGGTCAATTTTTTTTAATATATCCGTTAATAGCCGTTGGGTAACGGCTAGTGGGCCCCTCCAACGGTTATTTGAGTAAAATTTCAGCCAATAGAAGTCCTACCCCACTTCAAACTTTTTAATACCCTAAAGTTTTAAAAAGTACACTTTAACCCATTTTTTTACTTATAAATACCCCTAAATTTCATTCTTTTAAATCACAAAATCATCTATTCATGTTCTACTCTCTCTACTCTCTAATCTCTAATTCTCTAATATATAATATCTTAAATTCTAGTGTTGCCTTATTCGGTTTTTGGAAATTAGATTTGGAGCTTCAAAATTCATGTTTCAACTTTTCACGTTCGGCTTTCGGCGGTCATAAACGTCTACTTTTTTTAAGTAGACGTTCGGTACATTCATTCCAAACTTCCAACTTTTATTTTACATTTCATTTATATTTAAATAATTATTTATTTTTTTTGTGATTTCTTATTTGCATTACATTTTCCGTATTATATATAATCTCACGTTTAATTTTTTAATATGGATTTCGGTAAAAATGTTGTTAAAAAAGGAATAGGGAAAAAAAAGTGCATTAGAGCGTGTAAAAAATAGGTGTAACTTTACATCCTCCGATAATGCAAAAACCGGTAGTTCTTCTAATTAAAAAACTAAAAAATCTACTATATTAAGAATAAATACAGATGATTAAACACATGTTGATGATACGATTTTTAATATTGATAGTAATTCAGGATTAGATCCTTATCATGAACATTTACAACATCACTTTGGTAATTTTGATGAGGATTTGCCTAGTGATAATGATAATGATAATGGTATTGATAATTATACTGATACGCCTACTTTTGATGAAGATGATGATGAAACTGAGCCACCTACGGCTACTAATACTTTCAGTCCTGCTCCCTTTCGTTGTCCTGCCCCTGTTCCCCAGTACATCCTAGGCCTAAGGTAGAACGTGTTAAAAAATCGATTGTTTGACAATTTATGACACAAAATGAAGATAAAACACAAGCTATTTGTAATAAATGTAATCATAGATTAAATCATAAAACTGTTGATAAATCTGGCTTGACGGGACATTTGAGTAGTCATTTAATGTCTTGTTGTAAAAATGAATTTTTGCATGCTAAAGCGGTAGCGGAAGCTAAAAAAAATGGTACCCCCCTTCCTGAAAATGTAGGAGTAGGCGGCTCTAACATGGTACAAACACAATTAAATCTGTCTAATGTTTCTGGCTCTAGTTTACCACTTTCATATAGTAGAGAAAAAGATCTTGAAGAACTAACTAAAATGATATGTGTTATGGGTTTGCCATTTAGTTTTGTTGAAAATCCCGATTTTATACGTTATATTCAAATTGTATATAATCCAAATTTTAAAGGTTTTGCTCGAAATACAATAAAAAAGGTTGTATTTGATTATCATGCACACATTTTCAATATCTTTGTTATTTATTTTATTATAATACTTGTAAAATAGCTATTACTTCTGATATGGGTCGTAGTGTAAACGGTAACGATTATTTGACTGTTACTGCACATTGGATTGATGAAAATTGGTATATGCAAAAAAAGAATTTTAAGTTATAAATGTTGTCAAATGCAAAAAACCGGTAGTTATAGTGCTCAAACTATTTTAGATATTTTACAAAGTTATGGAATATGTGATAAAATAAGTAGTATAACCTTAGATAATGCTTCAAGTAATAATGCTGCTGTTGAATATTTAAAACCTACACTTTGTCCTTTCTATTGTGATAATTATCATATTAGGTGTACTACACATATATATAATTTGATGGTTAGAGATGGTGTACATATGTATGATAATGGATGTGCGAAAGTTCAAAATGCATGTCATTTTATATTTAAATGTCAAGTTAAGTCTAGGCGTAAAGATTTTCAAAATCGCTATTTGAAAATAATCTTCCACCTAGAAAAATTCCAAAAACAGTGGCTACTAGATGGAATACTTTATATGAAATGCTTGTAGTCGCTTATGAATATCGAATACCTTTACAAATGGTTTGGAATGCTCATAATTCTGATATGACATATAGACTAGATGATAATGATTGGCGTGATATAAATGAACTTATATATTTCCTAAAAGTTTTTTACTTAACTACAAAAAATATATATGTACTTTATAGTGCATCAATTTGTACTGTTTTGCCTGATATTTGTGATTTCTTCTAAATTATATAAATTTAAAAATAAACCAAGATTTCAACAAATCATTGAAAAAATGATTCTAAAATTTAAAAAATATTATATTCCTATTCCTCAAATTTATTTAACTGCATGTTTGTTAAACCCTCAGTATAAAGATGTAGGTGCATCAAAAATGGTTGAAAAAATGTATTTTAACTTAGATATTAATGATGTATTAGAAGAAATTCCTAGTTGTCAACAAGTTATAGATAGTATAAAAATTGAAGCTAGAAAATTGTATGATTTATATAATACTAATATAAATTTATCAAATGAAAATGAACCTCAAAGCTCTAGGAGTAGATTTGATGAAAATAAAATTGAGGATTATTTAACGGATTATCTTGAACTTTCTCACAATAATAGAAATGATTTTGATGCCTGTGCTAATCAAAATACAGAACGTACTGAAGATATTCTAGCATGATGGAGAAATCGAGGAAAGGATTTCCAAAACTAGTACGAATGGCTCGAGATATATTAGCAATGCAAGCGTCGTCGGTAGCTTCGGAAGGCGTCTTTAGTGCAACAAGGTTTCAACTTGGAGAACATAGACATTCACTAGCAGCCGACAGCTTGGAGATATCGGTATTATTTCGAGATTGAATTAATGCCGTGAGAAGAAATTTGGGTCGTGAACCACTACCGATCAAATTTCAAGATGCCGTTGATGAAGTAATGCAGGATTATAGTGACGACGGGATTGAAGCAATGGAAGATCTTTTTATTCAACCAATTCCTGAACATGTTACAAAAGAAATGTTGAATGATTTACGAAGGGATTTATATGGTGGCACCAACTATTAGTAAAAGTATGATAATTCAAGATTTAATTCAAACAGAACTCTTCCTAGAATGTGGCTGTGTAGATTAAATATTTTAGTACTCTACTAATATTTTTGTAAATGTAATTGTAATATCAAATAAATATTAATAAAAATATAGATTATTCGCATTAATTTGTTTTTCAATATTGTTGTATTAAATTTAATTTTTAATATTGTCAATTTTTAATTTTATAACTTTAATGTTTGAATTTAAAAATTTCAAATTTTAAGAGTTTGAAATTTAAATATATAACTTTAAAATTTGAATTTAAAATTTTCAAACTTTAAAAAATTTGAATTTAAAAATTTCAAACTTTAAAAGTTTGAATTTAAAAATTTCAAACTTTAAGAGTTTGAAATTTAAATTTTCAAACTTTAAAATTTGAATTTAAATTTTCAAACTTTAAAAGTTTGAATTAAAGATTTTCAAACTTTAAAGTTTGAATTTAAAATTTTCAAACATTAAGGTTTATAAAATTTAAATTTGAAACTTTAAAAGTTTGAAAGTTTTAAATTTAAACTTTAAAGTTTGAATTTAAAAATTTCAAACTTTAATAATTTGAAATTTAAATTTTATAACTTTAAAGTTTGAAAATTTTAATTTTTTTTAACTTTTAAAGTTTGAAATTCAAATTTTTAATTTTTTAATTATTATGGTAAAAATTATATTCAATTAAAAAAATTAAATCTTTAAGTTAAGTTTTTTTTTTAACTATCGGTCTGTCCCGATTACCGGTCTGGTATAATATCGATTCACTTCCGGACCGGGACGGAACTGTACAAATTTTATCGATTTATCGGTCCGGTCCGGTCTTGGCTTCGAAACGATACCGGTTCGCACCGTACCGATTTCGAAACTTACCGGATCGGTTCATTCGGTTCCGATACCGATGCCACACTTACTACCCAGTAAAAAAATATAGCAAATCATGACAGACTTTTTTGAAGCATTAATGCTTAAAAAGACAAAATATCCTGATGATCAAATTTGTATATAAGACGGTGATAAAAAATTTGTTACTAAATTTATTGTCTTTTTCATCAACAACTTAAAATACTAATTTTATTTTTTCTTCGCAGCTCTCAGCAAGACTAAATTTTTTAATAGCTATAGCGACAAATACTCGTAAATGAAACATAGGATAAAGATCTTCGCTATAAAATTGAAGTAACTAGATTTCATAGGAATAGATTAATGCTCTCTTATAAATTCATTAAACAAGCTGTCATTTAAAGAATTAAAAGAAATATCATTAATAAAATAAAAATATGTGATATGACATCCTAATATGAGCGATATAATATTTTTTTTATGTCATATATTGTTAGTGAAAAAACTTACAAGATAATAAAATTGCAAGATTACAATTGAAAATAAAATGAAGAAATTGATCTCTTCAGGCTGAGGCGCGGATATCTCGCTCTCTTTAAGGAGATTCAAGCCCACTGCAGCAAATGTTTTCACCGATCCAGCAGTCGTCCTCTTTGACTTGTCCCCTCCAGGATACAACAGCCTTCACAAAGTATAACTCAACAACTCTGGACAAGAGTTGAGTCCAAAGCTCCACAAAAAAGAACACATCCCTTCAACTAATAAGAACTCTCTTTTAGACTAACTCTTTCACTCTTTGTTTTCTCTTATGAGTTGTGTGTTTCTAAAACCAAATGAAGACTACCACTATTTATACTACAAGAAGTCTTCCTAGCATTGAATAGAAAGATAATGGAGGTAGCAAATAGTGAAGATAATGCCCTTAGGAGTTTCATAGGTTACAATGGGAGTTACATAGGTTACATAGGTTACAATGAGTAATGGAGGAATTAAGAATGAAATAAAGTGATGGACAACCAATGCTAATGGATGATGTAGAAGTTATCCATTCCAATGTTTTCTTATAACTCAAAAATAAAGCAATTTAATATGTTAAATATTAATATTAAAATGCTAATAACCTAATGATACGCTCAAACTCACCTCTCAAATGAGAAGTAAAGCGGTCGTGTCAAGTAAATAACCCAACTAGTGAGGTTGGGATCGTTCCCACGAGGAAAATAGTCTAGACTTAACTTTAACCTAGTATTACTATCGTTTGGTCGATAACTCTCTTGGAAAGTAACAATATAAAGGGGGGGGGGTTGTATTAAGTAATGAGTAAAAATAACTAACGTAATTAAAAGAGACACTTGACAGCTTTTAATATTGGGTTTTAATCAATGAATTAAAGTAACTAGGGTTTACGTGTTCCCCACGGGTTCATAACTTGATAATTCTAACAATAACAATTCTTTCCTAGTATCTTGCATGCAAAGTGATAAGTTATGTATTTCTAAATCCTTGGTCCGGCATCTAGAAAATCTCACTCCGCACCTTGGTCCGGCTACGTGTGTTGCTTTCCTAACCCTTATCTTTACCTCATATTAAGCATCGTATTCGATATTTGACTAAGTTATTACCTCGTACCAATCAATACTAGCCTATTAGATAGTATACACTAAATCTATGTTAATAATTCTTTTCCTATTATCTACCTCCTTGGTCCGGCAAGTAGCATTAAGGCGAGTTCTAACGTTGATCATCCGTTAAAAAGACTTCTAAGCGAAAGAATTATTAATACATGCAAGACACTATTCTAGAATTGTTATTTTAGCTAGGGTTTATCTCATTATTTGCCTATGGTTCCCACAACCCTTGTTATGGAGTTTAGTTACTCATAGCCATAAACACAATATTCAAATATGTTAAATCAGAATTCATGTACTTACTTCAATGATAAAGAATAAAGTCCGAAAATTTGCTTGATTAATCACCAAAAATCACTTGTAAGAATCTCCAAAAATCAAACACTATTACACAAAGTCTAATCTCACCGAGTCTAACTATCAGGAATTTAATAATCTAAGAGTCTAACCTCAAAAACGAGGTTTTTTGAACTATTTCTAAAAAATAAAAACCTAAGTAAACAAGGATTCTAATTGCTGGAAATCTGCCAAAACGCGGCTGGGTCGACGGACCACGTGACGGACCGTCGTGGTCACAACGGACCGTGGTGGACTCAGTCGTCCCATACTTGGTGCAATTTCTTCTGCTGCTTTCTTCATTCCCCTCGACGGCAGGTGTGACGGACCGTCATAGGCACGACGGTCCGTCGAGGGTCTTCGTTTCAAAATACTTCAACTCTTGGAATCTGGGTACTGGGATCACTTCTCTGATCTTCACGATGAACATGCAGGACGGACCGTCATGGCTATGACGGTCCGTCACAAGCTTCGTAATCCCACACTTGGTCAGACTTCCCCATCTTCCTTCAGCAGCTGCACTACGCTGCCACCTACGGACCGTCACAGGCACGACGGACCGTCATAAGCTCCGTAGGTGGTCTCTTCTGCATTTTTTCGCTCAAAATCTCCGCATTCAGCTCTGGATAGATTTCCTGCAAAACAAAGAGAAACTTATATCAAAATTAGCAAAAAAAGGCTTTCTGACACACTAATCTTAAGGAAAAAGTATTAACTATACCGTGAAACCACGGTATATCAAAGACTCGAAAGGTCCATGCTATCATGCAGCATAAATGGCCTACACTCATCCTCGAGATCCTCAGTAATCTTAGATCGAGTTTAAACGAGGGGTTTCACCCTCGTGAAGTCCCTTAACCTACTAGCCATGGTGATGGAATGTAGGTTCTCCTTGAACACACCCAGTTGCTCCGCCTTGGCTGTCATAGCCTGAGCTTGTAAATTGATGGCTTGGGTCATATGTACCATGGTTGTCCTCACTTCTCTATCTGTCAACCCAGTTTGGTTAACAAGCATCTCCATTACAGAAGCTGGAGCCTGGGGAGGAACTTGATTTACTCAAGTAGCTGCTCCTCCAATCTCTCCGCCTGTATTTCTCCTACTATTCATCTTTCTAAATCTCAAGAGTTGATGTAAGATACGTTCTTAACACCAAAAAACCAGACATTAGAGAAGGCACAATAAGATAAGTGAAGGGAATTTTTCCTAAGCATTATGCAACCTCTAATTCAGGATAGTGGTGCACTTCACTACCATGACTTATAAACTACTCAATGTGGTTGATGTGAACTTATTATTCTCTAAATTTAACCTAACTCTCTAATACAAGCTTTTTCACGACTGGAGTCTAGACCCTAGCCAAAACCGGCATCATTGACCTCTCACAGGTCGCAAACAAGCCTACATAGTTCATCATTACTTTACCTAGGTTAATTTTTAGCGGAAAAATTGAACTTTTTGTTTAATTAGACTTTATAGTGAGAATTAATGACTTCGTATAAGATTATCTACATAAACTCATAAGCGTTCACAACAACCATCTATTATCAAGATAATCAAATGAAAGACAGTCATATTTGTATGAAAATATAGAGTTGCAAAAATGGCACCCATACAACGTCTGAAAATAACTTGGAAAGAAACACTAGTGGAACATACTCCTCTAGATCATACCAACATATAAGATAGAATATCAAAGATAGGCATCTTTGAAAGCAAGAGGGTCCGAATGAATGCTCCACGTCCGGATAACTTCAGCTTAGTCTCGTAAACTCTAGCGTTCACCTGCACCCGCACCTAAAAGTATAGAGTTGTATGGAATTAGTACACACGTGTACTAAGTATGTGTATATGCAAGCACACACCAAGGATATACATGATTAAAAAGAGCTCTCTTCTAACAATATGAGTTATGGAAAGTCAAGTCAGTGGACTTGCCAAATTGGATTAGAAAAGTCATGCTATGAGAGTAACATGCATCATCATGCATATCATTTTGCAAACAACAAAAAGCATATTGCACATATCACATAGTTCATATCATTCCTTCATATGCCATGAGACCTTGGATTCATGGACTTGACATTAAGACATCCCAAAATGACGGCTCAACATATGGGACCTCAACTAGGGAGCCTCCTTCAACAAACACAAAGTCTGCTTCATTCATTCATACATACTTCATTTTCATTCATTCATATACTTGTATAAACACCAGCTATACCTAGGATTTAGTTTAAGACTTTCACCGGGTTCGTTGTGCAATGACCAAGAATAACCTAGTGTCATTACTTAAGTCCAGCTCACTTCTTGATTAACCTATCCTAACACCTTTGGTATCGTTTATTTCATTATGTGCATTATTTGAGGCTTGCCTCATTCTTCCTTTGGGAATTTTAACCTTAACCAACATAGATCATGTGAGCATCATGAAATTCAGTGTTTAACAACACAGCGAAAAGAGGTCGAATCACCATCCAAAGTGAACCAAAATATGCTAGCGTATATAGTGACTCGAACCCTACTAGAACCCTATATTGGCAGTATAGGTTCACAGACTAGGAGATATAAGGAGACCCATACCCATCTAGATGGACAGTCTCATCTCATGAGAATTACACAAACCTTTGCATTCCCGAAAGAAGGAATTGTGACTCATATATTGCCTATCATGCTCGGTATAAACTTCCATTACATTCAACTCATACATCATTGGAGCTGGCTTCTAGCATGAGGCATCATAGATTATTAGATTATTTCTCATCTCATCATTATGTATTAAGTGTCAATTGTCCTTACACTTACATTTAGAGTGTGATTGAGACATGCCTCTTAATTTTCAACACTCTCTTAGGTGAGTGCTTTTGGTGACCTTATATTTTGCGTAGGTATAACTTCTCTCACTTGCACTAGCCTCATATTGTGATGCCACCATGTTTTTTTTTAACATCTTTTCATTTCATCTTTACTCGCCTTTCATTATTTGTTCATCGTATATCATACATATGCTCTCTTCGATTTCAAATTGAGGGATAATGATTCTAGACGTAGATACAACTTATCTCACTTGTTGTAGCCTATCATCATGTAGCCACTCTTTCTTTGCTTGTTCATCATTTAGCATAAATATACTCTTTTAGTCATTTCATTTAGTGACATTGATTTTATGCGTAGATGCAGCTTGTCTCACTTGCACTAGCCTATAGTCATGAAGTCATTCCTTTTTTTACATATTAACTATGAATTCATTCTCAACACTTTGTTTTGGAATATGCTTGAGATTTTACTTTACATCATTCTACACTCCCCTTACGTGAATGTTCATTTCATCATATGCCAATGCACTTGGACTTTTTGTATGTTTCACACTCTTACTTAAATCTCCTAGGTTCACATCATTTCATTACATACACTTAGGTAAGCTTACTTTCAAATTTACGCTCGACTTATGGATCCATTAGTACAAGCCATGAGACTTCATTCATAATTCGTCTAATTGACTCATACTTACCTAAGATTATGTGGTACTAGACTTACGCATCTTGTTGGTATGCGAAGAACTTGAGTTTGATCCTTAGAGTTAGTTTTCATTAATTATTTGTTCACGTACGACTTATGTGTCAATACAGAATTGGGCAAGGGAACCCGATTTGGAATCCCTTGAGCAACACTTAATTTTATATCAAACTTGATGATTGTATTTTTCCGATTTAGTGGACCCTAGTTTGATCTCCATCACTCCCATACTATTTCCTTTCTTTTCCTTTTCTCTCGTTCATTTAAGGGAAGGAGGTTCTGGGTTCAATTCCTCACAAGCTCATTCTTTTTCTCTTAATTTATCTCTTAATTTTCTCATCTATTCAAGGGGTTGTGGGTTAAAGCCCCACTCTTCACATTAATTTTATCCTTTATTTTTCTCCTAACTCAAGAATCCATTCAAGATGTCGTGGTTCAATCCCCACTCTCCACATTTATTTTTCTCCTTTATTTTTCTCCTAAATCCGTCACATATTCAAGAGGTTGTAGGATCAATACCACTCTCCACATTTATTTTTCCTTTAATTTTTATCATGAATTTTTTATGTAGTTCACATTTGGTGAGGTCTTGGGTTCAACTCCCAATGACCTCACAATTTTCAAGAAAATTAAAAACATATCTCACTTTTCAAATTTTTGGTCGAGACCAACATTTCCAGCAAGTTGGAAATTTGGTATCTTTCAATCCATCTTTCTCTCAAGTTTTTATGTTGATTCTTGGAGTAACCCGGGTGACATTTATCCAAAAACATTACGCTTCGATGAACATTACACTTTTATCATTTACATATGCGAAAACACAACATTTATAACACACAAATTTCAGGCAGTCACATAGGTAATTAACAGCACACCCATGCTCAAACAATTGATGTAAAACACTTTTCCTAAATACATCTTTCATTCCTTATATCGTTTCCAAATACACATTCAATACATAATCACAACCAGATCTAAAATTATCTACCAGAAGATATACCAACGCATGTTTTGAATGTTTCAAAGGATTTAATAACAGGGGCATGCAACAGAGACGACCTTAGTTTTTCAATTGTGATTAAACTGAACCTTAAGGGTCTCGAGAAAGGGGCCAAGAGAGAAGAAAACCCATACCTTAATGTCTTTCAACACTTGTTACAATGCTTCCTATTCCCACGACACCACTGCCTCACCACCAAAATCCCAAACCCAATCCGTCGAGAAGAATGTTGTTGATTTTTGTTTTTAGATTAGCTTTTCGTTTGAGTTTTTGTGTATAAGTTCTTCAAGAGTGAAGAACAATCATCTTAAGTTATTTGATGATAAAAAAAACGTGTGAATGAGAGTGAGAGACGTTACAATGAGAGGATTAGGATTAGGAGAGTTCGGTGGAGACTTAGTCATACTAGGACTCCTCATTATTATTATTATTATTATTTTATTAAAAATATTATTTTCCTTTAATTAAATCAGAAAATTAAATATTAATTAATTTAACTAATTCACTAAATACAATAAACCAAATAAATCATTGCTTCCACCTCGAATTTTAAGATTACCCCTTTTTAAGTCTTGTTAAGAGTCATCTGGTTAAATCTTCATATTCGGGTACCCTACATGGCTGGAACCAACCATTCATAGCTCAACTAACTCACCAAGTTAGTTGTCTTTGCTGTTGCTCAGGTTCTAAAGTCTGGTTCTATGCGCATCAATCCGTGTGAATCCGGTCTAATCTAGGCATGCTACATACGTTAGAAATACTTAGCATAGTCATTTTTAGGAGTGTTACACTTTATGCGACCTAGAATAATAGAATGATAGTATTAAAAAGATCATATATATACTCAATTTACAACATAAACATAACCTCATAAAATGCACAATAAAAGGAATAAATGAAATTCAATTTCAACAAGACTTATAAACACAATGCAACATGCATCATGCTTCTATGACATTCTATCTCTCAAGATTAAATAGAATAGAAGAGGAGAGACAACAAATCACGACTCCACTACTCACCATAGTCCCTCCCCCCCCCCTCCCACTTGGAAGGAAGTCATCACCACTAAAGAGAGAATGCAAGAACTTACCAACATCATCATCATCCGGCTTTGATCATTGTAGCATGGAGGGCATATAAGTGACTCTTTCTTGGAATATCACCTTCCTAAACACTTGGAGGAAGTTTATTACCCTCTTTTCCTTTAGCCGCAATAGTAGGACAATCCCTCACTTTATGACCATCCTTACCACAACCAAATCAATTTATGGTACCAACTAGACATTTTTCATAGTGCTTCTTCCCACAAGTAACACAGGTAGCCTTACCACCTTGAGAACCACTACCCTTCTCAAGTTTGACCTTAGCAGCACTAGGTCTATCTTTAGTGGGATCCCTCTTCTTGAACCTAGGTTTGTTTTGCTCACTCAGTACACTCTTCTTCCAATTCCTTAAGATCTACTATGTTTTGACTATTCAATACATTGAGAATTTACCTTAAGCCTAGATAAGTTCATATCATTATGGAGCTTGGTCGTACGTCACTTTTCTTTCACAAGGTCGGCCATATCGGTCACAAACCTACTCATCTCATTCCTTGGGTTAGACACAAAGGATGGATCATACTTAGACAACACGGTAAACTTCAAATAATATTCTTCAACACTCATGTTGCCTTACTTGATCTTAATGAACTCTTCAACCTTCACCTCCCGCCTATCACCGGGAAACTATTTCTCTAAGAAAGTCTCCTTAAACACTTCCCACTTTATGGGACCTGGCACAATCGACCTATTATCTTTCCACTGACTGAACCACACTTGAGCAACATCCCTCAATTTGTACTAAGCTAACTCCGTGTTCTCCCTAGAAGTCACCCCCATGACACTCAACACCATGAAAACCATCAAGAAACACTTCGGGATCTTCTCCCACATTAGAGCCAAGAAAGATACAAGGATTAATCCTCACAAAATCCATCAACCTAGAAGTCATGGTACTCTCCGAAGCATTCACCTAGGCCCAATGCTTATAATCACATGATTGGTCATAGCTTCGGTTAGGGCAAGTAAAGATTTTTTAATCTCCCCATTAGTCAAGTCCGGAGGAACCACCGGAACCCCATATCATTGAACCCAATAAGAACTTCCTCACCTTGAGGAACTTGAGCACCTGGTGGAACTTGTCAACCTATAAAAAATTGCTCGAGTTGCTCCACTAGGTGAGAAATTTCCTTATTCATTCTCTCTTTTTCAACCCCTCTTGCAGACATATTTCTAATAGTCATATCCTATAAACACAAGGAAAAACATTAAGGAGGAAAATCATAATATTTTACTCTACGGCAGGACAGAAGATTAGAAAAGAAAAGAAACTCTATCATCCTATTACTTCTCGCTCATAGATGTGTCACGACTATGCTCTAATACAAAGCTTGTCAATATCTGCAAGTAAATCGTAGAAGGTAGGGCACCTTTTGGGCCGGAAAACGATGTACTTGACTTCTGGGAGGTTTTGTACAAGCCCTTTCACATCATCCATTGCATAGGATGTATGGAAAGTAGTG
Source organism: Solanum chilense (assembly GCA_032847665.1). NCBI lineage: Eukaryota > Viridiplantae > Streptophyta > Magnoliopsida > Solanales > Solanaceae > Solanum > Solanum chilense. Next base: position 59,218,360 of record CM064963.1, on the reverse strand, counting down.
CGAAAGTAAAACTTTTCACATGAAATAATACTTCAAATATCTTTTATATAAAAACCATTAAAGAAAGGCTAAGTTTTTAATTTACAAACTTAGACACATGAATAATCTTGGGACACGACTCATACCATATGATATAGAAAATCTAAGTCTATTACAATGCTTTTAATCATCGAAATCTAACGCTAGTTATATCTTCGAAACAAGTGAGGACATACCACAACTTTGCTTGAATGAGTACTAGATTCCAAGATTTCCTTCAAGATGTCTCTGAATTTCCACCTACACCTTTAGATATAGATAAAAATATGGAATTAGTACATTGCATGTAATAAGTATTTCATAATGCATTAAAATTGTGACAAACAGACATTTACATGAAAGATGCTCTTTTTGAGCAAAACTTCACAACATAAGATAGAAGAAACAACATTAACACCAATGAACACATATAATTGACATAACAAGTAACCCCACATAATAGCATTTAATATGACATTCTCGTCCAAAAGGTTATCCTAAGACTTACTTAAGTAATTCAAGAAGAGACCGCCCATATACCCTCTTCAATCTTACCTAAATAATCTTTAAGACTACCTATATTTAGATTATGCATGTTTCATCAAATAAATGTCGTACGTAGAGTTACTTTTATGACTCCCCTAAGTAAGACATGAAGAGAACATTCATATACCCTCTCCACACCTTAACTAGTCAATCCTTAAAGAGACTTAAGATAAATAATTTTTCACTAACATGAAATTAACTTAAGTCAATATCTTCATTAGTCCATTTAAGAGACATTCAACAATTAAGAACTTTCACATAATGGTCTTGGAGAAGACCTAGGGAACCGGCTCACTAAAATCTTCAATGCCTAATCGTGCAATGTCTAGATACCATCCCATTTTACTACCTAAACTTCATAGTAGTTCTCCAACACTAGCTTGTATCTCGCATGATGTGAGTACTAAATAACCGTCATTGACCATACTAGCTATGCATGGATTATGATGTCAGGAAATCATACTTCAATGGAGGGTGTTCTAATTGCCAATGGTATTACTAGGATACATCCCATGTAGGCATATGATTAAGGAATATCGAGTGTTTTTTTGTTGTGTAGTGTCATCTTAGTTAGAGTAACTTCCCACGCATACTCACTCGGTGGTAGCCTTTGTTCCATAGAATATTTCAATATAGGATCATGTGAAGCGGTACCATATCTTGTTCATAACCAAGTCATATTACACCTTACAAAAAATGGTCCATTAGTGCTTCCTAAAATTTTTAAGAGGATAACTCAATCACTTTTCTAAGGATTATTTCATGTCATTCCATACAATCAACCCTTAGTCCATTATAGAAGGATACCATTATGGCAATCAACTTCAAGGATATCATAACCTTCCATTTAGGTTGAAGATTCCATATAAATGACCTTCTTAACAATGTTCACAGTCAAATGTCAATCACGCATACATGACTAAGGAGCTTTAGCATACTGTGTCAAGAATCCATATTCACATTCTACATTTATGAAGTAAGGGACACAAGTCTACCAAAACAAGACACACCCATACTTTACCTTATCAAATATAGAATATCTTTCAAGAAACATGTAGGGAAAACTAAGTAAACATAGTTCACCTTATTTATTACTATAGAGACATTCATATAAGCCATCACAAGTCTCATAAAACCCATCATGAAGCATCACACTTCAACATTAAGTAATGCATAAAAAGACTTCACTATAGCCTACTAGAGATACAAATCATCAACTAGAAGAACGCATGCTTTGAATTCACATAGACACATAAGTCATATAAAAATTCACAATCATCACATATCCAAGTTATATTATGATTATACCTTAATTCATAAAGTAACGCCGGCGAGGTTACATTCTTTCACAATTCATAAAGTAATGCTTACGAGGCCACATTATCACAAGTATAACACATAACCACTGTCACCGTAAGTGGACCATACCAAAACTCAAAATATAAATACCTATAATAGAAAAATAATTATGTTATAGGTCAAGATACAACTAATCCTATCACAAAATCTACAATTCATAGCCAATTCAATACATAAAGGCCCTTACCAATAGTCATCACCCACAATTCAAACAAATACTTGAACAATACAATGAACCAACACAACACCATATGTGAATTACCAAATTGAGGAAGCCTATATAAAATTATAACATACTTCATACATATTTTAATAGCCCAAGGTAATCTACACAAGAATCCAATAAGCTCAAGCCAAGATCAATTCACCCACATTAGGGCCGAAAATTGGAAATCATAATTTTGATGGTTTCATAGAGAATTTATCTGAAAATCATCTTATTAACTTCAATTCAATTATAAATTTTTTATTCAAAACGTTTTATTGAAGAAGCCGTGGCTATATATAAAAGTAGGACAATTCATCTTTTGTGAAATCTTTTAAAACTTTGAAGCTTGGCTCCATGAAGAAAGAGAGTTCAAGGATTAAGAACCATACTTCTATTAGAATTTACCCACAACATTTAGTTGAAAACCTTGAGAAATTGGTCCTCTTCCTTTATGTTTGAGGTTTCAATAATGGAGGAATTGCTAGAGATAGAACTTTGGGGTTTTTATTTGGGGTCTTGAATTAATTAGTTAAAGGAAGGTTCTAAGACTTGAAACTGTTTATATTAATGATAGAAACCTTTTGAAAATTAACACCAGTTAATTAAGCTTAAAATAGAATTAATTTGAAACTTCATATTTGGACAGCCTGCCTAGGGACCACGTCCACCTTCATTATCCATGATGGTGGTTCACAGACCCTTTGACGGTTCTTCGTCCTCGGGGCAGTGGCTTACTTGCCTTTCCAATCCTACAAAATACTAAGAGAGTTCCACAACCTTCTTATCGGACCGTGCTAAACTCCACCGGCCGTGAAGTTGTCAGTGAATATTAGGTAGTTAACTGCCAACTCGGGACAACTTTGCCCACAAGTTTAGTCCTCCTCAAGGACCCTTTTGTAGGCCCTTGGGGAATTTTGCTCGGAACTTTCTAACAAAAAACACTCGTCAACAAGTTAGGAACCACTCACATAAATTTAAAACAAAACTAACATCTAAAACATGGCGAACCACTCTAAGACACACAAGCACATTTCAAGGCACATCTTTTGAACGACATAGACGTTCTTGGACGTTTGACCTCCAAACATCATCAAACATTAGAAACTTTATATAAATATCATTATAAAGCATTTTAGGACATTAAAACCTCATGAAACAAGAGTTAGGTTCTACTTTCACCTAAATCATTTTAGAGATGTTACAAATAAGCCCTCAAAACCCTGAACTCTAAATTCTACATCGTTATAATCCATAAACCCTAAACACAAAACACACACAAAAAAAACATAATCCTAAAACCTAAAATATCCTGTGGAACACTTGGATCTTAGAAACCTTAATAAAACCTAAAAAATCCTAAACTTAAAAAAATATATGCTCTAAACCGTATAAAGTCGTAAATCGTATATGCTAAACCCTAAAACCCACAAAAAACATTAGCCCCAAACTGTATCCCTATAAAATCCTTAAAAACCTTATTGTAAAACCCCAAAGTCTTAAGACAGAAAAACTTAAATTAAACCCTAAACATAAAATCCTAAAACCAAAAAAAAACTAACCTCAAAACCTTAAAACGTAATAGAAAACTCTATGTCCTAAACTTAAATTCCTATGAAACTGTAAACCCTAATCCTGAAGAAACACTAAACCCTATAAACCCAAAATTAAACCCTAAAAATCATTTAAAACTCCTACCAAACCATAAACCCTAAACTGTAAACCCTATCAAATACTTAACTTTTAAGAACCAACAAAACAAAAAATCCCCTAAACCTAAAAAACACTGAACCCTAAACCCTATTTAGACCTAAATCATTTACATTAAACACTAAAAACAAGAAGAAAAAACAAAGTCCCCAAACCATAAATCTATAAAATCCTAAAAAAAACTTAACCTTAAAAAAGGAAAAAAAAACATAAAAAACCCTATCTAAAACTGAAAACCCAAAGAAATCCTAAACCATAATAAATATGAAATTCTATAAATCCTAAAATAAACCCTCAATACTAAAACCATCTAGAAAACCCTAAGCTCTAAACCCTAGTCCTTAAAATCTATAGACTTCAAATCTAAAAACACACAACAAAAATCATAAGTCCTAAAGTCTTTAAACCCTAAAAAATAGTTGATTCAAAAAACCTAAGAAACACTAAAGCATATAAACCCTAAAATAAACCATAAAAATCATTTAAAACCTCTACAGAATCGTAAGATATATAAAATATACTAAAAATTTGTAAACCCTGAATATAAAAAACTTAAAAAGAATATATTCCCTAAAATCTAAATAGTAAAAAAGTCTAAGAAACACT
>CM064963.1:59179509-59213816 GCA_032847665.1 Solanum chilense | reverse complement strand
AAGAGGCTAGTAGCTACTTTTAGTGCATGGTCTAGTAGCTACCTATTTTCAAATAGAAGACTCAACTTAAATGGTTTACAGAAGGTAATTACAATTCTAAATACTTTCATTCCATTATAAGGGGAAGGAGGAGAAGGTTGTTTGTCCACCAAATTATTTATGATAATGGTCGCATTGTTTAAGGTGGCAAGGAGATTGGTCAGGCTGATTGCATTTACGTCCATGGAATTTTTTCTGGAAAGGAGAATAGGATAGTTAACCAAATCCTTCAATTCTTACCCTGGAAAATCACCAATCAACAAAACCAAATTATCCAAGATATGGTCAGTAAGGAAGAGCTCAAAATTGTTGTTTTTACAATGAATCCCAACTCTATTGCATGGCCGGATGGTTTTGGGGCTAAATTTTATCAAACTTGCTAGGATATTATTAAAGAGGACCTTCTTATTGTTATTCAATCTTATTTGAGTGGGCAGATGATGCAAAACTTCATGTCTCGTGCATTTTTAGTGCTTTTACCCAATACTTAACACCCTAACAAATTTAGTGAGTTCAGACCTATTTGCTTGAGCAACTTCACCAACAAAATCCTCTCCAAGGTTCGTTATTTAATATTAGCTCCTGTCCTCCCTATCGTTATTTCAGAAAACCAATTAGGTATTGTCAAAAGGAGAAGCATCCCGGAAAGCATCATGCTCATGAAATCACTCATAACATTATGAAGACACAATAGATGGGATGATGTTGTTATCAAACTGAATATGAGCAAGGCCTATGACAGTGTATCTTGGTCTTTCACCTATCTTTCTATGAGGGCGATAGGTTTTGGAGAGGTCTTCATAGATCTTGTGTGGATAACTATGAGAAATAATTGGTATTCCGTCATTGTTAATGGCTACAGACATGGTTTCTTCCATTCTACTAGAGGCCTCAAACAAAAATATCCTTTCTCCCCAACCCTATTTATTTTAGGTGCTGAGGTCCTTTCCAGAATTTTGAATCTAGTGCATCATTATCAAAGCTATTAGAGTCTCTACATGGAAGCTAGAGTCCCTCAAATCAACCATCTCTGTTTTGTAGATTATGTGATTATTTTATCCTCAACAACTAGAAGTTCCTTACAACTTATCATGAAAACACTTAGTATCTATAAAGTTGTATCAAATCAAAGCATTTACAAAGAGAAGAGTCACTTTATGCTTCCCCCTAACACTTTTATGGAAATAATAGACATGATTAAAAGCATCACTGGTTTTTCTCAAAAGCCTAGACCTATCTCTTAGTTGGGTTTTCCCCTCTATGTTGGAGGACAAAGAATCATTTTCTACTCTAACTTGGTTTCTAAAGTGGTGAAGAGAATAAGTGGTTGGCTATCTAGGATCCTTAGTTTTGGAGGAAGGATAACTTCGATCAAGCATGTTCTCCAATCCATTCCCATTCACACCATGCCTTCTATTTCCCGTCCTAAAACTACTATCTACTATCTTAAAAGAGTAAATGCAGACTTGTTCTAGGGCTAGGACAAAGACAAGAAAAAATACCATTGGGCTTCATGGGAATATTTAAGCTTTCCATATAAAAAATGGGGCATTAGTTCTAGGAAACTGGATGAAATATGCAACACTCTACAGTTCAAACAACGGTGTATTTTTAGAACCAAAAACTCTCATTGGAGTCAATTCTTGAGGGACAAATACTGCCCTAAATCAATCATATTGCCAAAAATAGGGATACTGGACAGTCTAGGGTCTGGAATTATATGTTGAAGAGCAAGACTATTATTGAACCTCACATCTCTTGATGGATTCACTCTGGTAATAGTTTGTTCTAGTGGAATGATTGGTGGAGTGAAGGTCAACTTGCTCAGCATGTTGAATCTATCAATAGCCTCAATAACACCATTATATCTCACTTTCTTGAGAATGGGCAATCGAATGAGTCTATCCTAAAACAAAAGTTCCCACCCTTATTTTGATTCCAAGAATATTGAGCTTCAAATTTCAAGACCAGTTTGAAGTTCATGCTGTAGCAGTGTGGAAACCCACTGATCATAGTATATTTTCTTGTGGTTCTGCTTTGAAAATATGTAGATAGAAATAAATAAACAATCTTAACTCCTTTATCTCTCACAAACATATTACCTTCAAAATATATTTCCTAATTCGGAGAGTACTTAAGACACAAAATCCTTAGTAATGAAAGAATAAATGTCTTTGGGATTGATCCTGAAGATTGTTCATGTTGTAGGAGGCCAGGGAGGGATTATATCCCTCACATCTTTACAAATGGATATTTTCCTAATTACATTTTGAATAAATTTCTTCCCCATGTGGGATTAACCACACCCATAGTGATGTTAAACACATTTTGTACACTTGGTGGTGAATGGATATCAAGAATGAGGTGCACACAATGTTCTTAAAGGCAGCCCCAATTATCATTTGCTTGAATCTATGGAAGAATAGATGTGCTCCGACATATGGAGGTAAACAATCTAGTATTACTAGAGTGTAATTCTTCCTCACCCAGAAAATCATTCACTTGATTACTACATCCTATCCTTATATTGAATGGCCTGTAACTAGGCATGAAATGATTAAGGTTATTGAGTTTTTCAAACAAGATATAAGGATTTGGAAAATTAGTTGGGAACAACCCCCTTACATAGTCCTAAAGCTCAACACATATGGAAGTGTCCTCAACAATCCAGGAAGGATAGGAGGAGGGGGAATTTTGAGAGATATAAAGGGCAACATTGTGTATGCTTTTGCTACACCTTTTGGAAATGGCTCTAATAACCGAGCAGAAACTCTAGTTGCTACACATGATATAGAATGGTGCCTGCAACATGGATATAGGAGGATCATTCTTGAAAGAGACTCAGAGCTACTCATGAAATGGCTGTAGTACATTCTCAAACCTCCTTGGCAGGTGCATCATTCTTTCCAAGAGCTACTCAACCTTGTCAGCCAGATCGAATTCTTGAACTGTCAACACATCATCGGAGAGGCAAATTCTATAGTTGATATTTTGCCCAAAAGAAGCCACAAATCGGATATGCTGCAATATTACTTTATTGCCCAACAATTACCTGATTTAATCAGGGGAAGCTACATGTTAGATGAAATGGGGATACCATATTTCAGAAGGAAAAAATTGAAGAGAATCAGGAATCCTCCTTGAAGCTTTTGCCAGAAAGTTTTAATTTTGATTATCCGGACTAATCTCATTATTGTTTTAGATATATGTTTTATTTATAATTTCCTCTTTGTAAGGGGAGAGTCTCCCTTATTTACGTCTTTATGTAAAAGATTTCCTTTTGCTATGAAGACAAGGTAATCTTTTTAAATGGGAAAGATTAACTTGTAGACCATCTTTCATTGGGGTAATGTTCTATGTCCCTCTCTATGTATTTCGTTTAACTTCATATATGATATGGACCTGGGTATTTCTAAGCCTCTGACCCCTTCAAGGGTCCTTAAAATTAAAAAAAATAAAACCCTAAATTTTAAAAAACCATAAGCCCAAAATTTTAAAAATTAAACCCTAAAATCTAAACCTTATGAAGTCCTAAATCCTAATAAACCCTAATGACAATTTATTGCCCCTACAAACCCAAATCTCTAAACCCTAAATCCAAAAAATATGTTAACCCTAAACCAAAAAAACTCTAAGCGCAAAAATCTATAAAACCCTAAATCATATGAGATTAACCCTAAAAATAGAAAAAAAAACCTAAGCCCTAAATCCTAAAAAAACAAAACCTAAAAAACCCAAAGCCCTAAACCTTGAAAACGTTGATAAAACCATTAACCTAAGACCCTAAACACAAAAAAAAAAAACCTAAGACGTAAAACCTAAAAACGAACCTAGAACTCTGAATCTTAAACCGAAAAACTTAAGAACCCTAAACCCTAAACCTTAAGAAACAATAAATCCTATCAACCCTAAAATAAACCTTAAAAACATTTAAAACCCTACAAACCCAAAGCTTTAAACCCTAAATTTAACAAATTCTTAAATCATAAACCTAAAAACACAAAAAAATTGAAACCTAAAAAACATTAAGAAACACTTAACCCTAAAATCCTTTAAAAATACCCGCTATAGCCAAAAATCTCTGAGTTATAAACTCTATAAATCCATAAACCGTATATGATTAACCCTAAAAAACAAAAAAAAAATCTAAGCCTTAAACACTTAACCTAAAAGACCTTATACTTAAAAACCCAAGACCTCAACCATAATGATCATGGTAAAACCCTATACCTAAAAGAACCCTATACCCTAATCTATATTAGCAAGAAAGCACCACAAGAAGGCATGAAACTTCAGAACTTACAACAACAAGAAAATGTAGTCCATGCAGAAACTAACCTAGGTGAACAGAAGGGTAAGCAAAACACAACTAATACAACAATAATGCTTCAAGAATAGGTTATTTCAAACTATGTCAGTCAAGCTAGAAATCTACAACAATAAAAAATACAATCAGCCATACCAGCCAAAAATGTGTAGGAAGTTTATAATATACAACCAACAGGACAGGCAGGTCATTCAGGCCATTTAGGCCATGCACAATCTAATATAGGTATATAGAAAATGTATCAGATGTACCAGGTATTAGTTCACATCCTCCTCAATCACAACACACTCCTATTATTTGTGAAACTAATAAAATTAGTGTAGATCGAGAAGGGAGTGAAAACTTTGAAATTGTGGAAGGTATAAAGAATGTCTTGCAGTTCATCTTCTCTCCCATAGTGTGATGCTGATCAACTATCAATTCAAACACAATCCACTATAGATAACAACTAAAGGTAGCTACTAGTGAGGATTGTCAAAAAGAGGTCGAAAAAAGTTCTCTTCAAAAGAGTAACAACAAATGAAACACAAAATTGAGCGAAAAAAAAGAAGTTATAAAAAAAGACAAGAGAAGGAGCATAACATACTTCTTGAAATTGGACAGCAAGGACAACCATAGAAAATTGAAGATGTGGATAAATACAACCATATATCATCTAAGGATGAGTATGGTGAAGATACTCGATCATTAGACAATAATAAAGATAACGAAGAGGATAACTCCACTTTTCACACTACATATTAAAAAGAAATACAACATATCAAAGACAAACAAGGGTTTTCACCAAAATGGTGGAAGGGAACTAGACATAATCTTCAATCTTCAAATACTAGTAGACAAATCACAAGATCTACAAGTGAGGTTTGTGAGTCATTGAGAATTGTCTGTATATGATTATAGATATCAATTATCAAATACCTTAAGTTTTAATCAAATACCTTAAGTTTTACATGTTATATAATATTTAAATTATATACTTGATTAATCATAGATATAATGATTATGTCATGTTTGATGTAGTTATTAGAGTAGGCTCTTCATTTTGTATGGACTTTTCTTGTAAAGGGGAGAGTCTATCTCGTTTATGTATTATTAGTAAACTATGTATCAAGGAGGAGTCCTCCATAAATGCTTAGTTTATTTATGTGTAAGGTTGAGTTGACAAACCTTAGTAGGTTGATCGTCTCATAACCCACCTTAGGATCGGATGTAAGCTTTATGTCCCCCTCTATATACTTTTTGATTTTAATATATGATAAGCGCTGGGGGTGTTTCTCAGCCCGTGACCCAACACAAGGCTCGTTCTATGAAAAAAAATAAACTTGTAATTCAAAAATTGAAAACCCTAAGAAACACTTAATCCTCTATAGCCTAAAATAAACCCTTAAAACCATTTGAAACCCCTACAAAACCCTAATCTCTAAACCCCAACTCCTAAAAATCATAAAACTTTAACCTAAAACACGCACAAAAAAAACATAAGCCCTTGGAAACACATAACACATGAATACCCCAAAAACCCCTAAACCTAGAAAACTCTTAGTTTTAAACCCAATAAATCCATGTATTGTATATGCTAAACCCTAGAAAAACAAAAGTAAAATCTATGTTGTAATTCCTAAACCTATCAAAACCTAAAACCCTAAGCCTAATAAAGTCCTAAGCCTTAAACCCTAAACTAAAACATTCAACCCTAAACCTAAAACCCTAATAAAAAACTAAACCCTAAATACTATAAACTCTAAAACAAACCCTAAAAACCATTTAAAACTATCCTAAAATCCCGAAGATCTAAATCCTATATATTAAGTCCTTAAAATCATTAAACCCTAAACATAAAAACACAAAAAAATCCTAAGCCCTAAATCCTAAGTAACACTTTAACCCTTAAAACACGTTAAACCCACTAAACCTAAAAAAAACTTTAATCTCTAATCCCTATAAAGCTGTAAATGGTATATCCTAATCCCTCAAAAATACGATAAAAAACATAAACAGTAAGCCTGAACATATAAACAGTAAAAATGTTGACCCAAAAGACCCTATATGTTAAAATCTCGATAAAATCCATAATGTAAAAACCTAAACCCTAACCTAAAACCATAAATACTTAACCTAAAACCCTAAGATACCATAAACTCTATGTTTTTAGAAACCCTTATACTAATAAACCCTAAAAACCCTAAACCCTAACCTAAAAACAAAATTCTGAAAATAAAATCTTTAAAAAACCCTAAACCTAAACCTTAACAAACCCTATATAAACCCTAAAAATCAACCCTAAAGACCCTAAGAAAACCCAAAAACTCCTAAACCTAAAGAAAATCTAACCTCTAAACCCAATAAAGCCCTAAATATTATTTGCTAAACCCTTAAAAACGCAAAAAACCATAACCCCGAAACCCTAAGCCTATAAAATCCTAAGAAACATAAACCTAATATACCCAAATCATTAAACCCTAATTTATAAAAAATATCCCTAATATAAAACTCTAAATCCTTAACATAAAAACTCAAGAAACACTAAATCCTATATAAAGAAAAGAAAATAAACCCTAAAAACCATTTCAAACCCTTACAAAACCATAAGCCCTAAATACTTATCCCTAAAAATCTGATCCCTAACAAGCACTTAAACCATAAAGACCCTCAAAGCCCCAAAACCACAAAACCAAAAAATATACATTCTCTAAAACCTATATAGCCATTAATTATACATGCTAAAACTGTAAAATAAAAAAAATACCCAAAGCCGTAAACAATAAACAAATTAAATCCTAAAACGCCTTGACCTAAATAACACGAAGCATTAAACCCTAACAACCTAGATAAAACCTTTAACCTAAAAAATACATAATCCTTAAATCCTAATCCCTTATCTAAAAACCCTAAATCATAAACCTAAAATCCGAAGACATCCTAAATCCTATAAACCATAAAGTAAATGTTAAAACCCATTTGAAACACCTAAAAACCCCTAAATCCTAATAATCTATAAGCCCTAATCTTAAAATACACAAAAAAACATAGACTGTAAGCCATCTCAATTATAAGAAATGCGTAATCCTTAAAAACCCTTAAAATCCCAAAACCCCTAATCCATAAAAACTTCAAGCTCTAAACCCTATGAAGACCTAAATCATATATGATTAACTCCAAAAATACACAAAAAACCTAATCCCTAAACCTTAAACCTATAAACCCTTTAAAAAACCTAAAAACAAAGATCTTGTAAACCTAAAACCCTAAAAGATTCTAAATATTAAAACTTAAACCTTAGGAAACCCTAATTCCTATAACACCTATAATAAATCCTAAAAACCGTATAAAATCCCTACAAAACCCTAAATTCTTAACCCTAAATCTTAAAAATCTGTAAAGCGTGAACCTAAAAGTAACAAAAACCCCTAAACCCTAAACCTTAAAACCTAAACCCTAAAAACCCCTAAGAAACGTATAACACGTAAAACCTAAAAAACTCAAAAAAAAAAAAAAAAACTCTAACCTCTAGATCCTATAAATCCCTAAATCATATATGCTAAATCCTAAAACAAAAAATACCCTATGTGGTAAACCATAAACCTATAAAATCTCTAAAAACCTTTAGCTAAAAAACACAAATCCCTAAGCCATAAAAAATAGATAAAAACCTTTCTAAAACCCTAAACCTAAACTTTAATCTAAAACCCTAATCCTAAACCTTAAATACTAAGAAACATAGACCATCAAACTCAAGTAAGCCAAAATCCAATAAAACATAAAAAATCATAAACCGTAACAAAAGCCCTTAAACACTAATCGAAGATCCTAATTCCTAACCCTAATTCTCTAAGAAACCCTAAACGTTAACCTCACAAAAAAACAAAATCCTACAAAGCCTACAATAAACCCCCAAAACGCTTAATTCTAAATCCTAAATCCTTAAAATCCCTAAAACCTAAACACAAAAGAAACAAAAAAAACATAATTCCTAAACCCTTAAAAAAATGTAATAACACTTAACTCATAGAAACCTTAATAAAACCCAAAAGCTCCCAAACCTAAAAAATCCTAGCTCAAAAGCCTATAAAGTCATAAATATATATGCTAAACCCTAAAACCCACAAAAAAACATAAACCCCAATCCCTATGCCTATAAAATCCTTAAAAACAATATTGCAAAAACCCACAACCTTAAAGCATAAAAGAATAAATTAAACCCTAAACTAATGTAACACTCCAAAAGTCGAAGACCTTATTTAGAGCCTCACATGTTGGTCTAAGGTTAGTAACACTGTATTAAGGCCTAAAATAATGTTTATAAACGATTTGGGATGTTTTAGATTCATGACGTCAAGAAACGTCCATGACATCTGGAAGCTAGTGTAATTGAACTAGTTAAACGTCCTTAGGTTTCGTGAAGGTTTGGAGGTGTTATATGAGGTCTAAAACTGGTAAAACGGATTTAAATAGGTAAAAACATGTATATAGAGTGAAAAAATCTTGGTACAACCCTCCAAGGGTTCCTAGGGGTCCACAAAGGGACTCTTAACTCAGCCAAGCGAGCTGCCAAAGCAGCAGTCAAGATGCACATGGGAGAAATGGGTCTGCGTCACAGACATGGTGTGCCTTTATCCAAAAATCTAGTTTGCATCGTGTAAACATCTTGGAATCCTCTATCTCGAAAATTAACTTAGAACCTTCCAGTAGAAGCTCCGCGTCGCGGACTTGTCCCCCGATGAAAATCTAAAATTTGGAAATTAAGTTTGACTTAATTAAAGGGTGAATTTAAGTAAGGGAACTTTTGGGTATTTCATTCGGGCCGATATTTTGGTTTTTCAATAGATTTACCTCACATTTACTCACTTAAAACAAAACCCCAAATCAAAACCCAAAAGCACTCATCTTTTTCTAATTTCTCTCTCTGTTGATCCTCCATTGAAGAACAAGGAAGCTTAAAGAAGAAGATCAAGATCCCCAAGGTTTTTGACTCGAATTTTTTGGATTAATTCTAAATAAGGTATGGGTTCTTCTCTCTTTGAATTCCTTACCCCAAGAGGTTCTTTCAAAGATGATTTCTAACAATTCAAATTCCTAGTGTTTTTACTGTATAAATGGGTTTTCTTCCAAACTCAAAATTGTGTCTAATGATGTTGAATTATGATTTTCTATAGTTAATTATGTATGTATTGTTTAATAATTGATATGGTATTGTTGGTTTTGGTGTGAATATGTTCTCTCCCCATATAATGGAATTTGATATGTTATATCATTTACTTAATGTCATGTAATGTTGGGATGGGAACTATTGCTTGAAGAAACTCATAAATGAACCCTTTCCCTTAACCATAACTATTAATTGGTCTTATATATGACTAGAGTGGTTGGAATTGGTTATGTTATTGAATAATTTCACTATATTGTTGGATGATTATTATGAAATGACTGTAAGTTTTTGATGAAGATTCTTGGAAGCAATAGGTAAGTCTTCTAAGGTCATTATTACTTTATTATGTTGATGTTAAGCTATAGTTGATGTTGCAATGAAATTTATGTATGTATAATATTGCTATGCTATATGTTGGGATATGAATATGTTAAATGATGGATCATGATACATATATGATAACACAAGGTTGATGTTCTTCTCTTGTATGCCTTACACAATATGACGATGATATGTTAATCTCACTAATGAAGGGTTGTGGTGAAAGGAAATTCTCGTCTTCAACTTAATGAGCTATGGTCATGTTTATACAAGGAGTTAATATCCTATGGCCTATAAAAATATTCATGAGAAATGATGACTTAATGGTTATTCAAAAAAGGACTTTAGGTTAGAATTAGGTGAATATCCAATTGTAGTGACCGGTATGTCATAAGTCTTCTCTATTAGTGTTTATGATTTACTTTATTCTGGTGCTACCCTTTCTTTGTTATACCTTTGGTATCTACGAAGTTTTATATACTTCTCGATGTTTTTATTGAACCCTTTTTGGTTTGTGCACAAATGGGTAACTTGGTAGTTGCAAATAGAGTCTATAAGAAATGTCCTGTGATGCTGCCCAATAGATTTTTTCTTGTTAATTTGGTGGAACTTGACATATTTGATTTTGATATCATTTTTGGTATGGATTGACTTCATGCCTTTTTTGCTTCCATAAATTGTATAACAAGGGTAGTGAATTTCAATTTCCAAATGAAAGCCTTTTAGATTTGAAGGGGAAAATTCTATGCCAAGGGGTCAAATTGTTTCTTGCTTGAAGGCTTGAAATTTGATAGCTGATGGTTTTCTACACTTAGTGGTAAGGGTTACAGATCTAGAATGTGAAACTCCTCTTATTGAGTCAGTCCCCGTAGTAAGGGAATATCCAGAAGTTTTTCCTGGTAACGTTCCCGGAGTTCCTCCCCAATGGGAAATTGACTTTGGCATTGACTTGTAACCAGATACGAACCCTATTTCAATTCCTCCATATCGGATGTCTCCGGCTGAATTGAAAGAGTTGAAGATCCAACTCAATAATTTACTAGACAAGGGTTTCAGCCTACCTGGTATTTCTCCATGGGGTGCTACGGTCTTGTTTGTGAAGAATAAGGATAGGTCCCTTAGAATGTGCATTGATTATCGTAATCTCAATAAGGTCACTATAAAGAACAAGCATCCTATCAATGGAATTGTGATCTATTTGATCAATTCCAAGGTGCTAGCTACTTTTACAAGATTGACTTAAGGTCGGGATATCACCAACTTAAGATAAGAGGAGAAGATGTTTCCAAAACAGCTTTCTGAACAACATATGGTCCCTATGAATCTTAGTGATGTACTTTGGGTTAACAAATGCCTTGACGACGTTTATGGACCTAATGGATAGATTTTTCCGAGACTACCTCCACTCATCTGTGATTATGTTCATTGATGATATATTGATATACTCCATGAATGAAAATGAGCATGAGAGTCACTTGAGGTTGGCCATTCAAGTCCTCAAAGAACACAAACTTTATGCCAAATTTAGCAAGTGTGCATTATTTTTGAGGTCAGTTGATTTTCTTGGCCATGTTATCTCCGGTGATGGCGTAGAGGTCAATTTGATTAAGATGGATGCGGTTGGAAATTGTCCTAGACCTTTGACTCCCACCAACATAAGAAGTTTCTTCGGTCTATAGGGATACAATAGATGGTTTGTCAATGGATTTGCATCAGTTGCTTCTCCTTTGACAGCTTTGACTCAAACAAAGGTTAAAATTGGTTGGTCGGAAGCTTGTGAAAAAGGTTTTATAGAGTTGAACGATTGGCTTACCTCCGCTCTGGTGTTTACCTTACCAGAGGGTAATGAAGGCTTTGTAGTGTATTGTGACGCTTCCTCGGTGGGCTTGGGATGTGTCCTCATGAAACATGGTAGAGTTATAGCTTATGCCTCTAGGCAACTCAAAGTTCAAGAAAAGAATTATCCAACTCATGACCTTGAGTTAGAAGTCGTAGTCTTTCCATTGAAAATATGGAGACATTACTTGTATGGTGTTCATGTTGATGTTTTAACTGACCACAAAAGTTTTCAATATATTTCTACACAAAAGGAGTTGAATCACCGAATGAGAAGATGGTTAGAACTTTTATAGGATTATGACATAATTGTCCTTTACCACCATGGTAATGCCAACGTTGTTGCAGATACCTTGAGTCGTATGAATATAGTTTGTCTCATGTGGAAGAAGAGAAGAAAGAACTAGTGAAAGATGTTCATAGGTTGGCTCATTTGGGTGTGCCATTTGAAAATTCTCCAAATGGTGGTTTTATGGTCCACCATAACTCTTATTCATTATAAGTGTTTGAAATTAAGTCTAAGCAATATCTTGATCCTCTTTTGATGGAGTTGAAGGAATCGGTACTTGGTAAGCTCAATGAGTCATTATCCTAAGTGGGGATGGTATTCTTAGCAGATGTCGTGATTTGAAAAATCTAATTCTAGAAGAATCCCTTAGTTCCCACTATTCTATTCATCTTGTCACACATGGAATTCCGATGCAACCGGCATCGTTAACCTCTCTGATTTAACAGATAAGCCTCTTCTAAGATTTCATCACAATCATATAGTTAAATTTGTGAAAAACATAAAACTTTTTAAGACTTAATGAAGTATACTTAGACTTCATATAATTATTACGTAAGAGTGATATGCTACGTCTCAAACTAAAAAACCATCTATAATATATTAAACAATCGAAATAGAGAATCATAATAATAATTATATTTTGCCAATCGGCCTTGTTACAAACACTCGAAGAAATGTTTGAGATGAAATACTAGGGACTACATCCACCATCTATGTCTATTGTACTAAATCTAGAATAATAAAGTGTAGCATCTTCGAGCTTAAGAGGACCTACCAAAGTATAGAGATTGTTAATTCAAACTGCTTCGTCGAATCATCAATCTTCTCTAAAATCTGCACCTATAAATAGTAATACTATATGGGATTAGTACACACTTGTACTAAGTATGGGTCTATGCACATAAACACATAAGAACTATGCATGATCAAGGAAAGTTCTTCCTAAAGCAACATGTCGTTTCTGGAAAGTAAAGTCACTTTACTTTCTTAAATCGTTTTTTCTGATTCATGATATGAATATGACATGTTCTCATGCAATTAAGGCATACTACTCATTTTCTATATCAAAATAAGACCTTGGAATGGTGAACATAATCTTAGAACAATTTAAACAAAACTTAAGATATTTGTTCCATTAGGCCGAGAGCTCTTCCCTCCAGCTTTAGTTTATTTTTTGTCTTTTCTTCTTTTCCTTGCGTAGTTCAACGATATTCTTTGATGCTAGGTTTTACTTACATGTGCAATGATTTATTGTAGTCCCATACCTACAATGAATTGAGTAAGTAATTCAAAAGACTAAGGAAATGATTTTGCTACCTTACTTACAAGTTATATTTTCCATTCTTATTAAATTGGGCATGAAGTCTTTATAAGCCAATCTTTATTGGCCATGGCCATGATTTGATCGTTTGCATAATATAAAGATGTTGTATCATATATTCACACATCAAATGATTGAGTCATTATGTTTTGCTCTCTTTATTGGCATATATTTATGGCTATGCCCAATATTTGATCATTTGCATAATATAAAGATTATTCGCTATGCCCATTATTTGATCATTTGCGTGATATAAAGATTATGCGGCATTGATTAGACATTATTTTGTTCTCCCTTTATAATCATAATATAGGAAGTCATTATAAGACAATCTTATTACGTATGCCCTCAATCTTTATTATGTATGCCCATAACTTGTTAAAAACATCATTCTTATCAAAACTAATGATTGATATTCTTGAGATCTTTCTTTCTTAGTTAACTTTAACTTTCATTTCTTCTTCTTTCTTTCTTACTTTCTTAATGAAATCTTTAGCATTAAGATCATGTGAGCTAATATGAAATCCAATATCTGGTCCACACTGAAAAGGTGTGGTTCACCGATCAAAGTGAACCTAGATCATGTGAGCTAACATGAATCTAGTGTCTGCCCCATACTGAAAAGGGGTGGTTCACCGGCTAATGTGAAACCAAGTCTAGTGTCTTCCCCACACTGAAAAGAGGTGGTTCATGGCTAAAGTGAAACTGAATACTTTCTTGAGAATTTCACCGACATAGATCATGTGAGATAAACATGAAATCCAATGTATGTCCCACAACGATAAGGGGTGGTTTCACCGGCCATAGTGAAACCGCATACTACCTAGCTCTCTTAGGTGGAATCCACTGGCTAGTTCCTATGCTGGCAACATAGTTCAAAGACTAGGAGATTTTCAGAAAATCTTATCCACCTTTGTGGAGCGTCATCTCATGAGGCTTACATGTGATTGCACAAGCTCATTGCTGCTAGTCTATCAGTGCTTTGGTCAATTTCTTTGTCTTTATAACTTTTAGACTTTACTCAAACATTATGGAAGATTTCTTCTAGTTATGAGGTTTACTTAACTCAATGGATGACTTGTCATCCCTTTCTTTACTTGATGAAATGTGAATTTAACCTTACATTATCATCTTGGTGTTAATGAGACTTGTCTGAAGATTACTAGAACCCTCTTATGTGAGTATCTTTAACATAGCTCAATGGATTACTTGTCACCCTTTTCTTTACTTGATGAATGTGAACTTAAGTCTTACATTATTGTTATGGTGTGAGTGAGACTTGTCTCACGAATTCTAACACCTTCTTATGTGAGTATCTTAAGCATATATGTTTAGGTGGAAGTGAGACTTGTCTCACTTTGTTTAACACCCCATTCTGGTCAATTTCATAATTCATAAGCTTTTCATTGTGTCATTACTCAACTTATCTTGTTCAAAGTCATTTTGTAGCCTTATACCATTCTTTATGAATGTTATACACTTATTCAATGTACTAGTATATTCATAGTTCATTTGGATAGGGTATGTTGGTACTTGTCCCAATGATTGGCATACCGTTGGTTATTAATTCATTGAGTTACATTGGTCATGGTTAATTTGGTATAACTTAGTCATTAGCAAATTTTATATCATATTTTGGAAATAACATTGTAAGTCAATTTATTGGCATATACTAAACTTTCACATATTATGGTAATCTATTATATTTTTAGCCAATTTATTGGCATTAGGCAAACTTTCACATATTATGGTAATATAAAATATTGTTATCCAATTTATTGTCATAAGACAAACTATTACATATTATGGTAATTTAAATCTTTATTTTGAGCAAGTCAACTTTTAACATTTGTTTTGACTAGATCATAAGAACAATTCAGTGCTTAGGTTTGTTAAGATAATAAGTTAATTTGGCATTGAAGATTCATTATCTAGGTTTAATTATCATTCTTATTTCTTCTTTGAAACATTGCATTCCACACACTTACAAACATATCTACTGTAAAACACAATTAGTAATGGAGATCTTTATTCCTTTTAACAGTAAATTGAATTTCATCTTCTTCAAAACAATTGGGCGTGTATTATATGGATCTAACCAATAGGTATCATTCAACATTATTAAATCATAAAACTACATATAATGATCAGTTTTTACCACATACCAACAACATGCTCGAGATTTTGCATTATACATACTACTAGAAGTCGAAAATAGGGATAACTAGGGAGATGAACATTCAAAAGTTTCATTGGAAAAAACCATAGTTTCAGATTGCTTGAATTCAAAATGTTTGAAAAGACTCTTGGGGAAATGATACCAAGAGATAAAACTCATACCTTATGTAGAATTTAATCTACGAAGATCACAATGCACGAAAACCTTAAAGAATACCTTGAAATCACCCAAGAGAACTTTTGTCTTTATACATTTTGCTTACTACCATTGAGTCGTGTTTCTAAGTGAATAATCGTGAGTTCTAGGTCTTAATTAATAATTCAATTAGAAAATTACAAAAACTACACTTCTAAATAGACTAGACATAGGAGAACATTTGGCTTATTCAAATCTAAAATTTTCCTAAGTGTCTCGGCTAACATAATGATTTTTAATTAATTAATTAAGTTGCTAATTTAATTAGTTAAGTGACCTAGGGTAATTGATAAAGTATCCCTATGTCATTTGGACCATAACCTACCCTTTTGGACCATCCTAGGTAAGGTACTATGATGTTTCTTGAGTTAGTTACTAGATTAGTGTCAACGGGTTAGGTCTTAGGTTGTCGGGTTCACTAGTTAGTTAATTTCGTTTAGTCATAGGTTAATAAACCATTTAGGTAAGTTATTTAGAGCCTAGAGTTGGTTAGGAAGCTCAGCCCCACATGGCTTGACCCCCACAAGTGTGCCTGCCCCTAAACGCCCTAACCAAATTCAGTTGGTCTTGTCTCTTGGACGGTTAGCACATGTGTGCTTACCATTTTTGTTGTCCCAAGGATCCTCACTATATCCTTGGGCACTGCTTACTCTACATGATCATTTTAAATGATCATGTGCTATTGTACCTAGGCTTGACACTTGGATGCCTAGTACATTATGTGTTAAGTTTAGAATCAACATTTTATCTTACGGTCTTTATTGCAGGTAGAATTCTTAAACAAGCTTAAGATATATTTTAAATACATGCGTTTACCTAGAAAACTGGCTAACACCCTTAAGCCAATTTTCTCCCACATGCCCAATATTACTAAATATTGATCACTGGGATGCCTATGTACACCCCAATACGCATTATTAAAACTTTACTAGGCTCTTATCTAGACGAGTACATTTTCTGGAAAGTTACACATCCGGGTGACACAAAGATGTATCATGAACTTAAGGAGGTTTATTGGAGGGATGGTTCAACAAGATACATAGCGGAGTTTGTTGCTAACTGTCCAAATTTCCAAAAATTAAAAGCCGAAAATCTAAAAGTGGGTGAGTTAACCCAAGTCATGGATGTTCCTACATGGAAGTGGAAGGACAATAATATGGACTTTGTTGTTGGATTACCTTGAACCCGAAGGAAAAATGAATCTATATTGGTTATCGGGGATAGGTTTACCAAATCATCCCACTTTATACCCATTAAGTCTACTTATATGGACGAAGAGTATGCAAGGATCTACATTACTGAGATTCTGAGTCTTCATGGGATTCCTTTGTCCATCATTTAGGTTAGAGATTCCCAATTCACTTCTGGTTATTGGAAAGATTTTCAAAAGGGTTTAGGTACTTATGTGAAACTTAGCACCGCTTATCATCCTCAGACGGATGCTCAAGCGAAACTTACCATGCAGACCTTAGGATATATGGTAAGATATTTTGTATGGATTTTAAAGGTAGTTGGGATGAATACCTACCACTGATTGAGTTCTCTTATATAATAGCTACTATTTGAGTATTTCTATGGCTCCTTTTGAAGTTCTTTAGGGTAGAAGGTGTACATATCCGGTCGGGTGGTTTGAAGTTGATGAGTCTTCACTACTTTTTCCTGAGACTAACTATGAGGCTATAGAGAAAGTTCGAGTCATAAGGGATAGGATGAATACAACCTATAGTCGACAAAAGTCTTATGCCGACAATAGGAGAAGAGATATTGAGTTAGAAATAAGTGATTATGCGTGCTTAAAGATATCACCCATTAAGGGGGTGATGAGATTCGGTAAGAATGGGAAGTTAATTTCCCTATATGTTGGTCTTTATGAAGTTTTGCAACGGGTTAGAACCGTTGCCTATCAGTTGAAACTACTTATTGAACTAGATTTTGTTCATCTAGTGTTTCATGTTTCTATGCTCAAGAAATGCATAGGGGACCAGGTGCCTATTCTACCTATTGAAGGTCTAGGAGTAGATGAGAACCTCTTCTGTGAAGAGTTTCAAATCGTTGATGGACAAGTGAAGAAGTTGAGGAACAAAGATGTGGCCTCCGTAAAAGTTCTATGGAGAAACCACCTACTTGACGAAACAACATGGGAGTCTGGGCCGACATGAATTCCTGTTATCCTCATCTATTTGCTAATTATGTTTAGTTATTCCTACAAGTGATGGAAATAATGAATTAATATGATTTTTTCTTATTTTCAAGTATGTGCATATTATGGGTAAAGTTAATGTCAAAATGAGTTTTCATGAAAAAGCTTTTTTGTATTATTTTGTATTTATATGAAATATATGTTTTGTGTTCTTGAGATTTTTGGACTTTTTGATGTTTTCTTGAGAATAATAACATGTTAACTCTTTAATGTCATTTTGAGCTCATATTGATGTTGAGAAGGAAATTCCTCATAACGTGTTATGAAATGTTGATATCTTATGTGTTGTGATTTGAGTTGCTATGTGTAATGCCATTTTATGTGTTGAATGGTATTGTGAAGTACTTCTATGATATCTGACACATGATGATGTGCATGTTGTTGGTTGTATTGCTAGTATTGAGTCTATCCTCCTCCTACAAAAGAGTTTAGCGTCATTCTGGGACAAATGTTCCTAGGGGGGTTGATAATGTAACACTTAGAAAGTCCAAGACCTTATATAGAGCCTCACATGTTGTTCTAAGGTTAGTAACACTGTTACAAGGCTAAAAATATTTGAAGGTTTGGAGGTGTTGTATGAGGTCTAAAACTAGTAAAATGGCTTTAAATGATTAAAACTATGCATATAGAGTGAAAATGTCAATATACGACCCCCCAAGGGTTACCCTAGGGGTCCCCGACCCCAAACATAGCCAGGCAAGCTGCCACAGTAGAAGCCAAAATGCATATGGGAGAAATGGGTTCGCGTCGCGTACTTGGTAGGCCTTTGGCCAAAATAAAGTTTCTGTCACGGGCATGTCGCGGACTCCTCTGTATTGAAATTAATTTAGAAAATCTTGCGGGAAAAGCAGCTCCAAGTTGAGGACTTATTCCACGACAAAAATCTAAAATTTTGAATTCAAGTTTGACTTTATTAAAGGTTGAATTAAAGTAAGGTGTACTTTAGGTATTTCATGGGGTGCCTTTATGTTGTGTTTTAATCATATTTTCCTCACATTTACTCACTCAAAACAAAACCCAAATCAAAACCAAAAATTTCTCATCTATCTCTACTTTCTATCTCTATTGATCCTCCATTAAAGAACAAGGAAGCTTGAAGAAGAAGATAAAATTCCCAAGGTTTTTCACTCAAATTTCATGGATTAATTCTCGATAAGGTATAGATTTTTCATTCTTGGGATTCCTTTCCCCAATAGTCCTTTCAAAGACCATTTCTTACAATTCAAATTCCTAGGGTTTTTAGTCTGCATAAGGGTTTTCTTCCATACACAAAATTGTGACTAATGATTATGAATTATGATTTTCTATGGATAATTAAGTATGTATTGTTGAATAATTGATATGGTATATTTGGTTTTATCGTGTGAAGTATGTCATTTGCATAAATAATGGAATTCTATTAAGTTATATCATTCACTTAATGTCATCTAATATTAGGATTGGAATTAATAATTGAACGAACTCATAAATGAACGTATTTGCATAAACCTAACTATGTATTGGTCTTGTATATGACTAGAGTTATTGGGATTGGTTATGTTATTGCGTATTTCACTATATTGTTGGATGATTGTTATGAATTGAGTGTAAGTTTTTTATGAAGATTCTTTGAAGCAATAGGTAAGTCTTCTAACGTCATGATAACTTTATTCTGTTAATGTTGTCCTATAATTGATGTTGCTATGCAATTTACGTACGAATGATGTTGCTATGCATATATGTTGGGCTATGAATATGTTAAATGTGGGACCATGGTAAGGATATGATAACACAAGGTTGATGATGTTCTCTTGTATGCCTACACGATATGACTGATATGTTAATCTCACTAATGAAGGGTTGACATTAAAGAAAATTCTCATATTCAACCTAATTATCTATGATCATGTTTATACAAGGAGTTAATCTCTATGGCCTATGATAATATTTATGATAAAATATAACTTAAGGGTTATTCAAAAATAAACTTTAGCTTAGCACCGATAGAAGTAGATATGAGAGGTGTCCCTTCCCAAGTTAGAAGGTAGGTTCACAATACCTCTCATGAGGTAGAGGTCTCCATGTATTGTGAAACTATGGGTTTCGAATATATCTGGTACTTCTTGAACTATATTGCCTCCATAGAAATACTAGCTAGTAGATCTACCTAGAATTCCATGTTCATGTTTCCGTTCTAGCTTTACAAGTAGACCACCTCCTTTGAATGTTGGGTTTCATGTCACCGGCTTCCATGTTGAGCTCAAATGGTCTAATGTTGGTTAAGGTGATCGTTCCCTCGAGTAAAATAAAATACAAGTAAATGGATATTGGCTAGGGAGACTTGACGAGTCTACTTAGTATAGGTAGGGGTATGTGACTCTGCCTACATATTGCAAAAGTTGACTCAAAGGGAAGTCCTAGGAGATTGTTCTTATGTATTATGAACATGTAAGGTGTAATGCTTATGATATATGATGTTGCTCTTATATGGTATTGGATATGTTGATGAATATGTAATGGTCTATATTCCTATATGTGATGATGACTACTTATGATATAAGTTGTATGACACAATGCATTAATTATTGTCTCATATCTTGTCTACTCGTTTATGTGGGGTTATGGGGCTTCACATGAGCATTGCACTTGTAGGCTTGGGATGGGATTATTTGTAAGCTTTTTGTATCTTATGTTGATATGAACTATTTAACATGAAATGTTAAGATGAGTTTATAATGATATGTATTTGGTTATTATCATTCTTTATGTTGTTCTAATCCTTATCTTGTATTTGCTCTATTATATGTGCATTAATGGATTTCAAATGACTTAGAATGTTTTCTAATTAAATTGTCCTTTTCATGCATCTCCTTAAATGTTTATGTACATATACCCATACTTATTACATGTGGCGTACTTACACATATACTTCATATAACTACAAATGTAGGGTCCGACCATTGAAGATTAAGAATATTGATTGAAAAAACTTTGAACTCTTTATTTAAGTGTTGGTAGGTCAATATGTTTGGGGATACTATCTTTTCATTATTCTAGCAATGATGATTGTAGTAGTTTAAGAAATACTCTTTTATTCCTTTTTACCATTTGGATTTTATTTTAGTAAGGACTATATGGCATATTGACTTCGTATTGGCAAAGTTAAAGATTCATATTCTTTAGATTGTTTTTATGTAAGACAGTTTTTAGACTATCGTATGTATGTTTATCATGTTACTGAAGAGAGAAGCCTAAGTAAGCTTCTATTTGAGAGGTCTATATATACCTCAATATATGATAAGCAAGAAGTCTAAGTATACTTCAAATAGTATATGCAAAAGTTTTTTATTTTTTTGCATTTTAACCTATGATTTGTTATGAAGAATGCGAAGGGATTGTTTGAGTCCTCTGCGAGGAAGAAGACTCCGGTTACAACTGGGGGTGCTCATTGGTCATGACAACCTAAAATCCTAAATCAGAAAAAAAAAAATAACCCCAAACCCCTAAACTGTTGTGACGAACAAAGATAGTCATTAGACGTAACATGGCGTACTTGACCTCTTGAAGGTCTTATACAAGTCCATAATAATCATTGATCACATTGTCATAGGAAATTTGGCAAAAATTTCAAAACTTTTCATATCACATCATATGCTAGAAACATCACTTACATTAATAAAATAGTAACTAAGTACATAGTGAGACTCTAAGTCTCTTTGCAATCTTATACTCAACACCATTAGAGTAGATTAGGAACACGACCTACGCAACATAAAAGAATGACTAAACTATCACTTAACATTAAGATTAACTTGACATAGGACATCCTTGAATCTTAAGGACACTATTCCTTGAACATGGGAAAACTATCCAAGCCCTTATCTTTAAGATACATCCTCTAGCCATCACCACCTACACTTTGTGTAAAAAGATGAGAAAAATGTATTAGTACAAGAATGCACTATGTATGACAACCATTCAAAAAGATGCATTTAAAGAGGACATTTTGTTAGAAATCATGCATCATGCATATCTGTGAAACTTCATAAAACTTGTTTCAATAATCATCTTATAAATTACTTACGTCATCAAGACATGTACAATAGTCATAACATCATATAAAACCACATGATACATTTAAGGCACACTTCGAATTTCATAACATTGACCATTTTTTACCTTAAAACCTTAACTCCAATTAACCCTCTAGGGACACTTTGTACAATGCATGAATAACCACACTCAAGCATCACCTTAAGTCTATTAAGTTAAACATTAATATAACCTTCATAAACTCAACACATACATTAATAGAAGCATTTCATATAATAAGACACAAACTTCACATTTGACCCAACATACTTTATGGATAACATAGAAGAACTTATTATAGGACCACATACAAGTCAAGGCTTCCAACATCATCAAAGTAAAGCAATAGTCAACAGCAACATACTTTAAATTCAATTCAAATACAACATCATATGACATTATAAATTACTTCACATACCAATATGACAAGTAAGTACAACTTCATAGTTATCAGGTATAAACTTCATCATATAGTCAATTAGACCAACATTATGCATATAAGGTAAAACCTCATCATATAGACACAATAGGACTCATACCATGCATATTATCACAACAAGTAGACAAAAACTACAATGTCCTGCACAGGGAATAGCAACATATACATAAACATATAGAACTCCTTCCTAGAAATCCCTTCAAGAAACTACTTGTACAATGCATAGGTGATTTCATTACTCAATTTCCCTTAGGTTATCCTAGTTATGGATACTTAATTAAATTCCATATTCCATTTAAATTAACCAACATTAAGACCATGTGTGCTAAACATGGAATTTAGTCTCATCCCCTCACACTAAAGAGGGTGTCTTACTTGCCAAGGTAAGACATGAATATCATGATAGCATCTTAGGTGGATCAACTTGCTAGTTCATATGGGGAAACATAGTTTATGGAACTTGTAGGTATATATGGAAACTCTCTTTATGCCAATTAGGCATTCTAGATATCAACTTTTTCAAGACTACAGGGGACAAGCATTCCCTTTGGGAAGGGGAACCCCTCATCTTCATGTTCACTCAGTGCTAACCTAACTTCCCTTTATTGAAAAGAATTTAATAACATTAATTTATAAAAATAGGCTTTAGGATAAAAACTCCTCATATGCATAATTGTAGGTCATAGATGAGCATATACTTTCATCAACCTAGCTCATGTGAGTAAAACTTTTACATGGACATAGCACATTTAAAGCATAGTCTAGTTTAGAATACAGTCGAGAAAACATATCAAGAGACCCTATACTATAATATCATAGCATGCTTCATTCATACATTTCATGTGTGTGTGTACATATATGTGAGAAGAGCTTTCACATAGGCACTTTCAGACAACATACATTCATACTTCACTTCATTCATGCATAAGTGTTTAGGTATACATATATGAGTAGTACACGTTTAGAGACTTTGCATATTCATACTTCATCATATCATACAGTTGACATCATAGCATATTCGTCATGTTCACTTTACTCATACATTTTTAGTCATGTACATAGAGAGTCAACCTAGGAACTATCCTATCAAGGAACACATGTGCAATGCATAGGCAATGTTCCATACCCTTTTCCATACTATTACACCTATCAAGTTATCCTTTTAAGATGGACTATCATATTGTCATCGACATATACTTCACATACATATTAGTAAACATTAGGTGCATGTGAGAACTATCCTTTCATTAGCTACCTTTAGTCTATCCTACATATAGTCATGCATGAGGTGTACATGTGTACATTGGTCAACATGATCACATAATGACAAAAATCCTAACATTGAGGCAGCCGCCTGACAAAGGTCACAATACACATTCAAGTCCCTAAAACCATAGACAACTCACATATAGAGAAATAGGAACCATAGACCACACATAAAAACATTATAGCATAGGAGACTATACAACTTCATTATTTGATGTAAGACTTCTAATCATGCTTAAGACCACTCATTCATATAAGGATTCATTGGTAGGGGTCATTCATCAATAAACTTCATCAATATTAACGTATAGACCACTCCTAACCCTAACAACCTTATTCAATTGTCATAACTTTATCAATATACCTTAGATTATGAACTAGAATTGGAGACTATACATATAACTTCACATGGTATGGTCATCATAACAACAAATTCATAACACAATTGCCTTGAAGGTTATGTATCGTGGTTGCGCGGTGCTTTCAATGCTTTTTTCCTCAAGAGTTGTATGTCTAGAACTCTTTTGTAGTAGTTGTAACATATTTTAATGTTTTGTTTTGCAGGAAAGTTGTCCGGAATAAAAATGTAGAAGGCGCTGGATATTAGTGCAGAGAGGTGGCATACGAAGGCCATCGATGGCCCATTGGTTATGACCATTAATTGCAGTTTAGACCAAGGAATAAACTCGGGGAAATCTTACCAAGTGTGAATCTACGGAGAGGATCTATGGTTCTTTAATTGATCGACGGACCGTACTGCTTGATCGTCGATGTGATCAAAGATAGTTCAGTGCCCAAAGTTGGAGAAATTTATAGGATGGAGTGGCGGAGGGCATGAACAGACCGTGTTGTTGGTCCATCGATTGATTCAGAGATGAGGCCATCCGAAAGGTTAAAAAAGTCTAAGTATAGAGTGATGGAGGCAGTCGACAGACCGTCATTTCATCGACAATCCGTCAGTAGGGGTCGTCAATCATAGACGCGTTTTTTGGATAAACTTTCCTTATTTTAATTCCTTTTAGTTTAGGATTATGTTCTACAAATAGGGATTAAAACCTCATTTTGGTTAGACATTGTTGTATTGTTCTTGTTTTGTTTTGGAGATTGGTTTTTGCAAACTTTTGCAATAATTCAATTTCCAAATTTGGTTTCAAGTATTATCTTACAATTTCAAGTTGATTTTCTTGGTTTTCTTAAAATTGTTAAAGTAAGTTCATGATTTCTTTCTTAAGAACTATGAATTGTGTTGTTGCTTGCATGGGTAACTAAACCTACAACGAGGGCTATGGGAACAATGAGTGATTAACATAGTAGGCCTAGCTAAATTACAATTCTCAAATAGGTTCTTGCATGTATGGATAATTCTTTCCTTTAGATGTGCTTTTCACGGTGGCCAACGTTAGAACTCGCCTTGTTACTACTTGCCGGACCAAGGAGGTAGAAAATAAGAAAAGAATAATCAACATAGATTTGATGGGATACTATCTAATAGGCTAGTGCCGATTGGTGCGAAGTAATTACTTAGTCATACATTGATTATAATGCTTGATATGAAGTAAAGGTTTGGGTTAGTAGCTTATACACACGTAGTCGGACCAAGGTATGGGGTGAAATTCTCTACATGTCGGACGAAGGATTTAGATATACCGAACTTATCACTTTGCATGGAAAATGTTAGGGAAAAATTATTATTGCTAGGAATACGAAGTTATAAACCTATAGGGAACACATACACCCTAGTTTATATCACAACTTTATAAAATCTAAATCTTTTCTTTTGTTTACTTGTTATCTTAGAAGTATTAATGAAATTTGTCTCACAAATACCCCCCTTTTAATTACTTGTTTTCCGAAATAGCTTGACTAAATAGATATAATCGTACATTGAATTTAAGTCTAAGACCATTTTCCTTGTGGCATCAGCCCCAACCTACTACTTGGGTTCTTTAGTTGATATGACCACTTATACTTCCTTACGGGGGTGTAATTTGAGCGTATCAAATCTTGGCACCGCAGCCGAGGAATCTTGCTTTTAGATTAACTTTAATAACATTATTGAAGTTAAGTGAATGATTTCCTTATTTTACTTTTCTTTTGTTTTTGTTTCTTTCATGTCTAGTTCTAGTGTATGCCCAGTACATGGAGCCGAGGAGAACTGTTCATTCCATTCGATCCTGAACATAAGCATACACTACAAAGAATGGAAAATCAGCAAAACCCAACCAATCTATGTGATGGGGCAATTCGTCAACCTCCATTACCGGTTGAGGCACATAACTAAAGTTCAAATTGAATTGTACAATGCTTTGAGGATGCAGTCCCCAGCACCAAGAACTCAGGATTACTATAGGGCAAACATTAACATTACTGAGTTCGATGTACCTATTGTCCTACCCCCTTTGCCACCTGGGCACACATTCCTGCTGACGAGTAGCACTACACGAAAAACTACCTCTAAGGAAGGGAAATATGGTAAAAAGAACTTCAAATCTAGTCCTAAATAGTCTATTGAGACAGAAAAAGGATGGTCACCATCCATCCTATGATGTTTCTTCGCTAAATGTCAATTGGGACGAGTTCCATTAGCGGGTCGCTGAATTAGTTTAGAGACAAAACAAAAGCGGTCCCAAAAATACTTTTGCACATTGTGTATCTCGTCATAGAAAGAGTATTTTCTTCTCTGAAAACTCGTTATTTTTAGGGAGTATCTACGACCTTTCCCAAGATTACTCTTTAGGGAAGAGCAACGACGTCGTCTTAGATTGTTTTTCATGACTAGTAACACCTCGTCCTGAATGATCTTTTAGGGACAAGTTGTTTTCTAGTCCTAGAGGAAACTCTTAGGGGCAGGAAACTCGCTCGTCTTAGATGAACTTTTAGAGATGAGTAAAACTTTTGGTCTCTAACTGACAATCAGTACTTGTGGAATTTCATTTCTCATAAATAATATAAGCTTTATCAATAAATTTTAGATTTATACGGTATTTTCCATACAATAGGCTTATATAAATATAAAATTAACTAAACATCCCATGTTATTAGTTTCAATATTTGTTTAACAAAAAAAAGCATAGAAAATTAACAATATCCCGAGCAAAATATTTATGGTCTTGTGCATCTTCTAAACTTTCATCTTGACTTGTAGCTTCAATGTTCACAAAAGTACACCGGAATTCACCAAGGGTTATCCAAACATATTAAAAAGCTGCAATAACATAACAGAATTTGAGTAAGAAAACTTTGATAGTGTATCCGAAGTCTAAAATGTATACAAATTGCTTTCATAATAAATACTTCAAATCCAAAAACTGTAGGCATCATGAAATCCCAAAAAATTGTAGACTACATTAACAATGTATGGTTTTACAGATAATAAAAATCCTTCAAAAATTGTATTGAACAAAAAAAAAACAGAGGAAAAAAATGTGTGTATGCTAATATATTTGTATAAAATGGTATCTTTTTTAAACAATTCTATTACTATAGAAGACGCCATTGCAGCCGCCTAAACATAGTCTCTGATTCGCTAAGGCTGTAAGCTTTTATACAATTCTATTGCTGGCGATCACGCCACTACAGCTGCCTAAACAGAGTTTCTGATTCACTACTTCAAAATTTTAGCAAATACAGGATCAATCCTTAGTCATTCATAAAATGGAAAACAGTTCCACTATTATTCTAATGGAGTCACCTCAAACCGAGCAACTCGCACTTTCATGGATTATGAGTAAATAGGTAAAGCAATTGATAGAATATGTGTGTTGTATGAGAGGAAACTCCAGGAATTAAACCCGACCATCAGAGAAATCACTTACGACATCTCACATCATTAGAATTTCATAGATGGCCTTGCTTATATGAGTGGATTAGTGTATGATCGGTTAATCTAGACTTGCCTCCGCTATGACCGACAATAGATAGAACATAAAACAGTGCAACATTTGAAAAACTTGTAATTTCCTGATAGCTTTTGTGCAGAGAAGAGTTGTGGATTGGAAGATTGCCGTCAGGAGTGAAACTCTATGGCTAATATGTTAATTTTCCCTAAAATCCAAATCCTATCTGCAGAGCTACAAGTGCGAAACCAACTATTGTAGGAAGTGAACGGATATTGGCATTTGAAATTTGAATCATGGACGTATAACTATACAAATTTAGTTCATAAATTGAGCACCTTAAATTTCTAATAATTTTATCTCTCAGCTACTTTTAGTGGATATACAAGTTCATCTTTCCATGTTTTATCAACAAAATCAACATCACTACTAGAATCTACTAAACGGATCTGGTCATCATTTTGCTCAAACTTTAATTTTTCCACTTCACAGGGAAAAGGATAGTATTCTGTTCATGACAGATCCTCAAAAAGCAATAAAATTTTCCATTATCGATCCACAAAAACAAAAAAAAATCTGTATTGTATGATGAATCATAACACAAATAAGTTAAACAACCACCAGCAAAGAGAAGATAATCACCCAACGAATTACCTCACAAGTGAATAATTCTTTTAAACATGCATACCAATAATAATAGAAAAGCTTATGCAAAACATGTCAATTATAAATTTAGCATCTTCCATATTCAAAAAGGACAATGGATACACTCTTTGTTCATTCCTCTCATAATTAGTTTTCTAAGAGTTCAACAATACACTAACTACTTAAACAACTATACGCAAAAAGAGTTTGGTATATTGTTACTTACTTGATTAGAAAAGAAGTCAGTGGTCATTGAAATGATTCAGATGATGTCATATGCGGATTACGCGATTGAGCATCAAAGAATTCTTGCATTATTCTTATTTCTCTCATATCATCTTTTAAGGTAGACAAGTGATCAATCAAGTGTTTGTTTTTCTCCTTCAGAGATTTATTTCCTCTTGAGTTGAATGTAGCTTAGACAGTAATTCAGTCTTTGAATAAGTGCCACCTCTCATGTCCTTTCCCGTTACTCAACCACTAAATCCAAATACATGGCTATGAGTTTGAGGTCCTCAAGAAGACATGTTGGTGTTTTTATTTCAAGATCCTCGTCCCTTACCTGTAGAACTCACAGAAAACATATCACTACTATTTTAATACAATTTCAGTTTGACTATTTGACAAAGTATTGTATTCAATGCAAATTAATTCTAGAAAAAATTAGGCCTCAGCTCGTGAGACTCGACATTATAGGGATTATGGATAGAATCAGCAAAAAGAGCAGAAGTCATGAAAAAAAAAAACTTGTTTCAACATCATGGATGTATTGCCTAGCTTGCTTGGTAGATGGATGAAATGAAATATTAACTTGCATATACTCTTTTTCAACAGACATATTGGACTTCTCATTTATTGC
Organism: Solanum chilense; assembly: GCA_032847665.1. Classification (NCBI taxonomy): domain Eukaryota; kingdom Viridiplantae; phylum Streptophyta; class Magnoliopsida; order Solanales; family Solanaceae; genus Solanum; species Solanum chilense. The sequence continues at coordinate 59,184,847 of CM064963.1, read as the reverse complement.
TTCCTTTTCATGACTAGAAATCTTTGGGACGTTGGTAAGATGTTGTCGTCTCTTCTCAATAGCACCTGAATAAAAGTAATACTCATTGTAAATTGATAGAAGATATGTATACATATGGAGTTAAGAACTCCACTAGTATTCAAAAGCTTACTTGTTTCAACTTCTTGGAGTGTTGCTTAACAAGATCACTAGATTGAAATAATGAACTCTTACTTGAAAATTTTCCTTTTGATGTCAATGATTTAAGCCCTCTTCCTCTTCCTCTTTCTATTGCCCTAGGCGCAACAAATGAGTATCTAATAGTACTTTGATGCATTCTCATTTTCAGTTTTCATATTGAACCTGAAAAAAGAGCCAAAAGTAGAAAAATATTATGAATACTTTTTATCCTATAAACTGAAGAACAAAATATAATTAGTATTTCAAATAGTTACCAATTAACTTAAGGATAAAATCAAACTTATCAAGAATAGTACATTTTAACAGTAAGTTATGATCGAAAAATAAAAGGAGAAATCAATCTCGTGATCCCTCCCTCCCAAAAAAGAATAATGCTCGCCAATGTTGTAACAAAAAAGTTCATGTCTATCAGTTTTGAAAAAATACTTTACCTCATCAATCTGTTCTTTTTGTTTCTTTTATGAAGGAAAAAAATAGGCCGATCTAGGAATTCGAACAAAGGCAAGGAAAAGTCGAAGTCAATTGATTTAGATTCTTATTTTCATTATCTTTTGACACGATCCTTCTCTAATAATCCTAAAAAACACAACATAAAAGTAAATCTATTTTACAAATAATTTTCAGTAGCTAGTGTGAGCGAACAAAAGTAACTTAAAAATGAATAAGTATAACTAAAATAAAAGTAACTTAAAAGGAAGAGTTCTAACTGAAACAAGCTATTGTGTCTATTTCTAGGTAGACGTATCATTTCTCTATTTTGAGAAAACAATGTTTTTTATTTGAGATCTAATCTTAAATTTGAGTCTGTTTCTGGGCAGACCTATGCTTTCTCTATTTCGAGAAAACAAAGATTTTTAGTTGAGAGCAAATCTTAGATTTATAGAAGAAAAAACAACTCGCAAAGAGGATAAATAACTGAGATACAACTAGAAGGAAATAAGAGAACCATTTAGAATATCTCAGCTCTATTTTGTCTTAAATCTTTTATTAGTTTTAGAACCAAACAAAATTATCAATTTTCCACTTCTCCAATAGTAACATACAACAATCAGATTTAGCAGTTTCTCTTCTAGGCTTAAAAGGTTAAAAACAATTCAGTTGTTATTCATAACAGATTTCTCAACTTGACCACAACTCTCTCAATATTGATCATGTTGGTTTAGCTCGTCTTGTTGTTAATGCTTCATTTCAAGTTTAGTTACCTGTTTTCTTAACCTTTAGGAACACTTCGTTCTTGAAGGATAAATCCCCTTCATTTTTGGGATCATAACACAATATAAGCTCAATCATTTTTACAAATAATGATTAGCATCTAGTGTGAGAGAACAAAAAGAACATAAACAAGTTATGACTTAAACAAATCACACTACAAATCGGCTTTATTAAAGGTGACAAATGAACTGGAAGAAGTGGAGTAATACCTGAGATTCAAGTGAATAAATATGGAGATTGAGTTGATATAGGTGCTAGGTAGACCTATACTATCTTGCTTCTTTAAAAAAAATAGGTGAATGGCTGAAAAAAGATCTTCTGTTGAGAGATGCTCTTAGATCGTTGTATAATGAAGATCGTTGTTGGAAAAATCGGTGCTAGGGTTCTATTTCACGTTAAGTATTGAGAAACAGAGGCCTTTTATTTTTTTGTTTTCTTTTTATAATTTTAATTAGTAATAGGCATTTTGGCTCCTAGATTTGATTAAAATAGGTTTTTTTTTGACATTCCAGTGTTTTCCCGCCTAAATAAATTTCTTGAGACCCCTAAATTTCAAAATTCGGACCATTTTACACTTTATCTAAAGACCACATTTAGTACCTTCACAATAGCTAAAGAAATTAAAAGACCATACTAAGGGCCCGTTTGGATGGGCTTAATAAAAGCAACTTTAAAAAAGTACTTTTGAAAGTGCTGAAACTTATTTTTAAAATAAGCAGTTATGCGTTTGTATAAAAGTGTTGAAGTTAAAAGAAAAGTTGTTGATGTGTTTGGCAATTAAGTGCTGATAAACAGTTTTTTAAATCAAAATGTCTGAAATACCCTTAAAAGTAGTTAACATAATAAAAGTTAATTAATTTATATTTTACACCCATAAATAATTATATTTTTCTATAATTCACATATTTCTTTCTCATCACAAATTATTTATAAGAGGAATATAAACTTATTATAGATTTTAAAGATATATAATTTGAATAGATTAAAGAACTATTTAAGATTTATTTTAGTTTCATCCATATATAATAATTGTCTATCATTCATATATTTCTTTATTATCACAAATTATTTATAAGAGGAATATAAATTTTTATTTAAGTTATATGTGCAACTTATTTTACATTTTATTAATATATAATTTGAATAAATCACTTGAAAGATTTAAGATTTATTTTAGTTTCATTCATTAGTAATAGTAATTGTCTATCATCCACACGTGAAAAGGGAAAAATAGAAGAAAGAGGTGTTAGGGTTATGAGGGTAATTTAGAGATTGTATAAAGATATTAAGGTCAAAAAGGTAAAAATGTGGTCAACTTAAAACAGCTTATAAGCTGGAAAAAAAAAAGCACCCCTACCCCAGCTTTTTACTTTTGGCTTAAAATAAGTTTTTTTTAACTTAAAATAAGTTATTTTGAGTATTGCCAAACAGCTAAATAAGTCAAAAACACATACACACAAACCCACGATTCCCATTACCCCCACTTTATCCCACTCCCACCCACTACATGCACACACATTGCACACCTATATATCAAAAATACACGAGAAAAAGAAAAGGACAGGAGCGGATAAAAAAAAAAAGAAACAGAAAGAGGAGAAGAAAAAAGAAAAGATCTACAAGCAAAAAACAAAAAGAAAGAATAAAGAAAACCTTTCATTTTTTTAAAGAATACACGCACAAAGAAAAACACAACTAAAAATAGTGGAGTTCGAAGTTTCAAGTTCGCGGTTCCTTATTCGAATTGTTTTCTTTTGGTGGAATTTTCGCAAGAGGTACCATTTTTTTTTATAATTTAATATCATGTTTATACAAGCATTGATTACAATATATTAAAGTTGGCAAATTTCACATGTGGTTAAACCGTTATTTTGTATATTAAGTTTGTTAAAATATTTCATATCAACTGTATGTTTAGATACTTTATATAGTTTTATTTTGTGTGAAATTGCTATAACAAACCGTAGTTTATTTCATATTAAATAATTCATAGTTTATTTCATGCTTAAGTAAAATTATTGTCTAAGTCTATTCTTATTTTTCATGTTTAGTTTTTAATGATAATATGTGTAGTTATTATAATTCTAATGATAATATGCATAGTTATCCAAATTTTTATATTCATGTCTTACCAATTTGAATGAATTTTTTGTTTGGTTGTGTTTAGAAATGTATTAAATTATATTTCATATTATATTATGTGTGTTGTCTTACATTATTATTTTTAGATTCTATAAAACATAATAATAATAAACTTGTTAAGATAAGGAGAGGATAATAAATTGAAAGAAAAAAGATTAAAAAATAATAATAATAATAACAATAAAAATGGAATAAGGAAAAGAGGTAGAATACGTGGATAAGAAAAGAAAAGAAAAGTAGTGAAGAAGGAATGTTCGAATTAGAAAAAGAATAATAAAATAAAAAATATATATATATGATAAAAAAAATTGTAAAAAATGTACACGAAAAAGTAAAAAAAAAAATAATAAATACTTTAAAAATGAAAAATACAAAAAGTATAGTGTTAAAAATATATAAAATATTTTATTATTATCATTAAAAAAAAACTATTAAAAAGGGTAAGAAAAGAAAAAGAAGAAAATCAATGTAAAAAAAAAAACACAAAAGGAAAGTTAAAAAAAAACGTGAAAGATTAGTATAAAAAGAAATGAAAGAGAGAAATTAAGAAGCAGGCAAATGTTGAAAGCATGAAAAATAAATAAACCAATTAATGAAAATGTGTAAAAACTTCACATGTTTATAAAATAGTGCAGTTTTTAAATATGTTAATAAATTAAAGAATGAGGGTAAATACATTTGTTTTAACAATAGAATATTAAAAAATTAGTTTAAGTCATAAATGTCCATAAAGTGACCGTGCTAGAACCACGGGACTCGAGGGATGCCTAATACCTTCCCCTCGGTCAATAGAATTCCTTACCCGAACTGGTTCGCAGACCAAACAAAGACTCATTTCCTTTTGATTAGGGATTAAATAAAAGGTGACTTGGAACACCGTAATTCAATTCCAAGTGGCGACTCTGAAAAAGCTATAATAACCCCCTAATTAATTACGTCACTTAAATTGGAAAAACCCTTATGCCGCCGCGCGAAAAAAGGGTGTGACATCTCTGGCGACTCCGCTGGGGACTAGAATTCGAGCTTGTAAACATGGACTTCTACATGACTTTATTATTTATTTACGTACTTATCTACTTGTGGATATTGTGTTTAATGGCATAATATGTTATTTGCTTGCTTATTTACCCTTTTGATTATATGTGAATTATAATATAATTATCTTTCCTCACGCATCTATCTGAGTCTTCTAAAATACTTTATTCGGAGATGCGATTATGCTCCCGAGCCATGAGATACCAGAGATGCGGCAACGCTCCTGGGAAGGATTCTATAGTAACACATGTCTTAGGATGGGAAGGACTAACAGTGAGGCCAGAAATCCCTGCTACTGGTAAGTTGTCCTGTCACGACCCAAAACCGAGCCGCGAGTGGCACCCACACTTAACCTACTATGTGAGCGAACCAACCAATTTAAACCCAAACATATTGAACAAAATACAATGCGGAAGACTTAAACTCATTAATAAAATCAATTAAATAACTTCTAAAATTTATAACTCATTATCCCCAAAATCTGGAAGTCATCATCACAAGAATATCTATCCTCAAATTACTAATCTAAGAGTATCTAAGAAACTAAAATACATAAAAATCTAGTCCATGCCAGAAATTCAAGGCATCAAGACTTGAAGAAGAAGATCCAGTCCAAGCTAGAAGCGTTAGCTCACCCTGAAGTCCGGTGTAATGAAGACTGGCTAGAGTTGCGGTTGAGTTGAAGACGACGGTACGTTTGCTGCACTCCACAAATACAAAGAAAGAAACATACAAGTAGGGGTCAGTACAAAACACGGGTACTGAGTAG
>CM064963.1:58985817-59178110 GCA_032847665.1 Solanum chilense | reverse complement strand
TCAAACCCTCTTTCTTTTACCCTAATTAACATATAATTAAGTGTAAAAGATGACAATAATAACCCACTAATTAACTCAAGGTTACCTCTTTTATCCCCCAAGAATTTGAGTTATTAATATAAACCCACGAATTTTATAATTATAGCAGGAATAGTCCAAAACGCCCCTTTAAAACTTAAACAGAAATCCGACCCCGCCTGGGATTACGCAACCTGTGACGGTCTGTCCTGCAGGTCCGTCGCAAGGTTCAGAGACTCAATTTCCTGAAAGAGTCTGTGACGGTCCGTCCTGCACTTCCGTCACGACGTTCAGAGAATTGCTCCCAGTACCCAAATTCTCAAGAGTTGAAGTGTTTTGAAACGGAAGCTCACAACGGTTCGTCGTATCTGTGAAGGTCCGTCCTGCAGGTCCGTCACAGAGTTCAGAGAGTCGACTTCAGCACTCAAATTTTAGAATCCTAAGTGTTTTGGAACGAGACACCCTCGATGGTCCGTCGTGCCCATGACGGTCCGTCATGAGTTCCGTGGACTCCGACAGTTTTTCCAGAAATAAAATCTGCTGCTCACCAAGCATGAACTATATACTTTTTCAACTATCACAGACTCACCCACCGGAGTAGACACACGAATAGGTATGTCAAGCAATTCACAAGGTAAATTAAGACCAGTAGCAAATGAGGAAGATACATATGAAAATGTGGAGCCAGGATCAAATAATACAGAAGCCATGGAAGCACAAACCAAAAGATTACCTGTGATAACAGCATCAGATGCCTCCGCTTCAGATCTCCCAGGGAAAGCGTAACAATGGTCCCTATCACCAGTCTGCCCGTTGCCCCTACCATGTGGTGTTGTAGTAGCTCCAGTTTGTCCATCACCTCGGCCGTTTTGGTGACCACCATTACCTCGGCTACCGCGCCCTCCGGAATAACGGCCTCTACCATGACCGCCTCTACCTCTGACTATGGGAGGTCTGTAACTCTGTTTTGGACAAAACCTCTTAATGTGTCCAGTCTCCCCACATCCATAACACTCTCTGGATTCAAGCATGGGTCTCTCGGAGAACTGTTGACCGGTCTGAGGTGGACCCCCAACTACAGTCTGTAGTGAAGATTGAATTGGTCGGACTGGGTAACCTCCTGAACCCTGTCCTCTAGAGTAAGAACCATTAAACTCACCTCCCTTTCGAAACCTTTTTGATGTCGATGTCGTGGTGAAGTCATCTGGCTTCACTCCTTCCACCTCTATCACGAAGTCTACCACTTCTTGGAAGGATTTTGCCGTAGCCGCTACCCGTAAGGCTGAAATCCGCAATTCTGCCCTCAACCCCTTCACAAAACGGCGAATCCGCTCTTCTGGACTGAAACAAAGTTGGGTGGCATACCTGGATAATGCACAGAACTTAGCCTCATATGCAGTAAACGACATCCTACCTTGCTCTAGGCTCAAGAACTCATCCCTTTTCCTATCCCTCAAAGTCCGGGGGATATACTTCTCCATAAACAAGCTAGAGAATGATGCCCAAGTCATAGGTGGTGCCTCTGTTGGTTGACACTCAACATGTGACCGCCACCACATTTTGGCGTTCCCTTGAAACTGATAACTCACGAACTCAACACCAAACCGTTCTACTATACCCATTTTGTGTAGTAGCTCATGACAGTCAACCAGAAAATCGTAAGCATCCTCAGATTCAGCACCCTTGAAGACTGGGGGTTTCAATTTCAAGAACTTACTGAAAAGTTCATGCTGATCATTTGTCATTATAGGCCCTGTGGTCAGACGTGGAAACGTGCCTATTTCAAATGAGGCATCCATGCGGGGAGCCACAGTAGCCGCATGTTGTACCTCCGGAACTTGAGGTGCTGGTGCAGAAAACACTGGAGGTGTCTGGCCCTGATCAGATAACCCGCTAAGATAAGCAAGAACCTGATTGATCATCTCTGGGGTAGGTTGGGGTGGCAATCCCTCATTCTGTACTTGTTCATTTTCCCCTTACTCACCCTCTCTTACCACTTCCTCAGTAGGTGGAGGAGTCACCGCCCTAGTACCAGGTGGGCTAGGTGCTTGTCCTCTTCCTCTAGAGGACGTCCTCCCACGACCTCTTCCACGGCCTCTCGCCACTACTCCTCTCCGAGCTACAGCCCCAGTGGCTGGCCCAGACGTTTCTTGTCTTGCCGGTGTTGGTGTTGGTGTAGTCGTTGCTCGAGTTCTAACCATCTGCGAAATAGAGTGAATGGTCAGATACCAATTTGTATCACCTAGATACCAATTGGATCCAAGTAATAGCACGAAAGAAAGAAAGAAAGAATGTAATGTTCCTAAAGTCTTATAGCCTCTCAAAGAAAAGTAAAGGCATCCCCCTACCGTTCCTTAAGACTCTACTAGACTCGTTCTTGTCTGATGAGACCAATGAACCTAATGCTCTGATACCAAGTTTGTCACGACCCAAAATCGAGCCGCGAGTGGCACCCACACTTAACCTACTATGTGAGCGAACCAACCAATCTAAACCCAAACATATTGAACAAAATACAATGCGGAAGACATAAACTCATTAATAAAATCAATTAAATAACTTCTAAAATTAATAACTCATTATCCCCAAAATCTGGAAGTCATCATCACAAGAATATCTATCCTCAAATTACTAATCTAAGAGTATCTAAGAAACTAAAATACATAAAAAGCTAGTCCATGCCGGAAATTCAATGCATCAAGACTTGAAGAAGAAGATCCAGTCCAAGCTAGAAGCGTTAGCTCACCCTGAAGTCCGGTGTAATGAAGACTGGCTAGAGTTGCGGTTGAGTTGAAGACGACGGTACGTTTGCTGCACTCCACAAATACAAAGAAAGAAACATACAAGTAGGGGTCAGTACAAAACACGGGTACTGAGTAGATATCATCGGCCAACTCAAAATAGAAAATATTCTATGTCAGTTAATATCATAAATCAACTACAATACTCAACATGTAGCAACAACAAGTACAATAATCATCAATAAGTACCACCAAGTTCATCCATGAGGACTCAAGCCTCAATACCATACTCATTTGGGAATTAGGTTCATTACATTGAGTATATTAAGATCTTTCAAGATTAATTATCTTTCTTCCTCTTGTGTCGGTACGTGACACTCCACTCCTCATATACTATCCTAGTGTCGGAACGTGACACTCCGATCCTCATATACTATCCTGGTACCGGAACGTGGCACCCGATCCATATTCTATCCTTGTGTCGGAACATGACACTCCGATCCTCATTCTATTCTGGTACCGGAACGTGGCACCCGATCCATATACTATCCTGGTGTCGGAACGTGACACTCCAATCCTCATTCTATCCTGGTACCGGAACGTGGCACCCGATCCATATACTATCCTGGTGTCGGAACGTGACACTCCGATCCTCTATTTCTATCCTGGTATCGGAACGTGGCACCCGATCCCCTAATTCATCAAGCCTTCTTTTATACCAAGGCATCATCAATCTCATTATGTAATTCATCAAGCCTTCTTTTATACCAAGGCATTATCAAAGTGAATTAGGGTTTCTTCAAGATTTAGGATTCAATAGCTTCATTATGCTTATTTTATCACAATCACATAATCACATTCATGCAAGCATACAATTAAGCATATAGAAGAGTTTACAATACTACCAATACATATCATTCGCTATTAAGAGTTTACTACGAAATGCATAGAAACCATAACCTACCTCCACCGAAGATTCGTGAGCAAGCAAGCAAGTTCCCCAAAGCTTGGTTTTTCCCTTCGTTCGTCTCTCTCTATCGATCCTCTCTCTCTCTTTGTTCTTTTTATTTTCTTTATTCAAACCGTCTTTCTTTTACCCTAATTAACATATAATTAAGTGTAAAAGATGACAATAATAACCCACTAATTAACTCAAGGTTACCTCTTTTATCCCCCAAGAAATTGAGTTATTAATGTAAACCCACGAATTTTATAATTATAGCAGGAATAGTCCAAAACGCCCCTTTAAAACTTAAACAGAAATCCGACCCCGCCTAGGATTACGCAACCTGTGATGGTCCGTCATGGCTGTGACGGTCCGTCGCAAGGTTCAGAGACTCAATTTCCTGAAAGAGTCTGTGACGGTCCGTCGTGCCTACGACGGTCCATCCTGCACTTCCATCACGACGTTCAGAGAATTGCTCCCAGTACCCAAATTCTCAAGAGTTGAAGTGTTTTGAAACGGAAGCTCACAACGGTTCGTCGTATCTATGACGGTTCGTCCTGCAGGTCCGTCACAGAGTTCAGAGAGTCGACTTCAGCACTCAAATTTCAGAATCCAAAGTGTTTTGGAACGAGACACCCTCGACGGTCCGTCGTGCCCATGACGGTCCGTCGTGGGTTCCGTCGACTCCGACAGTTTTTCCAGAAATAAAATCTGCTGCTCAAAATGACTAAACAGGTCGTTTCATGTCCCTTCTCGACTCGAGTAGTCCGCTCGTTTTATGGCCAGTCTAGACATCTTTTTTATGGACAGTCTAGACATCTTCCCTATTAGATTGTTTATCTAGTAAAACAAGCCTCAACAATGACTATCCCTAATAGGATTCGATTTATCTGCGTAATGCATAATGTTGAATTAATGGGGAGCTTGACACAAGGGTCGAGTTTGTTTAGGAGAAGTATCCCTGCTTGATACTATCATGTACATTATTTGTGTTATTTGTTGCATTATTGGGAAGACTATACAAATGTGATCGGCTTTAGATGAATGAATTATAATGAAAAATTAATTATAACGAAAAATACCAAATTAAAGTTTTGACGTAATCCTTTTATTAAACACAATTTTTTCTATCAAAATTCATATTTCTTTTACAAATAGAAAAATCTATTATTACCATCAAAGTTTTTCTATATAAAAAAAAGATTGAAAATTTAATCAACAAAATAAAATATAATCGAATATATTAATATTTTTAGTTTTGGAAAAATTTTAAGGCCTATGTATATATATATTTTTTTCCTCATTCTTCCTTGAATAACTATTTTTCTAAAAAAACAAATAAATAAAAATAAAAATAAAAATAAAAAAAAATTGCTTTTTTTTTTGTGTGTGTATGTGTATGATTATTTTATTAATAAAAATTATAATAAAAAATTTACTCTTTTTTTGTGTGTATTATTTTTACTTATTATTATTTAAAAAATTATATATTTTATTATAAAAAAAATTGACCTTTTTTTTGTGTGTATGATTTTTCCGTTATTCTTGTTAAAAATATATATTTTATTAAGCCTAGTTTGTCACTATCATAATATAGGGAAATATGAATCCATATGGAAAGGGAGATAAAAGACAAAGAGAGGACCAATCACCTCGATTCATGATAGTGGATAAGGCCCCGACACTCTTGAAGACATGGTATGAAAATATGACAAACCATGGACGAGGAATGGTGTTCAAACGCTTGGGATTTCTACGAAGCCTTTTGTATGATGAGCCACGACAAGATTTCATAGAAGCACTAGTGCAATTTTAGGACCCGTAAAGGAATGTATTCCGTTTTTCTGGTTGTGAACTCACCCCCACCCTTGAGTAGATAGGGGCATTCATTGGAAAGGGTAAACATCTTCACAAAGAAGAGCCTATGATACCAAAACATATTAATGGGAGGAGGTTTCTAGAATTACTGCATATAAATGAGAATGATATAGGTGGTTGTCTCGATAATGGATGGGTTCCGTTAGAATTTTTGTACAAAAGATATGGCCAAAATGATGGATTCGAAGTGTATGGAAAGAAACTCCGTAATAATGGGTGTCGTCTGACCTGGGAAGTACACAATTATAATGCCTTCGTGGTGGCTTTTTTGGGGATCATGGTATTTCCAAAAAAAGGAGGAAAGATTAGCATGAACTTAGCTGCAGTCATTACAGCTTTTGAGAAAAAACCTAATATCACCCTCGTACCAATGATTCTGGTAGACATCTATCGTGCTTTAACTATTTGCAAGGATGGAAAAGACTACTTTGAGGGATGCAATATGTTATTACAACTATGGATGATTGAACACATTCGTCATCACCCTTTTGCAGTGGACTTTAAACTAGAATGGAATGATTATATTGGAGGTCACAAAGAAAGAATCAAAAATCATAGTTTTCCGGAGGGTATTGAAGCTTGGAAGCAACACCTCAATAATCTGACTGATGGCAATATTGTGTGGAATTATCATTGGTTTCCATCGGCCGAGGTGATATACATGTCTACTTTTCGATCGTTCATTGTCCTAATGGGTCTTCGAGGTGTCCGACCTTACATGCCACTTAGAGTCATGCGACAACTTGGGCGACGCCAGTTTCTACCACCTAATGAAGATATGCGTGAATTCATGTATGAGTTTCATCCCAAGATACCTTTAAGGCAATCAGAGATATTTAAGATTTGGGGGGGGATGCATACTCTCAAGTCTCCATGATATGGTGAAGGATCGCAGAAGAGGCGAGGTGGACCAAGCATACTTAGACTGGGTTCATGATCAGCCCCTTCCTATGGTTATGCCAGAAGGGTCAATAAAAGGACCTATAGATCGAGAAGCAGAAATTGAAGTTAAGATTAAGCAAGCTCGCCTCAAAGTCGAAAGAAGCTACAAATCTACTCTGGATATCCTAAGTAATGACCTGAAAAACGCTAAAGAGGAGTTGGCCCACGTGATGTGATATTTGAAGTTAGAGTTAGAAAACACCGCTCTACCATTCTAACCTTACAAGAAGACTTGGGCATTGCCACAGGCGCTATGGAGCAACAGGAAGAGGAGTATAAGAAAGAAAAGGCTCAACTTATCTGCGCACAGTCTAGACTCAAAACTCAAGATAAAGCCTCTATGCAATGGGAAAGAGAAATAGCAAGGCGTTTCAGTGCTTATCAGGCAGACTGTGACATTGAGAGAGGTCAAAGGATAGCCGAGCGAGATGCACTCCACCTTCAAATTGACGAGCTCCAAGAACAAAGAGAAAATTTGACGCATGAAGTCAATACTGCTCACCACTGGTTACAAAATTGTTATGACAATATGGATGAACCAGAGACCGAATACTGCAACACAGGGATGAAATCAACAATGTTTATGCTAGATATTTACACTAGAACGATGAGAGGTTGGGCCGACAGGCCCGTGCTTTGGCTCCATATCTACCGAAAGCGTTGGCAAAGATTTATAAGGGACTTGGAGATGATTGAGATTCGAGGATTCAGTTTCTTTTCTGTAACAACCTGTTTAGTCGTTTTGAGCAGTAGAGTAATTCTGGTAAATAACTGGCTGAGTCGACGTATCCCACGACGGACCATCATGGGCACGACGGACCGTCGAGGGGGTCTCGTTCCAAAACACTTAGAATTTAGAAATTTGGGTACTGAGATCGACTCTCTGAACTTCGCGACGAAATGGCAGGACGGACCGTCGCAAACATGACGGGTCGTCACAGACTCTTTAATGAATTGAGTCTCTGAACTTTGTGACGGAAGCAGCAGGACGGACCGTCGTAGGCACGACGGGCCATCACAGGCTGCGTAACAATGACTGGGTCAGATTTCTGTTAAATGTTTTAAGGGGCGTTTTGGACTATTCATGCTTATAATTATAAAGTTAGTGGGTTAATGCTAATAATTAAATTACTTGGGGTTAAAAGGGACAACCTTGAAATAAATAGTGGGTTACTTTTACCATCAGTATACTTAATTATATGCTAATTAGGGTAAAAGAAAAAGGGTTTGAATAAGAAAAATAGAAAGAACAAAGAGAGGGAGAAACGAACGATCAAGAGAGAGAGAAAACGAAGAAGAACGCAGCTTTGGGGAAAGTAGATTGCTTGATCACAATTCTTCGGTGGAGGTAGGTTATGGTTTATACTGTCCCATAGTAAACTCTTAATAGCGAATGATATGTGTTGGGTAGTATTATAAAGTCCTCTATATGCTTAATTGTGTGCTTGCATGATTGGTTTTTGTAATTGTAATGAATTGGGAAAGATGAGGCTATGAATCTTAAATCTTAAATTTACTTTGTTAATGATGATGCCTTGGTACAAAAGAAGGCTTGATGAACTAAAGTAATGAGATTAGAGGATCGGGTGTCACGTTCCGACACCACGATAGTATATGGATCGGAGTGTCACGTTCCGGCACCAGGATAGTATATGGATCGGAGTGTCACGTTCCGACACCAGGATAGTATATGGATCGGAGTGTCACGTTCCGACACCAGGATAGTATATAGATCAGAGTGTCACGTTCCGACACCAGGATAGTATATGGATCGGAGTGTCACGTTCCGACACCAGGATAGTATATGGATCAGAGTGTCACGTTCCGACACCAGGATAGTATATGGATCGGAGTGTCACGTTCTGATACCAGGATAGTATAGGTATCAGAGTTTCACGTTCCGACACCAGTATAGTATATGGATCGGAGTGTCACGTTCCGACACCGGGATGGTAAAGAGAATGAATCTTGAAATATGCTAATATACTCAATCTAAAGAAATAATTCCCAAATGAGTATGGTGTGGAGGCTTGAGTCCTCATAGATGTGATTGGTGCTGTTGCAAATGATTCTTATGCGTGTTGATATCACCTGTTAAGTATTTGGTTGGTTTTATGTTATTATCTGATATATACAGTTTTCTATTTTGAGTTGGCCGATGATACCTACTCAGTACTTGTGCTTTGTACTGACCCCTACTTGTATTTGTTTTTCTTTGTTAATTGTGGAGTGCAGCAAACGTGCCATCGTCTTCAACTCAATCGCAACTCTAGCCAGTCTTCATCACGCCAGATTACAGGGTGAGCTATTGCTTCTAGCTTGGAGTGGATCTTCTTCTTCACGTCTTCATGCCTTGAAGTTCCGGCATGGACTAGCTGTTTATTTGTTTTAGCTTCTTAGACATTTTTAGATATAGTAATTTGAGGATAGATGTTCTTGTGGTGATGACTTCTAGATTTTGGGGATAATAATAAGTGTTTGAGTTTTTAGTAGTTATTAATGTATTTTCATTAATGAGTTTTAAGTCTTCCGCATTATATTCTGTTTATTATTTAGAAATGTTGGGGTTTAGATTGGTTGGTTCGCTCACATAGTAGTATAAGTGTGGGTGCCACTCGCGGCTCGTTTTGGGTCGTGACAAACTTGGTATCAGAGCATTAGGTTCGTTGGTCTCATCACACAAGAACGAGTCTAGTAGAGTCTTAAAGAATGGTAGGGGGACGCCATTACTTTTCTTTGAAAGGCTATAAGACTTTAGGAAAATTCCATTATTTCTTTCTTTATTTCGTGCTATTACTTGGATCCAATTGGTATCTAGGTGATACAAATTGGTATCTGACCATTTTCACTCTATTTCGCAGATGGTTAGAACTAGAGCAACGACTGCGCCAACACCAACAACGGCAAGACAAGATGCGTCTGAGCCAGCCACTGGGGCTGTAGCTCGGAGAGGAGCAGTGGCAAGAGGCCGTGGTAGAGGTCGCGGGAGGACGTCCTCTAGAGGAAGAGGATAAGCACCTAGCCTAACTGGTACTAGGGCGGTGACTCCTCCACCGACTGAGGAAGTAGTAAGAGAGGGTGAGGAAGGGGAAAACGAGCAAGTGCAGAATGAGGAATTACCACCCCAACCTACCCCAGAGATGATTAATCAGGTTTTTGCTTATCTTAGCGGGTTATCTGATCAAGGCAAGACACCTCCAGTGTTTTCTGCACTAGCACCTCAGGTTCCGAAAGTACCACAGGCCGCTGCCGAGGCTCCCCGCATGGATGCGTCATTGGGAATAGGCACGTTTCCTCGGTTGACTACAGGGCCTATAATGACAAGTGATCAGCACGAACTTTTCAGTAAGTTCTTCAAATTGAAACCTCCAGTCTTCAAGGGTGTTGAATCTGAGGATGCCTACGATTTTCTGGTTGACTGTCATGAGTTACTACATAAAATGGGCATAGTGGAACGATTTGGCGTTGAGTTTGTAACCTATCAATTTCAGGGAAATGCCAAAATGTGGTGGCGGTCACACGTTGAGTGTCAACCCGCACAGGCACCACCTATGACTTGGGCGTCATTCTCTAGCTTGTTTATGGAGAAGTATATCCCCCGGACCTTGAGGGATAGGAGGAGAGATGAGTTCTTGAGCTTAGAGCAAGGCAGGATGTCGGTTACTGCGTATGAGGCTAAGTTTTGTGCATTATCCAGGTATGCCACCCAGCTTTGTTTCAGTCCACAAGAGC
This sequence comes from Solanum chilense, assembly GCA_032847665.1. Classification (NCBI taxonomy): domain Eukaryota; kingdom Viridiplantae; phylum Streptophyta; class Magnoliopsida; order Solanales; family Solanaceae; genus Solanum; species Solanum chilense. The sequence continues at coordinate 59,167,853 of CM064963.1, read as the reverse complement.
GGATTTGCCGTTTTGTGAAGGGGTTGAGGTCAGATTTGCGGATTTCAGCCTTACAGGTAGCGACTACAGCAAAATCCTTTCAAGAAGTGGTAGACTTCGTGATAGAGGTGGAGGGAGTGAAGCCAGATGACTTCACCATGGCATTGACATCTAAAAGGTTCCGTAAGGGAGGTGAGTTTAATGGTTCTTACTCCAGAGGGCAAGGTTCAGGAGGTTATCCAGCCCGACCTATTCAGTCGTCACTGCAGACTGTAGTTGGGGGTCCACCTCAGACCGGTCAACATTTCTCTGAGGTTGGAGGTTATTCCTAGACTTCGTCATTCTCATAGAGACCGATGCTTGAATTCATAGAGTGTTATGGATGTGGGGAGACTGGACACATTAAGAGGTATTGTCCAAAATACAGTTACAGACCTCCCATGGTCAGAGGTAGAGGGGTCATGGGAGAGGCCGTCATTCTAGAGGACGTGGTGGTCGAGGTAATGGTGGTCACCAAAATGGCCGGTGTGACGGGAAAACTGGAGCCACTACAGCACAACATGGTAGGGGCAACAGGCAGATAGGCGATAGGGCCTATTGTAACGCTTTCCCCGGACGGTCTGAAGCGGAGACATCTGATGTTGTTATCACAGGTAATCTTTTGTTTTGTGATTGCATGGCTTCTGTATTATTTGATCCTGGCTCCACATTTTCATATGTATCTTCCTCATTTGCTACTGGTCTTAATTTACCTTGTGAATTACTTGACATGCCTATTCGTGTGTCTACTCCGGTGGGTGAGTCTCTGATAGTTGAAAGGGTATATAGGTCTTGTCTGGTGACATTTGTGGGGAGCAATACTCATGTAGACTTGGTTATATTAGAAATGGTTGATTTAGATGTAATTCTGGGTATCACTTGGCTTTCTCCGAACTTTGCGATCTTAGATTGTAATGCAAAAACTGTAACGTTGGCCAAGCCTGGGACAGATCCGTTAGTGTGGGAGGGTGACTACACTTCCACTCCAGTTCGTATCATCTCCTTTCTTCTTGCAAAGAGAATTGTTAGTAAAGGGTGTTTATCTTTCTTGGCACACCTCAGGGATGATACTACCCAAGTACCTCCAATTGAGTCGGTTTCGATAGTCCGTGAGTTTCTGGATGTTTTTTCTGCAGACCTTCCTGGTATGCCACCGGATAGGGATATTGACTTTTGCATTGATCTTGAACCGGGTACTCGCCCCATTTCCATACCCCCTTATAGAATGGCTCCCGCTGAGTTAAGAGAGTTAAAGGCTTAACATCAAGAATTGTTAGGAAAAGGCTTCATTAGACCAAGTGCATCTCCTTGGGGTGCTCCTGTTTTGTTTGTGAAGAAGAAGGATGGGAGTTTTCGGATGTGCATAGACTACAGACAACTTAATAAGGTAACTGTTAAGAACAAGTATCCTCTTCCTCGCATTGATGATTTGTTCGATCAGTTACAAGGTGCTTGTACCTTCTCAAAAATCGATTTGAGATCCGGTTACCATCAATTGAAAATACGGGCAACGGATGTGCCCAAGACTGCTTTTCGGACCAGGTATGGGCATTATGAGTTCTTAGTAATGTCTTTTGGGCTTAGAATGCCCCTGCTGCTTTCATGATCTTGATGAATGGGATTTTTAAGCCATATCTGGATCTCTTTGTCATTGTATTCATTGATGATATATTGGTATACTCAAAGAGCAAGAAGGAACATGAGGAGCACTTGAGAATTGTATTGGAAATGTTGAGGGAGAAAAAGCTTTATGCCAAATTCTCCAAGTGTGAGTTTTGGCTAGATTCAGTGTCCTTCTTAGGACACGTAGTTTCTAAGGATGGAGTGATGGTGGATCCATCTAAGATTGAAGTAGTGAAGAGTTGGGAAAGACCTACTAATGTTACAGAGGTAAGGAGCTTTGTTGGTTTAGCTAGCTACTACCGTCGATTTGTCAGGGGATTTTCCTCTGTTGCTTCCCAATTGACAAATTTTACTAAGCAGAGTGTCCCATTTGTAAGGTCGGACGAGTGTGAAGAAAGCTTTCAGAAGCTCAAAACATTGTTGACTACCGCACCAATTCTTACCCTGCCAGTGGAAGGTAAGAATTTTATTGTTTATTGTGATGCATCCTATTCTGGTTTGGGTGCAGTGCTAATGCAAGAGAAGAATGTAATTGCTTATGCTTCAAGGCAATTAAAGGTGCACGAACGTAATTACCCGACCCATGATTTGGAGTTGGCCGCGGTAGTGTTTGCATTAAAGCAATGGAGGCACAATCTATATGGGGTTAAGTGTGAAGTCTATGCGGATCATCATAGCCTACAATATGTCTTTACTCAGAAAGATTTGAATTTGAGACAGAGGAGATGGATGGAACTACTGAAGGACTACGATATCACTATCTTGTATCATCCGGGAAAAGCTAACGTTGTGGCGGATGCGTTAAGTAGAAAAGCAGGGAGCATGGGAAGCCTAGCTCACTTACAGGTTTCCAGACGCCCATTGGCTAGAGAGGTTCAGATTCTGGCTAATGACCTTATGAGGTTAGAAGTAAATGAGAAGGGAGGATTTTTGGCCTGTGTGGAGGCAAGATCTTACTTTCTTGACAAGATTAAGGGAAAGCAGTTTACTGATGAGAAACTGATTTGGATCTGAGATAAAGTGTTGCGATGAGAGGCTAAAGAAGCACAAATCGATGAGGAAGGTGTTTTGAGAATTAAGGGAAGAGTATGTGTACCCCGCGTCGATGACTTGATCCACACTATTCTTACAGAGGCTCATAATTCAAGGTATTCTATACATCCTGGTGCAACCAAGATGTACCGTGATCTAAAGCAACACTTTTGGTGGAGTAGAATGAAGCGTGACATTGTTTATTTTATTGCCAAATGTCCAAATTGTCAGCAAGTAAAACATGAACACCAGATGCCCGAAGGAACACTTCAGAGAATGCCCATTCCTGAATGGAAGTGGGAAAGAATTGCAATGGATTTCGTGGTTGGTCTTCCCAAGACAATGGGTAAGTATGACTCCATTTGGGTAATTGTTGACAGGTTAACTAAGTCTGCTCACTTGATTCCGGTCAAGGTGACTTATAATGCAGAGAAGTTAGCTAAACTTTACATCTCGGAAGTTGTTCGATTGCATGGAGTTCCACTTTCCATTATATCATATAGAGGTACGCAGTTTACTTCTAAGTTCTGGAAAACATTGCATGCTGAGTTAGGTACTAGGTTGGATCTTAGTACCGCATTCCATCCTCAGACCGATGGTCAGTCTGAGCGAACGATTCAAGTTTTGGAGGATATGCTTCGTGCATGTGTGATAGAATTTGGTGGTCATTGGGATAACTTCCTACCCTTAGTAGAATTCTCATACAATAATAGCTATCACTCAAGTATTGGTATGGCCCCATTTGAGGCACTGTATGGGAGGAGATGTAGGTCTCCCATTGGTTGGTTTGATGCATTTGAGGGTAGACCTTGGGGTACTCACCTCCTGAGGGAATCGTTAGATAAAGTGAAATGCATTCAAGAAAAGCTTTTAGCGGCTCAAAGTAGGCAGAAAGAATATGCAGATCGAAAGGTTAGAGACTTGGAGTTTATGGAGGGTGAGCAAGTCTTGCTGAAGGTTTCGCCCATGAAAGGAGTGATGTGGTTTGGTAAGCGAGGTAAGCTTAGTCCAAGGTATATTGGTCCATTTGAAGTTCTGAAGCGCGTGGGGGAGGTAGCTTATGAATTAGCCTTGCCCCCAGGACTGTCAGGAGTACATCTGGTATTTCATGTGTCTATGCTGAAAAGATACCATGGGGATTGGAACTACATCATTCGTTGGGATTCGGTTCTGCTTGATGAGAATTTGTCTTATGAGGAGGAGCCTGTTGCTATTTTAGATAGAGAAGTCCGCAAGTTGAGGTAAAGGGAGATTGCATCCATCAAGGTTCAATGGAAGAATCGGCCGGTTGAAGAGTCCACTTGGGAGAAGGAGGCTGATATGCAAGAAAGATACCCACAACTGTTTACAGATTCAGGTACTCCTTTTCGCCCTTGTTTTTCTTCTTGTGATCGTTCGAGGACGAACGTGGGTAAATTGGTATCTATTGTAACGACCTGTTTAGTTGTTTTGAGCAGTAGAGTAATTCAGGTAAATAACTGGCTGAGTCGACGGATCCCACGACGGACCGTCATGGGCACGACGGACCGTCGAGGGGGTCTCATTCCAAAACACTTAGAATTTAGAAATTTGGGTACTGAGATCGACTCTCTGAACTTTGCGACGAAATGGCAGGATAGACCGTCGCAAACATGACGGGCCGTCACAGACTCTTTAATGAATTGTCTCTGAACTTTGTGACGGAAGCAGCAGGACGGAACGTCGCAGGCAGGACGGACCGTCGTAGGCACGACGGGCCATCACAGGCTGCGTAACCCTGACTGGGTCGGATTTCTGTTAAATGTTTTAAGGGCGTTTTGGACTATTCATGCTTATAATTATAAAGTTAGTGGGTTAATGCTAATAATTCAATTACTTGGGGGTTAAAGGGGACAACCTTGAAATAAATAGTGGGTTACTTTTACCATCCTTATACTTAATTATATGCTAATTAGGGTAAAATAAAAAGGGTTTGAATAAGAAAAATAGAAAGAACAAAGAGAGGGAGAAACGAACGATCATGAGAGAGAGAAAACGAAGAAGAACGCAGCTTTGGGGAAAGTAGATTGCTTGATCACAATTTTTCGGTGGAGGTAGGTTATGGTTTATACTGTCCCATAGTAAACTCTTAATAGCGAATGATATGTGTTGGGTAGTACTATAAAGTCCTCTATATGCTTAATTGTGTGCTTGCATGATTGGTTTTTGTAATTGTAATGAATTGGGAAAGATGAGGCTATGAATCTTAAATCTTAAATTTACTTTGTTAATGATGATGCCTTGGTACAAAAGAAGGCTTGATGAACTAAAGTAATGAGATTAGAGGATCGGGTGTCACGTTCCGACACCAGGATAGTATATTGATCGGAGTGTCCCGTTCCGACACCAGGATAGTATATGGATCGGAGTGTCACGTTCCGACACCAGGATAGTATATGGATCGGAGTGTCACATTCCGACACCAGGATAGTATATGGATCGGAGTGTCACATTTCGACACCAGGATAGTATATGGATCGGAGTGTCACGTTCCGACACCAGGATAGTATATGGATCGGAGTGTCACGTTCCGGCACCAGGATAGTATATGGATCGGAGTGTCACGTTCCGACACCAGGATAGTATAGGGATCGGAGTGTCACGTTCCGACACCAGGATAGTATATGGATCGGAGTGTCACGTTCCGACACCAGGATGGTAAAGAGAATGAATCTTGAAATATGCTAATATACTCAATCTAAAGAAATAATTCCCAAATGAGTATGGTGTGGAGGCTTGAGTCCTCATAGATGTGATTGGTGTTGTTGCAAATGATTCTTATGCGTGTTGATATCACCTATTAATTATTTGGTTGGTTTTATGTTATTATCTGATATATACTGTTTTCTATTTTGAGTTGGCCGATGATACCTACTCAGTACTTGTGCTTTGTACTGACCCCTACTTGTATTTGTTTTTCTTTGTTAATTGTGGAGTGCAGCAAACGTGCCATCGTCTTCAACTCAATCGCAACTCTAGCCAGTCTTCATCACGCCAGATTTCAGGGTGAGCTATTGCTTCTAGCTTGGACTGGATCTTCTTTTTCACGTCTTGATGCCTTGAAATTCCGGCATGGACTAGCTGTTTATTTGTTTTAGCTTCTTAGACATTCTTAGATATAGTAATTTGAGGATAGATGTTTTTGTGGTGATGACTTCCAGATTTTGGGGATAATAATAAGTGTTTGAGTTTTTAGAAGTTATTAATCTATTTTCATTAATGAGTTTTAAGTCTTCCGCATTATATTCTGTTTATTATTTAGAAATGTTGGGGTTTAGATTGGTTGGTTCGCTCACATAGTAGGATAAGTGTGGGTGCCACTCGCGGCTCATTTTGGGTCGTGACATTTTCAAGTCTATTTTCTTAGTAGTGATTATTTCATTTTATTTTATTAACATTTTTAGTTTTTCTCTTTCTTTCCATTTTAGTTATGTTATTTCATTTAGAGTCTATCTAAGTCCTAGGTACTTTTTTTTTTGTTTTATTCAAATCCTTGTTTTTTAAATATTTGAAAATGAATGAAAAAGATTTGCTTTCGGTCACCTTATGTGCATATGTCATGCAAAAAAAAAATTTATTATTAATATTTTTCTCGAACTACGCAAGATATGATTCATGGGCCAAACATGAAACGTAGGCAACCCAGGGGTTTCGATCCAAATTATTATTATTATTATTATTATTTTCTTTTCTTTTTTTTTCTTTTTTTTTTCTCTTAAAAAATGATAATAAATAAATAAACAAATAAGTAAATAAATAAATAATAGTAATAAAATATTAAAAAACTAATGAAGAGAAGAATGCCTAGGTAAGCCGGGATGAAACATGAGGTCCTCCATATTAGAAGTATGTATGTGGATACAATGTGCATAATTTCTTAACACTAATCGGTTTATTACTCTATTCAGAGAGAGAGAGAGAGAGAGAGAGAAAGAGAGAGAGACATACTAGCTTAAAGGTAGTTGGTTTTTGGTTAAACTGGCATTACATCCTTACAACACAAGATCGAAAGAGAAACAGAAAATGGCCCCCAAAGATGGAAATGAATCGGACAATGTTGACGAGATCCAAAACCAGATGACTTTACAAGAGATAGGGACAACAGAAGAGATAAGGGCATTAAAACAACAAATGGCAGAGATGTACGAGGCTTGGATGAGTGGAAAACCTCCACCATATTCAATCCAAGACTTTTTTAATACAAATATGTTTCACCCTATCCAGGTGTCGACAAGCGATCCGATATATCCCCCTGGATTCGGCCCCTATGCTAACACATCCAATATCGGTGGAACTTCTATGGTGCGCCCTTCGAATGCGCCTGTGATAAGTAATCCACTCTTTCTGCCAACTGCCCCGACTAACAGCATCCCACAGCCAACAATGGTGCCCAAATCCAACAGCGATCCTCCGCCCAAAGTTTGGCGTGATCAGAGTTACACTCTTGAAGAGGCCAATAAAATTCCAACTTCTCATCCCCACATTCATCAATATAGTTCCCCTGTCGAAATTGAGAGGATGGTCAAGAATGAGGAACATGAAGAAATGACTAAGAAAATGAAGAGTTTGGAACAGAGTATAAGAGATATGCAAGGAGTAGGAGGCCACAAAGGCATCTCGTTCAGTGACTTGTGTATGTTTCCTCACGTCCATTTACCTGCTGGTTTTAAAACTCCAAAGTTTGAAAAATATGTTGGTCACGGAGACCCCATAGCTCATCTAAAGAGATATTGCAACCAATTGAGGGGTGCAGAGGGCAAAGAAGAGTTACTTATGGCCTATTTTGGGGAAAGCTTAGTAGGGATTGCATCTGAATGGTTCATAGATCAGGATATCACCAACTGGAACACATGGGATGATTTGGCTCGTTGTTTTGTACAGCAATTCCAATTTAATATTGACATTGTTCCAGATCGCTCCTCGTTAGCCAACATGAGAAAAAAGACCACGGAAAATTTTCGTGAATATGCTATCAGATGGAGGGAACAAGCTGCTAGGGTTAAACCACCGATGAAGGAGTCAGAGATGATTGACTTTTTTCTCCAGGCGCAAGAACCTGATTACTTTCACTATCTGCTTTCTGCCGTAGGGAAGACATTCGCTGAAGTTATTAAGGTAGGGGAAATGGTGGAAAATGACATCAAGTCTGGGAAGATTGTAAGTCAAGCTGCCTTAAAAGCCACAACACAAGTGCTTCAAAATGGCTCTGGAAATATTGGAGGGAAGAAGAGAAGGGAGGATGTGGCCACTATTGTATCAGTGCCTAGGACTCATGTTCTAGGTAATTCCCCACAACACTATTTTCCTTCCCAAGCTCCATAATATTCTGTCCCATACACTCCATATCATGTTTTAATGCACAACCAATTGCACCCCCTTCTTATCCACAATGGCGTGCACCAACTCCACAACATAATCCACCACCCCCACAAGTTCATCAAAATACTGCTAGAATTCCTTCCCGTCCTAGACCACACTACAAAAAGGGAAATGGCGTTAAAGATGAGTTCACTCCTATTCGGGAGTCGTATGCTAGCTTGTTCCAAAAATTAAGGACGTTGAATGTTTTGAGTCCTATTGAGAGAAAGATGTCGAATCCTCCCCCGAGAAATTTGGATTATTCTCAACATTGCGCATATTGTTCTAATGCCCCAGGGCACAACATAGAGAGATGTTGGTATTTGAAAAGGTGCATTCAGGATTTGATCGATTCTAATCGAATTATAGTTGAAAGTCCGAGTGGACCCAACATCAATCAAAATTCATCGCCGAGGCATCCTGAAACAAACATGCTGGAAATGATGAAGGGTCATGAAGAGTTTGCATCTCCGTATAAGCCAATCCTTAGGGTTGGAACTGACATTGAGAAGTCAGCAAATGTTGTTGATTTGACAAAAATGATGCCTTTAGGGGCGGAAAGTGTGTTAGAAAAGTAGAGTCCATCCAACACACCCATGTGAAAGGAGCCCTGGAAGATGTTTGGGCAACTCCGAGTAAGGCAAAATCGTTTGTTCCAAAAAGGCCAAACAAGCTTATCTTGATCGTGCAAGGGGCCCATATTCCTCCGGTGATTATCAGGCCAGTATCCCAGCTCCCAATGACTAACCCCAAAGTTGATCCCTGGAATTATGAGCCTACTGTCGTGACATACAAGGGAAAAGAAGTTGCTGAAGAAATAGATGAAGTGGGAGGAATAACCCATTCAGGAAGATGTTATGTCCCGATGGAATTAAGGAAAACTAAAAATGACCAAATACCAATAAAGAGTCCGGTCACTGAAGGAGAGGCAGAGGAATTCCTAAGGAAGATGAAACTATCAGACTACTCCGTGGTGGAACAATTAAGAAAAACTCCATCCCAAATCTCTTTGTTGTCTTTGCTAATACATTCTGATGAACATCATAAGGCTGTAATGAAAATTTTGAATAAAGCACATTTTCCTAGTAAAGTTACAGTGAGTCAGTTAGAGAAGATTGCTGGGAGAATATTTGAGGTACAGGACATAACCAAGGCCTACATATCACTGTAAAGTGTGAGCTTTCATATGTCACTCGAGTTCTAATTGATGGAGGATCTGGAGCAAATATTTTTCCTTTATCAACTCTACAGAAATTGAATGTTAGTGCTGAAAGGGTCCGACCCAACAATGTATGTGTTAGAGCTTTTGATGGGTCAAAAACAGATGTTATTGGTGAGATAGAACTCGTACTAACCATAGGGCCTGTGGATTTCGCTGTGAATTTTCAAGTGTTGGATATCAACGCGTCCTACAATCTATTGTTGGGGAAGCCATGGGTGCATAGGGGGGAGTTGTCAATCTACAAGGTGAGGGGGATTTGTCAATCTACAAAGACTCTTCCTTCCCTTTTATCAATGCGGATAATGAGAATGAGGCACTAGTTTATCAAGCTTCTGAGGTAGTGGTTATTGAGCATGTCCCCGAAGGGAGTGTCATTTCAAAACCAAATATACCCATCGCGTCTGTAATGGTGGTGAATAAATGCTGAAACATGGGTTTGATCCAGGTAAAGGCTTAGGAATCTGCATGCAAGGGAGAGCTTATCCAGTGAGTCCATGAAAGAGCATCCGTACTTTTGACTTAGGCTACCAACCTAGAGTCGAGGACAAAATGAAGGCAAAGAAGCAGAAGAGAGATGTATGGTCACTTACCAAGCCTATACAACCAATCTACAAATCTTTCATCAAAGCCCGCGCAACAGAATCTTATCAATCATCTTTTCCAGAGCCAGTGATGAAAGTTAGCGAAGAAATGATCAACTATTCTCAAGATTTATTTGTCGAGGTTGATATGGTGGAACTCGGAGAAGGAACTAGCGACAGAGATGTGCAATTCATTTGTCTTGATGTCAATCTAAACAATTGGGAGGCCACCCCTCTCCCCGTTAAAGACGAGTCTTGGTAGTCTGTCTTGTTTTTTCTTTTGTCATCCGATTCATTCAAGGATTGTAATTCGGATTTTATCTTGTCGTTTTATTTCAAACATTCTATTTCCCTTTTCAATAGGATGTAATTGCATCTTTATTTCAGTCTAATATATTTGTTCGTTTTCTTTTATACAGTTCTTTCTATGCCGATTCTAGTGATATGACATGCATGCAGAATTTTTCGCCATATCTTAATATCCAATCTAATTTTTCGACCTAATATTGAAATAATAAGTCAAGAATTCGAATATGATGAAGACAGAGTATTTGAAGAAGTAAGGAGGGATTTCAATCATTTTGAAAATAAATCATATCCAAACATGAGTGAAACTGAGACGATAAATTTGGGGGATCAGGAAATTATTAAGAAGACTAAGATAAGTGTACATGTTCGACATCAAAAGGATGATATAATCCATGCCCTGTTTGATTACAAAGATGTTATTGCGTCATCTTATGATGACATGCCTGGATTGAGCACAGACATGGTTGTTCACAAGTTGCCAATTGATCCCAATTTTCCTCCGATAAAGCAGAAGTTGAGAAAACTAAAAACCGACATGAGTATAATAATTAAAGAGGAGATCACAAAACAACTTGAGGCCAAAGTCATTCAAGTCTCTCAATATCCTTCTTGGTTAGCCAATATCATACCCTTCCCTAAGAAAGACGGCAAAGTTCGAATGTGTGTTGATTATCGTGATTTGAATAAGGCAAGTCCAAAAGATGATTTTCCTTTGCCTAACATCCATATTTTATTGGATAATTGTGCTGAACATGAGGTTGCATCTTTTGTGGATTGTTATGCGGGCTACCATCAAATTATTATGGATGATGAAGATGCAGAAAAAACATCTCTTATCACTCCATGGGGTACATATTGTTATCGTGTTATGCCTTTTGGATTAAAAAATGCAGGGGATACTTATATGAGAGCAATGACAACCATGTTTCACGATATGATGCATAGATAAATCAAAGTTTATGTGGATGATGTTATCATTAAATCTAAAAAATAGTCAGATCATGTGAATGACTTAAGGAGATTCTTCGAAAGGCTGCGCAGGTATAATCTCAAGCTTAATCCTGCAAAATGTGTATTTGGAGTACCATAGGGGATGATTTTGGGGTTTATAGTTAGTCGAAGATGTATCGAGTTGGATCCTTCAAAAGTTAAAGCAATCCAAGAATTGCCACCTCCAAAGAACAAAACTGAGGTTATGAGCCTTCTAGGAAGGTTAAACTAAATCAGCAGATTCATCGCTCAACTCACAACAACTTGTGAGCCTATCTTTAAGTTGTTGAAAAACAATGCCACAGTCGAGTGTACCGAAGAATGTCGAGAAGCTTTTGAAAGAATTAAGAATTACCTGTCGAATCCCCCTGTGTTGGTTCCCCCCGAGCCGGGAAGACCTTTGATATTGTATATGTTAGTACTGCATAATTCTTTTGGTTGTGTACTGGGTCAGCATGATGACACTGGGAAGAAAGAGCGGGCCATTTATTACCTCAGCAAGAAGTTTAACGTTTACGAAGCAAAGTACACCCTTCTTGAAAGAACGTGTTGTGCCCTAACTTGGGTATCACAGAAGTTGAAACATTATCTTTCATCTTACACTACTTATCTCATCTCTCGTGTGGATCCGTTGAAATATATTTTTCAAAAGCCCATGCCCACAGGCAGGCTCGCGAAATGGCAAATATTGCTCACAGAGTTCGACATTATCTATATAACACGGACCGCAATGAAAGCTCAAGCACTGGCAGATCATTTGGCAGAGAACCCTATTGATGAAGAATATGAACCACTTAAAACCTATTTTCCAGATGAAGAGATATCTTGTATCGATGAAGTTATTCACGATAACGATCAAGGTTGGAACTTATTCTTTGATGGTGCCTCTAACAGGAAAGGAGTTGGAATAGGAGCTGTTCCTATGTCTGAATCAGGGGAATATTACCCTATATCAGCCCAACTTAGATTCTATTGTACTAATAATATGTCTGAGTACGAAGCGTGCATTTTGGGTCTGAGGTTAGCTGTTGACATGGGCATCCAAGAATTGTTAGTGTTAGGAGACTCAGACTTACTAGTTCATCAAATTCAAGGAGAATGGGAAACTCGAGACCCAAAGCTCATACCATATCAACATTTTTTACAATGTCTTTGTCAACGATTCATGTCGATAAAGTTTAGACACATTCCCAGAATGCACAATGAGATTGCAGATGCATTGGCCACTTTATCTTCGATGTTCCAACACCCTGATGACGCTCATATCGACCCTTTATACATACAAATTCGTGATCAACATGCCTATTGCAACATGATTGAGGAGGAATTTGATGGTAAACCTTGGTTTCATGATATCAAAACTTATCTTCAGTCTGGAGAATGTCCGTCAGATGTAACTAGTAATCAAAAAAGGACTATTCGACGATTAGCAAGGGGTTTTTTCATAAGCGGAGGCATACTGTACAAGAAGACACCCGATTTAGGTCTTCTAAGGTGTGTAAATGCTCAAGAGGCTTCCACAATCATGATTGAAGTACACTCAGGAGTTTGTGGACCTCATATGAATGGATATGTTCTAGCCAAGAAAATACTTCGAGCAGGATATTATTGGCTCACCATGGAGCGGGATTCCATACGATTTGTTCGTAAATGTCATGAATGTCAAATACATGGTGATTTAATACATTCTCCCCCTTCTGAGTTGCATGCAATGTCGGCTCTATGGACTTTCGTGGCATGGGGAATGGATGTGATTGGACCGATAGAACCAAAAGCATCGAATGGTCACAGGTTCATCTTGGTGGCCATTGATTATTTTACAAAGTGGGTGGAAGCAGTAACTTTCAAATCAGTGACCAAGAAGGTCGTGGTGGATTTCATCCATTTCAACATCATCTATCGGTTTGGTATTCCAAAGGTGATTATAACTGACAACGCCGCAAATCTCAACAGCCACTTAATGCAAGAGGTATGCTACTGATTTAAGATTGAGCATCGAAATTCGACTCCGTATCGCCCAAAGGCAAACGGGGCTGTAGAAGCAGCTAACAAAAATATAAAAAAGATACTTCGTAAGATGGTGCAAAGTTCTCGACAATGGCATGAAAAGTTGCCTTTGCTTTGTTGGGTTATCGCACTATAGTCCGTACGTCAGTGGGCGCTACCCCATATTCACTGGTATACGGGACTGAAGCAGTTATACTTGCAGAGATTGAGATCCCATCTTTACGAATCGTTGTGGAGGCTGAAATTAATGATGATGAATGGATCAAAACTCGGTTAGAGCAATTAAGTTTGATTGATGAGAAGCGTCTGACATCAGTATGTCATGGACAATTATATCAGAAAAGAATGGCACGGGCATACAACAAAAAGGTGCGTCCCACACATTTTGAAGAGGGTCAATTAGTGTTGAAACGCATTTTGCCACATCATGCTGAAACCAAAGGCAAATTTTCTCCATTTGGAGAGGACCATTCGTTGTTAAAAGGGTATTACCCAATAGTGCTCTTTACTTAGCAAATATAAAAGGCAAAGTGACAGAAACGGTCGTCAATGCTGATGCTGTGAAAAGATATTATATATGATTGAGTTTCGACATTAGAAACCCTTATGTTTGGGCTTGATATTTCAAGGGTTGATTCAACGGGATCTCTTGGTTATGCTGTGTCCTTGACTTTAAAAAAAAAAAACAAAAAAAACAAAAACAAAAACAAAAACAAAAACAAATTGCCTAAACTACGTTTGACCTGATTCTTGTCTCGGCAAGATACATAGGCAGCCCTAATATTGGGTTCGGTTCAACCAAATACAAATCCAAAAATTCATATTGTAGTATACTGGGGCAAAAGTCATTTGTTTATTCATTCAGTCTCTCATCTCAAAGCTCAAAATCAACCCCATCATCTAAATTAAAAAAAAATCTTTGCATCAACCCTTGTTATGTCGAGAATAAGTTGGAAGGGTAGGCAAAAATCCTGAATGGGCACCATAAGAAAAATGTGAGTAAAAAAAAATGAGAGAGTCTTATTGGTGAAAACCCTAAGTGGGCACCGTAAGGCGAAAAGGAGTTGAATATAAGAGAGTCTTATTGGTGAAAATTCTGACATGCACATAAGGTAGACGTGAGCTGGAGCAATTAACATGATTGAGTTTTAGCGGCAAAGACCTTCATGAATACCACAAAGTCTATAAGGGTTCATATTATTTATGGCTTCATTAAGTGTTGGGATTCCACATCAAGATTGAATAATCAATAATGGTTGATTAATAGATATGATAGCCAAGTCTGGAAATCAATTCAAATTGCATGGCATGATCAGTAGACTCAGCTCCCACACTCAGATAAGTTTTTTCTTTCTTCTTTTAACAAAAAAAAGAGTCTTCATCGAATCTTTTCTTTTATTCTCTTATAGTTCGTAATTTTCTTATACTTTTTTTTCGTCACTTTTTTGGTATGTATTTGAGTCGAGTCTTTGTCAAAAAAAAAAAAACTAGAAGGAATTTCAAGACTCGCTACCAAGTCTCTAAACGGTACTAGGCAAAGCATCAGGCTACTGAGTTAATCTGTCTTTAAGTGTTGAATTCGAAAATTCTCTGATCCTATGAAGGCTAAACAATGAGTGTTGTGAGATAAAGACATTGGATTTAGGTCCCAAAGTAAGCAAATTCGGATGAAAGTACTATCCATCAATAAGAAGTATTGACCGTTGGAAACAATCAAAGCATCATAAGTGTTTGAGCCGCCCTTGTCGAAAGATGGAACCACAAACCAACTACCACCTTTTCAGAATCACAAATTTTCTTTGTTGAAGCAGGGACACAAGTTGTTTCAAGATTGAGGATTCGAGGAACCTAGATGTTCAACCTAGTCTGCAGCGAGCGAAATGGAAACCCTACAATAAAGACTTGTGGAATATTATATGAAAGTTGGCTAATATATATCAAAAAAACAATTACTTGATTGTTGGAATATTTATTTTATTTATTTCTATTATTTTTATTTTTCTCCTTGAAGGAACTTCCAAATAATTAAGATAGCATTCAAAATGTTTCGTGGTATTATTAGTTTGTTCAAAACATTATTAGCAGGACCCTCCTAGATAATGTGATTAGCATGACCCTCTTGGATAATGGGACTAGCAGGACCCTCCTAGATAATGGGATTAGCAGGACCCTCTTGGATAATGGGACTAGCAGGACCCTCCTGGATAATGGGACTAGCAGGACCCTCCTGGATAATGGGACTAGCAAGACCCTCCTGGATAATGGGACTAGCAGGACCCTCCTGAATAATGGGACTAGCAGGACCCTCCTGAATAATGGGACTAGCAGGACCCTCCTGGATAATGGGACTAGCAGGACCCTCCTGGATAATGGGACTAGCAGGACCCTCCTGGATAATGGGACTAGCAGGACCCTCCTGGATAATGGGATTAACAGGACCCTCCTGGATAATGGGACTAGCAGGACCCTCCTGGATAATGGGATTAGCAGGACCCTCCTGGATAATGGGATTAGCAGGACCCTCCTGGATAATGGGATTAGCAGGACCCTCCTGGATAATGGGACTAGCAGGACCCTCCTGGATAATGGGACTAGCAGGACCCTCCTGGATAATGGGACTAGCAGGATCCTCCTGGATAATGGGACTAGCAGGACCCTCCTGGATAATGGGACTAGCAGGACCCTCCTGGATAATGGGATTAGCAGGACCCTCCTGGATAATGGGATTAGCAGGACCCTCCTGGATAATGGGATTAGCAGGACTCTCCTGAATAATGGGACTAGCAGGACCCTCCTGAATAATGGGATTAGATTACTTTCTCATAGGAGTAACACTTCCTAGTCTAGATTTTTAGTTTTATTTTCTCCTGAAATAAACACTTCCTAGCCGAAGTTTATGTTTTATATATATATTTGCTAATAACTCACAAAAAATTTTCCCAGTGAAAACTGGGGCAAAAATTTTTATTTATTTTTTTGTTTGATTGTGGTGGTTCTCAGGTTTTCTCAAGTGAGACCGGGATTTGAAATTCAAGAACAAAGTTTCAAATTTTTTAGAATAATCAATCCCATGATGGTTAGAATTAGCTTCTTCAATGCATGTAGCAGCCTGGCTTCCACACATCTTTTACTAGTCAACTTTTGATCAAGAAAATACGCATTTATTCAAAAGCATTTTTCAAGTTGTCATTTTGAAGAATGTCAAAAGTTCCGTCTAAGTGGCAAGTTCAGCCTCCATTCCAATTCTAAGTTAAGATATTCAGTCAAAAATCAAGGTGATATCTTAAAGTCAAAATTCAAGTGAAGATTCAAGAAAAGCTGCGTGGATAGAAGTTTGTACATTTGTTTTTCTTTTGACTAATAGTTTTCAATTTTTTATATGAGGATAAGAGCCGCGATCTGGAGCCTCGATGGAACCTCACTTAACTTCCAACTAATCAATTTATCTCCTCGAACTACAAGTGGCCTGATTCCCTTATCACCCGGGATATAAAGGATGTCAAAACAAGGACTCGGTCGCACAAATTTTGATCTTTCAAATAAGAGTTCGGTCAAAACTTGTCACTTTGTCTACTTCTTTGTCTGAAAAACTCTTCGTGTTTCTAGTCAAAGAGGGGCAAACTGTAGACACGTAATTTTGACCGAATTAAAAAGTTTAACACCAATTTTTAGAGCATAAATAATTTTATCAATCTAAATTAAATATATTTTATTATTGTCATTAAGTTTATTTAAAAGATATAAGAATAAACAACATAAATATAATTTTTATTAGATAAGTTTATTTTGATTGTTAAAAAATAAAAAAAATATATTATTTAAATAAACTAATATTTTTTATTTATGTCTTTTTTGTTTTAATTACCCATTTAGCTTTATTTATTTATTTACTCAAGGCAATTATATAATTATCATTTATATATATATATATATATATATATATATATATTATATATATATATATAAAAAAAAAAAAAAAAAAAAACACACACACACACAAACCCACGATTCCCATTACCCCCACTTTATCCCACTCCCACCCACTTCATGCACACACATTGCACACCTATATATCAACAAGACTTGAGAAAAAAAAATGAGAGGAGCGGATCAAAAAAAAAAAGAAACAGAAAGAGGAGAAGAAAAAAGAAAAGATCTACAAGCGAAAAACAAAAAGAAAGAATAAAGAAAAACCTTTCATTTTTTTAAAGAATTCAGGCACAAAGAAAAAAACAACTAAAAATAGTGGAGTTCGAAGTTTCAAGTTCGCGGTTCCTTATTCGAATTGTTTTCTTTTGGTGGAATTTTCGCAAGAGGTACCATTTTTTTTTAAAATTTAATATCATGTTTATACAAGCATTGATTACAATATATTAAAGTTGTCAAATTTCACATGTGGTTAAACCGTTATGTTTGTATATAAAGTTTGTTAAAATATTTCATATCAACTGTATCTTTAGATCCTTTATATAGTTTTATTTTGTGTGAAATTTCTATAACAAACCGTAGTTTATTTCATATTAAATAATTCATAGTTTATTTCATGCTTAAATAAAATTATTGTCTAAGTCTATTCTTATTTTTCATGTTTAGTTTTTAATGATAATATGTGTAGTTATTATAATTCTAATGACAATATGCATAATTATCCAAATTTTTATATTCATGTCTTACCAATTTGAATGAATTTTTTGTTTGGTTGTGTTTAGAAATGTATTAAATTATATTTCATATTATATTATGTGTGTTGTCTTACATTATTATTTTTAGATTCTATAAAACATAATAATAATAAACTTGTTAATATAAGGAGAGGATAATAAATTGAAAGAAAAAAGATAAAAAAATAAAAAAATAATAACAATAAAAATGGAATAAGGAAAAGAGGTAGAATACGTGGATAAGAAAAGAAAAGAAAAGTAGTGAAGAAGGAATGTTCGAATTAGAAAAAGAATAATAAAAAAATATATATATGTGATAAAAAGAATGTAAAAAATGTACACGAAAAAAAATAATAATAAATACTTTAAAAATGAAAAATACAAAAAGTATAGTGTTAAAAATATATAAAATATTTTATTATTATCATTAAAAAAAACTATTAAAAAGGGTAAGAAAAGAAAAAGAAGAAAATCAATGTAAGAAAAAAACACAAAAGGAAAGTTAAAAAAAAAACGTGAAAGATTAGTATAAAAAGAAATAAAAGAGAGAAATTAAGAAGCAGGAAAATGTTGAAAGCATGAAAAATAAATAAACCAATTAATGAAAATGTGTAAAAACTTCACATGTTTATAAAATAGTGCAGTTTTAAATATGTTAATAAATTAAAGAATGAGGGTAAATACATTTGTTTTAACAATAGAATATTCAAAAATTAGTTTAAGTCATAAAAGTCCATAAAGTGACCGTGCTAGAACCACGGGACTCGAGGGATGCCTAATAACTTCCCCTCGGTAAATAGAATTCCTTACCCGAACTGGTTTGCAGACCAAACAAAGAGTCATTTCCTTTTGATTAAGGATTAAATAAAAGGTGACTTGGAACATCGTAACTCAATTCAAAGTGGCGACTCTGGAAAAGCTAAAATAACCCCCTAATGAATTACGTCACTTAAATTTGAAAAACCGTTACGCCGCTGCGCGAAAAAGGGTTGTGACAACTGCATTGGTGATGAGTCATTGAAAGAGAAATTCTATTGGGGTCTAGATGATAACAATAAAGTAGTGCTCGATACTTTTGCAGGGGGTTCCTATGAAGAGTGCATTTATACAGAGATCGCAGTGAAGTTGGACAAAACATCATGCAACAACAAGTCTTTTAGTACTAGAAAGTTAGACACTAGGAGAAACACCTTTGCAGTGCAACCTAGCGGCAGATGAATTCGTGAAAAGATGGCTCAAATGAGAACTGAATTAGGGTTGGTTTTGAAACATGTCTTTGGAGGTCCGGAGAAGGTAAATGTGGTAAAATACTTGACTAAACCACTACCGCTAGCGGATGAGTACTATTGTGAGAAGGATCCTTATGCAGTGAATGATCAGACAGGGGGTTTCCGACTAAACGCCGAAGGCTCCAACAAAGAGAATTGGCGCCAAAGTCAAGGAAATCAAGTTTGAAACTATGGTATCTACAATAGAGAGGTCATTATGTTCGAGAGGGAAACTACAAGCGCGAAAACAACTTTAACCGGGATAACTATGGTAACAGAAATTATAGTAGCGGGTCCTATGTTCCACCTCAGAATCGGGAAGTTCTTCCAAGGGATGGTGTAGGTAGTATGGCACGAGTTGAGGATATGATGCAGAAAATGATGAAGAGGTTTGATTCTAGTGATGCACACTAAAGAATTAACGAATGCCTTAGAAGGTATAGGGCAGCAAGTTGATACACATGTAATCTCGATTAAGCATCTTGAGGTGCAAATGGCCCAATTGTCTGAAACTGTGAACACACGGCAACCGGGCACTCTTCCTAGCAACACTGTCCAAAATCTTAAAAATGATGGGCATTGTATGAAAATTAATACTCGGGGTGGTAAGTAAACCATTGACCCACCTATGTCGTCTCTTGTAGAAAATGTGATAAGTGATGATGATACAGTGGTGAAGGATTGTCGTGAGTTAGAAGATAAAACGGTAAAAGATGTTGAGGTGCCCCAAAAGGTAACTGACATACCTAGACCACCACCTCCTTTCCCACAAAGGTTAGTAAAAAATATAGCAGATGGTAAATACCGTAATTTTATAATGATGCTGAAACAACTTTCTATCAATGTTATTTTGGTAGAAGCTCTTGAACAAATGCCTGGTTATGCGAAGTTCTTGAAAGATTTGCTTACAAAGAAAAGATCATTCACTTTTGAGGATAATGATAGAATGCAGCACTGTAGTGCCATTGCTAGAAGATCTCTAGTGCAAAAGAAAGAAGATCCGGGTACTTTCACTATTCCTTGTACAATCGGGTTGTTACATTTTTTGAAAGCATGATGTGATATTGGGGAAAGTATAAATATCATGCCCTTTAGATTTACAAGAAGTTGGGTTTGGGTAACCCAAAGCCCACTGCGATGTGGCTACTGATGGCCCATCGAACGGTAAAAAGGCCCATTGGTATACTCCATGATGTGCTAGTAAAAGTTGAATCATTCATATTTCCGGCTAATTTTTTGATTCTTGATTGTGAGGCCAATTTTGAGGTGCCTATTATTCTTGGGAGGCCATTCCTTCCTACGGGTAGGGCCCTGGTAGATATGGTAAAGGGGTAGATGAAATTCCGGTTGAACAAGGAAGAAGTGACCTTCAACATTTATAGGTCCATGAGGCAGACTGGTGAGCTCCAATCGTTATCTATAACCTACAGATTTGAAGAGTCATATGAGGTACAAATTGAAGTTTGTCGGAGTGTTAAAGCATTGGCGGCAGTAATCATGAATTTTGATAGTTAGGGAATTGATGTGTATGAGTCATTGGCCGCGACATTTGACCTACGTAATGTTCGTTTAAAACCAATGAAATTTGAGTTACACATGCAACATCATGAATGTCCACCCACGAATCCGTCTATTGAGGAGGCTAATAAATTAGAACTTAAGCTTCTACCACCTCATCTGAGGTATGTATTCTTGGGAAAGGATTATACTTTGCCGGTTATTATTGCATCAGATTTGAATGTGCATCAAGTTGGGAGTTTGGTGAAAGTTTTAAAAAGGTTCAAAAGAGCTATTGGGTTGACTATTGCAGATATTATTGGGATCCCTCCCGGTATTTGTTCTTATAAAATCCGACTCATGACCGATCATTAGTCAAGTATTGAGCATAAGAGACGTCTATATAACTTATGCAAGAGGTAGTGAAGAAGGAAATTATTAAGTGGTTGGATGCCGGAGTCATATATCCAATCGCTGATAGTAGTTGGTATGCCCTGTTTAGTGTGTACCGAAAAAAGGGGGAATGATTGTGGTCCCCAATGATAAAAATGAGCTTGTTCCAATGAGACCGATGAGTGGTTGGAGGGTGTGTATGGATTACCGGAAATTAAATGCATCGATCGAAAAAAACCATTTTCCTATGCCCTTCATAAATAATAGGTTTGATAGACTTGCCGGAAAGGGGTGGTACTGTTTTCTTCATGGTTATTCGGGGTATAACCATATTTCTATTGCACTAGAAGATCAAGAGAAAACCACCTTTACTTGTCCATATGGGACCTTTGCATTAAAGAGAATGTCGTTTGGGTTGTACAATGCACCCGCCACATTTCAGAGATGTATGATTTCGATAGACACTGTTGAGGTGTTTATGGATGATTTTTTTGTGGTTGGTGACTTCTTTGAGTGGTGTTTGAGTCATTTGTCTGAGGTTCTTAAGATGTGTGAAGACTGCAATCTAGTACTAAATTTGGAAAAATGTCCATTCATGGAAAAGAGGGTATTGTATAGCGTCATCGCATTTCAGAGAAGGGTATAGAGGTTGATCGAGCTAAAGTTGAGGTAATAGAGAGACTTCCCCCACCTATCTCTGTCAAAGGTGTGAGAAGCTTTCTTGGGCATGCAGGTTTCTACCGGAGGTTAATCAAGGATTTTTCATAAAGTGCATCCTTTGTTTAAGTTGTTTGAGAAAGAGTGTAAATTTTATTTTGATGAATCCTATCGTAAGGCATTTGGGGATTTGAAAGAAAAGTTGGTGTCTGCACGTATCATTATTTCGCCGGATTAGAGAAAGTCATTCGGGGTAATGTCTGATGCTAGCGGGGTTGCTCTTGAGTGGTATTGGGGCAAAGAAGGGACAAAATCCTTCACCCCATTTACTATGCTAGTAAAGCCCTAAATGAAGGCCAAAAGAACTACACAGTGACTGAGCAAGAGCTCCTTGCAGTAGTCATTGCTTTTGAGAATTTTTCTCCTATTTGCTTGGTACTAGGGTTGTAGTGCATACTAATCATTCTGCTTTGAGATATTTGATGGAAAATAAGGATGCGAAATCGAGGTTAATTCGTTGGGTATTACTATTGCAAGAATTTTACTTTGAGGTGATTGATAGAAAAGGGACCGTAAATTAAGTTGTTGATTACTTATCCTGTTTAGAAGATGAAGCAATGACAGAATTAGGGGATAAAACTGAAATGGATGTTACTTTCACCGACGATCATTTTTTGGCCGCCTCTCAAGACTTGATTCCATGGTTTGTAGATTTTGTGAATTATGTGGCTCGCAATATCATCCCATCGTACTTGTCTTTTCATCAAAGGAAAAAGTTCATGTATGATGTAAAAAAGTTCTTTTGAGATGAGCCATATTTGTATAGGAGTTGTGCCGATGGGCTTATTCGGCGTTGCCAGAAGTTGAGATATTGAGTGTTTTGGAGGCATGCCATTCTTCACCCGTCGGTGGACATCATAGTGGTATCTGGACCGCTCACAAGATCTTACAATGTTGTTACTATTGGTCAACTATTCATCAAGATGCTCATGAGTTCTCCAAGTCATGTGATAGATGCCAAAGTGATGGTGTCATTTCAAGAAAGCAAAAGCTCCCTTTAAATCCCATTCTTTTGATTGAGTTATTTGATGTGTGGGGTATTGACTTCATGGGCCCTTTTTTTGAGTTCTCAAGGGATGAAGTACTTTCTAGTAGCGGTTGATTATGTGTCTAAATGGGTAGAAGCTATCGCACTCGCAAATAACGGATTGTTCAAGGAGACTTGATGATGCTCTTTGGGCCTACAGGATTGGTTACAATGCTCAATTAGGTATGTCCCCATACCAACTTGTATATGGAAAGGCTTGTCACTTACCGGTTGAATTAGAGCATAAAGCCATGTGGGAAATGAAGAAGTTGAAAATGGATTGGAATGAGGCTGCAAAACAGAGGTCAAATGGCTTGAATGAGATCGATACATTTTGCCTAAAAGCTTACGAAAGTTCAGGCCTCTACAAAGAAAAGATGAAGAAGTACCATGAACATAAGATTGAAAAATGCAATTTTAGGGTTGGGGATTTGGTAGTTTTATTTAATTCTAGGTTGCACTTGTTCGGGGCAAAGTCAAGTCCAAATGTACTGGCCCTTACTTGATCCCACAACTATTCACTCACGAAGTGGTTGAGTTAGAAAACAAGGAGCGTGTGCGGTTTAAGGTGAACGGACAACGAATCAAAATATATCTGGGGCATGCTGAAATGACAAATGTAGTGATAGAGGTATACCATCTTGATTAAGTCTGAGTAATCAAGTGTCCTCCGTCGTGCCGCGATGTTAAATCAAGCACTGGTTGGGCTGCAACCCAATATGTATCCTCTAAGCCAACTACAGTTTTTTTATGATTTTCTATTAATAGTTGCATTTCGTGTTTGTTATAATTGTTTGATAGAGTGTAGTTTAGGGTCCGTGTAAAAAAAGTGTCCAGAAAATACAAAAAGAATAAGCTTCATGGGTGTTAAATATGCAGGTAGCACATCACCAGAAAAATGGTCTACAGAACTAGTTGACGGACCCATCGACAAACCGTCACGCCTGCGACGGACCGTCGCAAGCATCTGAGTGTCCATATAAGTTTTTCCATTTTTTCTAAATTAGTGCACCCATGACTGACCGTCACATCTATGACGGACCGTTGACAGGGAATCATCGCATCAATACCCGTAAACCCGATCAGACTCGACCGGCGAATATTAAAAGCTTTTAAATCTTTTAACTTCCCACCTCTTCATTCTAACTCTTTCTTTTCTTCACTTCCCCCATTTACTCTCTCTTCAACTACCTAACACTCTCTTCCTCTCCCCAAAACATCATATTCCCCATCCTTTCCCAAATTCCCCAAATCTTCCCTCTTCCAATCTCCCTGCTTCTTTAAGTAATTTGCCGGTCGGAGTCAACTGTTCTTGTGGTGATCACCAAAGTTGTGTGCCTTACTTTGTTTTCATCATCTCCAAATATAAGGTATGTGGTTCTGATCTCTAAATCATCTACATATCTTTCTTGTTTTCCCATGCCCCATGCTTTATTCTGAATGTTGGATCTTCTGAATGTTGCATCTTCGAAATTTGACCCCTAGTGTATGCCACGAGTTCACCCTGTTAATCCTATATGCCTTAAGGCCCTTCACATAGTAAACTGAATGGGGGTGTTTTGTTAACTAAATCAAATGGGGGTGTATGTTTCTTATAATTATTTCGGACCTAGGTTGATAGTCCTCCAAAATGGCATGCTAAAACTTGAGAAACTATTGCCTTAGGATTGCTAGTATGCTGGGTAATTGGGTTAGAAATTATGGGTCGATAAGTATTCTTTTGATAAGAATTTTAGGGGATAAGAGAGGCACCCCCAGTTCTGTCACTGAAGCACAGAACGAGACCTCATCGATGGACCATCGTGCCCTCGACGGGCCGTCATGGGGTCCGTCCCACCAATTAAAGTTTAGTTTCTCTGAGTGTCCGCCGACGACCTCTATGACGGACTGTCGTGTCCTCGATGTTCCAACCTTCACAACCGTCATGGTTTTCATAGACCCTATTCCTAAGGATCTCAAAATCTTTTCCAAGTGTCGAACGACGGACCTCTACAATGGACCATCATTTTCTCAAAGGTACGTCCTGCACAACTGTCATGGTTGTCAGAGACTTTGTTTTTGAGAGTCCAATAAATTTTCGCAAGTATTTAATGACGGACCGTCAACAAGTCCTTCGTCCAGCACAAAAACTACAACAATTTTATTTCAGTTTTGGTTTTACGTTTTTGTTTTCTTTTTTTGCATGTCTTGTTTGTTTCTACTAGTGCTAATTATTGTTCTTTTCAGGTACGAATAGTTATGGGAAAAAATCTAGATCGCGTGTACAGACGAGGGCGCTCAATGTCCATCGCCCCATCTGCCCTAATAGTCATCAGCTCTGACGATGAGTGTGACCCCAAATACGTGCTCCCATGAAATATCACTCCTGCATAGGTTGCACGTACCACTAGATCCACCCCAAGAAGGTGGCGCCCAGTGTAGTCAGTGCATCCCAGTCTGAAGAGGAGAACATACTGACCGGCATGCCTTCTAGGTCAAGTCACACTCCAGTGATGCTTCCGGTTCTGAAGAAGTATCGGGTTTGGACGACGTCTTAGTTCTGAGGAAGGTTCTGCTCCAGCCAGTACATCCCAGTATGCCTCGTCTGATGAGGCCGATAGTGCTGATTCCACTCCAGCACCACTGACTGGAGTCCCCGCCCCGATTGCCGACCAGCCCAACCGATGGTGTGTTTAGGGGCAGTTTCAAGTGTAATCCGATGCCAAGTTGCTGAATAATAAGGTCGTCATGACCCGGACCCTTACCTTGGAGAGGCGGTTACTTGTGAGGAGTCTCCCCACCATGCCGGATATCCATGCACTCTTCACCACGAACCGACTAGATTTGACAGCTCGTGCTTTGGGCTAATACAATGAGGAGTTGGTCAGAGAGTTCTACGCCTCGTATATGGCAACTCTTTGATCCCAGATTGATAGGCGGGATGCCCACGCCAGACAGGCTCCACTAGATGACATCCGAGTCCGCGGAAAGCAGGTAGACCTCTCATTGCCATAGATCTGCCGGTACCTATACGGTGAGGATGTTGATTCCACCAGGACTCTTCTCATCGCCGAGTTCGACTACCTGTGGAAACTTGTTAAAGATGAATGGTTCTTGCGTGAGCCAGAGTTGAGAGAGTCTACCAAAAGGTTGTTGGCCCAGTATTTTTCCATTGATGGAGAGGCTGTTGACTGATACTTAAGCCAAAAGGAGCCATCAAGAAGTCTAACATGACCTTCACGGCCATGTTTCTGTGGTTGATAGTCCGCCAGTGCCTTTCCCCCACTTCTTCAGATAATATAGTCACATGGGATCGCGCTGTTCTGATGGCATCAGTGGTAGTTGTGTTCGAGGTGGACTTCACTTGGCTTCTTCAGGATGTCATGTACGAGAGGGTTTTAAAGGTCACTACTACTTACCCATTTCCATGCATGGTGTTTGCGTTGTGCAGGTCTATAGGAGTGCCTATTTTGGCACATAGATCAGATCAAGACCCCGCCGGTCACTGTTGATATAGGCCTTATCAGTGATGAGGACAATAAGTTGGCCCCACGCAGAGGACCCCGCCCGTAGGGACCTCCACTTGGTGAGAACCTGGAAGATACAGTAGAGCAAGCCCAAGCGGCTATATCTGATCCTACTGACACCACCCTTGTCAAGTCTATCCCGGGTGGTAGCACCACTCCGAACTCCTCTCGTTCGACTCCCTCCACCACTCTGGTCCCACTTCCTAGGGTCGAGAAACATAAGGCCCAAATGTCCACTCTTCTTCATCACATCCAGCCTTAGATGAAAAGAATTATTGTAGAGGCGGAGGAGCGCACGGAGCGGAAGATGGACCAACACACGGAGAGGAAGATTATGGAGGTTCATCAGCGCGTGGACACTTTTGAGTAGCGTGTGTTATCCCGGCCAGACCCTCCGGTGGACATGTCTACCCTTCAGGCTGTTGTAGAGAGACTGCAAGCAGACTTGGACAAAATTCTACAGGCTAGGGTGCCTGAGTTTGAGGCCCTTTCTACAGAGCCTGTCGAGGATACTATTTTGGCGGCCATATTCTCCACCGCTGGAGTGCCACCACCTCCACCACGAGAGCATTCCAAGAGGTGTAGAGGTTTAAATGAGGATGAATCTAGGTCACAAAAGAGGGAGTGTCGAGAGTTGGAGTCAGCGAGGAGAGCCTCAATTGATAATGATGAGTCCCATTAGTTGAGGGCTATTAAGTTGGCTGATGGGGCATCTAGCTCTAGAGTTGTTGAGGAAGAGAAGAGCACTACTGATGGTGTTGTGATTATTGAGAGAGGCACTACTCGGAGTGTGTTGATGGTGAGGACACTACTGAGGGTGTCCAGACTATAGAGGGAGTGGGTTCCGGTACAACGCACCCACCATCTTGTCGATCGACAGCGCTTTGCGCCTCAGGTTTGCTTCACCTACCACTCTATTATTTTGGACTCTTTTATGCATTGGGGAAAATTGTAAATATTTTTAATGGGAGTGGGGTAAATGGAGTGTGAGTGCTAGGTGAAGTCTGAGTGACCCAACTCACGAACCTCTTTTGGGGTTTTCTTGCATGTATTCTTTTTCCCTATGATTATGATTATTTTTACTAGTGAACCGGCATGTCTATATCTTGTGTACATAGTATATCTCTAAAACATGATGGCTAAAACAGAAATGATATCCCGATTTAATGAAAATGATGCATAGCTAGGCATAGAAATTGATGAATGTGTGGCTCTAAGCATGACATAGAGATACACCACTGCATGACCCTAAGTCTAACACTCAAATTAGGTGTCTGATTATCTGGTAGAGTAACGAGATGTCAAGTGAGTGTGAGGAAAATTTTAATAGTCCACTATTTGTACTAAGCTAGAACTTGCCTGGTTAGTCCTGTTAAAAGTAAGTTGTAATAGACCATTAGGAAAGGATCATAGGCCTTTGTTCAATATAGACAATCTTTATCCTAAATAAAAGAAAACCGGATAAGATTAATCCATTTTTTATCCAAATGATTTGAGCTTAAAATAGACCTTTCTTTTTCATCCCAATAGTTTTTTTCTGGGAATAATGTGTTGGCCATGGTCCGTCCTTGGACTTACGCACCTCAGCTTATGCCAAAAGTATAAGTCGAGGGTGGCTAATATAGTAAACAACCTTGTTGTGACCCTGATCCAACTTTGGGTATTGTGTACTTTGGCTCATGACAAAGCCATGAGTTGAGGGTGGTTATTATGAGGAATGCTTTGGAAAGGGTGTTGAAAGAACAAAGAGAGGTAAAGAACAAAAGAAAAGTGACTCAAGAACCAATTGAATTGAAAATGAAATAATATATATATATATATATATATATATATATATATATATATATATATATATATATATATATATATATATATATATATATATATATATATATATAAATACAAGCAAGAAAAGAAAATAGTCACTTACACAAAAGCAGAAAGAAGGTAAAATATCAAGGTGAAAGAATATAATAAAAAGGGCGAAATAAAATGATGAAAAGGTAGGACGCTTAAACGATATGTCAAGGAGGGCAGCAAATCACTAAAATATAACTAAATATACCCTACCTGATCCGGAGCCTATGTTACAAGCTAAGAAAGTCTTATCGTGATCGTAAGAGTTGTTATGGCAAACTTAAAGTAGTGAAAATAAGGGCAAGCCTATGGCAATATGAATAAATGAGTTGTGAAGTTGTTCTGAGAGTAAGTGTTGAAAAGTAATCCTTATACTAAAACTTAAATCATTATGTTAAAAATGATGATGTTATTTTTATGTGAGAACACTAGTTGCAATACCGAAAAAATTAGCACCTAGGTGAGAGATCGAAAAGGATAGGTGTCAAGTTGTGGTGAGTCTGTGTCATGGTCTGATCCATATAATTCAAGGCTGATAGTGATAGCATGCATGAACATAATGAGAATAATCAGAATTGATAGCCAAAGGATAGCGAAAGTTAAAAGACGGATACTATTTTACAAAGATTTTGTAGTGAGTCATAGTACGTCACTTGAGGACAAAAAACAAATTTAAGTAAAGGGTGTTGATGTACCGTGGTTTCACGGTACTTCAATGTCTTTTCCTTAAGCTTAGTGTGTTTCTAAAGCCTTTTTGTATTGATATTTGAGGTAGTTTTCTCTTTATAAGCAGGAAATCTGTCCAAAGGAGAACGCGGAGGATTTGAGCATAAATTGCAGAAGTGACCACCTACGGAGCCCACGATGGTCCTTCATGACTGTTACGGTCGGTAGGTGGCACGTAGTGAGAAGAAAATGGCTGCTGAAGGAAATTGGAGAAGTCTGACCAAGTGTGGGACTATGGGAGCTCAGGACGATCCATCCTTCATATTCATCGTGGTTGTTAGAAAGTGTTTCAGTACCCAATTTCTAGAAGTTTCTAAGTGTTGTGGAACGGAACTCCTCTATGGACCGTCGTGCTTGAAATGGTCCTTCATATCTGTACGTTGAGGGAAACAGAACGTTGATGAAGAAAACAACAGAAAATTATGCCAAGTATGGAATAATGGAGCCCACTATGGATCATCGTGTCCATCACGGTCCGTTGTAGGGATCGTCGATTCCAACACATTTTGGACAGATTTGCCTTTAATAGATTCCTTCGTTTATTAGGTTTTATTTATTATAAATAGTTCAAAAAACCTCGTTTTT
The DNA here is from genome assembly GCA_032847665.1 of Solanum chilense. Taxonomy (NCBI): domain Eukaryota; kingdom Viridiplantae; phylum Streptophyta; class Magnoliopsida; order Solanales; family Solanaceae; genus Solanum; species Solanum chilense. The sequence continues at coordinate 59,138,458 of CM064963.1, read as the reverse complement.
AGGGTTAGACTTTTGGATATATTTTAGTTCTCTTGTTTAAGTATTGAACTCTTGATTTTGGTATTTGATCATACTTTTCCGAAATCAATTGTTGGTGTTTATGTGAATTATTCAAGTGATTTGTTTTATTTTTCTTCATTCTCATAAAATTAAGTGCATGAATTCTTATATTATCAATATGAATTATGTGATTATTAGCATGGGTAACTAAACTCCATGACTAGGGTTGTGGGAACCTTGGGTAAATAAGAAGGTAAAATGTAGCTAAAATAATAATTCAAGAATAATGTATTGCTAATTCTTTCGCTTAGAAGTCTTTTTAACGGATTGCCAACGTTTGAACTCGCCTATTGCTACTACTTGCCGGACCAAGGAGGTAGATAATAGGAAAAGAATTATCAACATAGATTTAGTGTATACTATCTAATAGGCTAGTGTCGGTTGGTACGAAGTATTAACTTAGTCAAATATTGAATATGATGCTTAATATTATGTAAAGATAAGGTTTCGTAAAGCAACACAGGTAGCCGGGCCAAGGTACTAAGTGAAATTCTCTAGATGTCGGACCAAGGATTTAGAGATTCCTAACTTATAACTTTACATGCAAGAGACAAGGAAAGGATTGTTATAGCTAGAATTACCGAGTAAGGAGCCTGTGGGGAACACTTACGCCCTAGTTACGCTCATTACTTGATTAAACTCCAATACTTGAACCTGTCACTTGTTTACTGTAATTTAGCGATTTGCTTTTATTAATCAAAACCCCCTTTAGTTATTTGTTTTCGGGAAATAATTGACTAAATAAAAGTAATAATAGAATAAAGTTATGTCTGAAGCATTTTCCTCGTGGGAACGATTCATACCTCACTAGTTGGGTTCTTTACTTGATGCGACCTCTTTTACTTATTTTCGAGAAGTAAGTTTGAGCGTATCAAGGAGCAACCATTCGTACGTAACTATCTTGGTAGATATACTAAGCTAGAGTCTTATGTGGGCACATAGTTAAAGGTCAAGAGATTGCTTCCAGAGACCATGACTTGCTAAACGTGGAGGTTTCCATCTCATGGACAACACATATAATGGGAATCCGAACTTACTAAATATAAAGAAACCCATGTGGAGGCCGAACATACTAAATATTAGACTTCCGTCTCATTTCATGCCCTCTCGCTGATTAGAATTTGTTCCCTTTAGTAATCATGTTATTTCATCGTACAAGTTCACATTAGTCTTCTTAGACCCTTATGTAAATTTTTTATCATAATAGCTCATAGGTGACCACAAGTGATAACTATCCTTTCACTTTAGTCACAATAGCAAGTGTTTAAACCTTTTACTCAACCCTTCATCATGTTCATGACAAACTACTATCAATCACATAATGATCATGATATGTCATGCACACATAATTCATAGACAATACTTAGGTCTAGGATTAGGGTTGAGGGAATCATGTCATCAAAATAACAACAACACATTAGCTATTGAATCATTGTCATCTAACTAATTTCATTTTTCATTATCAGAGAAGAATCAAAATCATATCTTATTTATCTTCGGAGGACTTCACCCTTCAACATCCAAGAATTCACAACCAACATATGAAATAGGGCATCTCATGAAGTATTATCATTACTAAAATCAAAGTAAACAAGTGATATGTTCATCATCCTCCACAATTCATCTTAATCAATCCAATAATATATGGATTTGGGGAAAGGACATTGGTCAAGGGAAAAATCATAGAAATTCATCAATTAACCATCAATTCATGCCTAAAAAACATTACTTTTTTATAATTCATCACAATTGATTCACAATTTATTTTTAGAAAGAAGATTCATGTGAAGAGAAAATCCCTTGTTTTGGGGGAATCTAGAAATCATCTTTTGAAGGACCACTCAATGGGGGATGAGTAGAGAGAGAATGTAGATAGAAAGGACAACTTTTGGGATATGTTTTGTGGTTTTTATTTGAGTGAGTAATTGTGAGGAAAAACTGATAGGAACTCAACATATAGGCCCTATGAAATATCTAAAAGACCCCACACTTAAATCAACCATTTAATTAAGTCAAACTCGAATTCTATTTTAAGATTTTTTTGTCGGGGAACAAGTCTGCATCGGGAAGCTGTTCCCGCAAGATTTCCATAAATGATTTTTGTAACAGTGGAGTCTGCAACCTGCCTGCGATGCGATCTTCACTTTTGACCTTGGGTGAACCAAGTCCGCGATTGCGGACTTGTTCCGTCCAAGAACAAAAGTTGCTGCCTATTGGCAGCTTGCTTGGTCAAACATGAGGTCCCTTTGTAGACCCCTCTTTGAGGTGTAACTGCCTCATTTAAATTCTCCTCTCCGGCCCTTCGAGTATTGTTCCTTCTTGTGTTCATTTCCTATAAGCACAAGAAAGAGATTAGAAGAAAAGGACTAAATGGAGCTTAGAATTTTAGGCACGACTAAGGAATAACAAGAGTGTGAGAGTTCCTAAGCATCACATAGTCCCTGATTCATAAATGTGGCGTGCTTCACAAATATGAATAAGACCCTACACAGACGTGGTTTAGTAAGACATCAATCATAAGATAACTCCACCTCATGCTCTAATACAAAGTTTGTTACGACCCAAAGTACCCCATAGGTATAAACAACATCGTCGTCCTTGAAGAGGACTATGTCAAGCCTTTTAGAATTTGTCGTAACATATCATAGGTCAAAAACGCAGAAAAATTAAAACATTTTCTTATATAGCAAGGAGTTTTACATAGACCTCTACATAGGAAGCATACATAGGCTTCTCACATAAATAACATCCAACATATAGGAATATAGTCTAATAATTTGTCTCATATTAACTATCTAAACGAAGTCAACAATCCGGGAGAAGCCCTTACACAAATCCATAATTGCCACATAGGGCTTACATCAATATCTTCAACAATAGCAAACAAATGAATGTCTATTAGACAATACAAGTACTACTAAGGAAGAGTAAGTGGTGTCATACAAAAACATGGTGAGTCTAGTACAAGCTTTCTTGCTTTAGCCTCAATGATATATCAACGTGCCGAACCTACAATGTTAGGAAAGGGAATAGATATGGGGTAGTACTAAACACATGTACTAAGTATGGTCGCTATGCATAAAAATCGTTAATGCATGAGAAAAGGCTCAATTTAGTGCAAACCATGCATAATGACCAACAATTAAATATACACATATAAGGAACATCAGAATCATATCAACATATAAGTAACTCAAGCAATACTTGTGCAGTTCTAAGAATAAAGCCCCATAACCCTAACCAAAGCTAAGTATCACATTAAGTCATCCACTTGGTACTTACAATTTATTCTTATATATAACATGCTTTATATATCAATACTACTCATAGCTTATCAACATAATCATAATCATAGTCATAATCATAGTCATAATCATAAAAAACACCACTAGAATCATCCTTTAGGATCCCACATGTGCGATATGTAAGAGAAGTCTCATACTCTCCCTCACACCATCTTTTAACCTTCAAGAAAACCCTAACAAGAATTCACATGCACAACTTGTTCCTTAAACTTTACATTAGGGAAATAAGTGCAATAACCAACATGATACCATGTGATCTACATGGAAACCGATGTTCTACTCCCACACCGAAACGACATGGTTAGCACTTGTCTAACATGCAACGATCTATGTGGGCAAATATTAGGGTTCAAAGATATTTCTTCTAGAACCTTGATGCTAAACGTGAAGGTTTATATCTCATTATACCACACATATAATGGGAATCCGGACTAACTACACATGAAAAAACCCATGTGGGAGGCCGGACATACTAAACGTGAGACCTCCATCTCATTTACATGCCCTTTTGGTGCCAACCGTTTATTCCGTTTAGTAATCATCTTATTACATTGTACAAGTTCACATTAGTCTCTTGTAGACCCATATGTAAACATCTTATCATAATAGCTCATAGGTGACCACAAGTGAGAACTATCCTTTCACTTTAGTCACAATAGCAAATTATTAAACCTTTCACTCAACCCTTCATCATGTTCATGAGAAACTACATTTAATCACATAATGATCATGCTATATAATGCAAACATAATTCATAGCCAGTACATGTTTCTAGGATTAGAGTTGAGAGAATCATGTCATCAAAATCACAACAACACATTAGCTATAACATCATTGTAATCTAAGTAATTTCACCTTTCATAACTAAGATTAAAGAACAATCAAGATCATACCTCATTGAACTTCTGGGGACTTGACCCTTTAACACTCAAAACTTCATAACAAACATGTGTGGTAGGGCAATTCATCAAGTATTATCATAAAACAATCAAAGTAAACAAGTTACATGTTCATCACCCTCAACAATTAACCTTAATCAATCCAAGAATTTACGAATTTGGGGGAAAGATATGGGTCAAGGGAACTTATAAGATAAAAATTAATTCATGCCTAAAAATATTAATTCCTGATAATTCATTACAATTGATTCACAATTTAGGTTTAGAAAGAAGACCCATATGAGGACAAAACCCTTGTTTTAAGGGAATCTAGAAATCATCCTTTAAAGGTGCTCTTGCGAAAAGAATCCCAAAAGTGAAAGAAACCATACCTTCTAGATATTAAAGCCACGAAATTTAATACAAATTTGATGGATTTGGTCTTCTCCTTCAAGCTTCAAAGCTACCCCAATAGGGGATGAGTAGTGAGTGAATGTACAGAAAAGGGAGAGCTTTTGGGATTTGTTTTGGAGTTTTGATTTGAGTGAGTAATTGTGAGGAAAAACTGATGAGAATTCAATATATAGTCCCCCCATGAAATACCCAAAATACCCCTTAATTAAATTGACCAATTAATGAATTCAAACTCGAATTCTATTTTTATATTTTTTCGTCAGGAAACAAGTCTGCGTCACGGAGCTGTTCCTGCAAGATTTAAAAAATTACTTTTTGTAAAGGTGGATTGCGCGACATTCCCGCGATGCGAGCTTCAAATTTGATCTTGCGTGAACCAAATCTGCGACACAAACTTGTTCCCTCCAAGAACAAAAGTTGCTGCCTCTTGGCAACTTGCTTTGTCCAATGTTGGGTCCCTTCGTGGACCCCTCGGGAGATCCTTAGGGGGACCAACCTGAATGTTTACACCCAATATACTAGATTTTACCTATTTAAAGTCATTTTGTATGTTTTTTACTTTATATGACCCTCCAAAACCTTCACCAAAAGGGATGCCAACTAGTTAAATTTCGCTAATTTCCGGATGTTAAGGCTTTTCTTTAATGCTATGTCTCCAATACTTCTCAACCAAGTTATTTATACTTATTTAGGTCTAAAACCATCATTACTCAACATACAAGACTCTATTACAAGTCATACAATTTCTGCATGAGTCAATACTCACCCCCTTAGGAACATTCATCCCCGAATAACACTATACACCTTTTTATAAGAAGATAAGGCTTAAGACTAGCATCCAACTAACTAGAAATATTATAATGAGCCACAACTCATAGGAGGAAATCTAAATTCCATTCAACACTTATAATAGCATCAACAAATAGGAACATAATTGATATACCGTGGTTTCACGGTATTATTAATACTTTTTCCTTTTTAGTGTGTCCAAAAGCCTTTTTGTGCTAATGTTTATATAAGTTTCTCTTTTTTTTTTGCAGGAAATATGTCCAAACATGAATGTGGAGATTTTGAGCGAAGAATTGCAGAAGAGACCACCTACAAGCTTGTGACGGTCCGTCGTGCTTGTGACGGTCCGTAGGTGGCAGCGTAGTGCAGCTGCTGAATGAAGATGGGGAAGTATGACCAAGTGTGGGGTTACAATGCTTGTGACGGTCCGTTGTGTCTATGACGGTCCGTCCTGCAGTTTCGTCATGAAGTTCAGAGAAGTAATCCCAGTACCCATATTCCAATAGTTGAAGTGTTTTGGAACGAAGACCCTCGACAGACCGTTGTGCCTATGACGGTCCGTCATACTTGCCGTCGAGGGTAATGAAGAGAGCAGCAGAAGAAATTGCATAAGTATGGGACGACGGAGTCCATGACGGTCCGTCGTGACCACGACAATCCATCGCGAGGTCCGTCGACCCAGCCGCATTTTGGCAAATTTCCAGCAAATAGAGTACTTGTTTAATTAGGTTTTTATTTTTTTATAAATAGTTCGAAAAACCTCGCTTTTGAGGTTAGAGTCCGTATTGTTAGACATCATATTAATAGACACTATATTGTTAGACTTTTGAGAATCATTAGACTTTTTGTGATATTGTTGATTACTTTGACATTCTTGCAAGTTATTATTGGTGATTAATCAAGCAAACTTTTGGATTTAACTCTTTCTCATTGAAGTAAGTACATGAATTCTTGTTTAATATATTTGAATATTGTGATTATGACTATGAGTAACTAAACTCCATAACTAGGGTTGTGGGAACCATAGGCAAATAATGAGATAAAACTTAACTAAAATAACAATTTGAGAATAGTGTCTTGAATGTATTAATAATTCTTTCGCTTAGAAGCCTTTTTAACGGATGGCCAACGTTAGAACTCGCCTTAATGCTACTTGCTGGACCAAGGAGGTAGATAATAGGAAAAGAATTATCAACATAGATTTAGTGTATACTATGTAATAGGCTAGTATTGATTGGTACGAGGTAATAACTTAGTCAAATATCAAATACGATGCTTAATATGAGGTAAAGAAAAGGGTTAGGATAGCAACACACGTAGCCGGACCAAGGTGCGGAGTGAGATTTTCTAGATACCGGACCAAGGATTTAGAAATACATAACTTATCACTTTGCATGCAAGATACTAGGAAAGAATAGTTATAGTTAGAATTATCAAGTTATGAACCTGTGGGGAACACGTAAACCCTAGTTACTTTGATTAATTGATTAAAATCCAACATTCAAAGCTGTTAAGTGTCTTGCGTTAGTTATTTTCATTCATTTAGAAATAGAAACCCCCCTTTTATTGTTTTTACTTTCCAACGAAGTAATTGTCTAAACAAAAGTAATAATAGATTGAAGTTAAGTCTAGACTATTTTCCTCGTGGGAATGATCCCAACCTCACTAGTTGGGTTATTTACTTGACACGACCACTTTACTTCTTATTTGAGAAGTAAGTTTGAGCGTATCAAATTTTGGCGACGCTGTCGGGGAATAAAACTTTTAGATTAACTTGAAATTATTATTATAGTTTAGTTGATATTTTCTTGATTTTACTTTGTTTTATTATTTTTGATTTTTTTTAAAACTTTCCTCCTTGTATGTTAAATACACGGAGAGGAAGAGAACCCTTGTTTCTCTACGATCACGAATTAGAGCGTACACTACGCAATATGAATCGAAACTTGGGAATCAATGATGATGATCCAAACCATAACATCCCAGCTCCGGTTGATGTTCATGGTTAGTTGTTACCCGATGCTCCGGGTGAACACCAACAGAGGGGACAAGATCCCGCTCCACGGCCTCAAGCATACTAAAAAGGCTATGATAACATAGCAGACTCCGATGGGCCACTTGTTTTGCCTCCTCTACCCACAGGACATACTTTTGTGGTAACTAGTAGCCTGATGCAAATGCTCACTGCCAGAGGTTTCAGGGCTACCTTCTGAGTATCCACATGCCCATATAGCTAAGGTAAGGGCAGTGTGTAAAAGCTGTGTAGGGAGGCCTGACTTGGACTTAGATGTAATAGGGCTCAGAGTGTTTCCTCTCTCACTGACGGGAGAGGCTGCTATATGGTTCACTGAGCTCCCATACAATTCCATCTTCACTTGGAACCAACTAAGGGATGTTTTCTTAGCACGCTACTATCCGGTCTCCAAGAAACTAAACCACAGACAGAGTGAATAACTTTGTGGCACTACCAGGAGACTCAGTTAGTAGTTCTTGGGATAGATTCACCTCATTCTTGAGAAGTGTTCCAAATCACCGTATAGATGATGAGTCACTGAAGGAATACTTCTCTCGGGGACCATATGATAATAATAAAGCGGTGTTACACTATCGCATGTGGATCTTATGAGGAGTGTCCTTATGCTGAGATTGCTGAAAAATTAGAGAAAATCTCCCGGAACAATAAAGCTTGGAGTACTAGGTAGTCTGATACCGGGAGAAACACCTTCGCACTACAGTCCACTCACAACCCAGCCACGGACGAGATTCCTGAAGAAATGGCTCAGATGAGAACTGAGCTTGGGTTGGTACTAAAACATGTCACTGGGGGTGCAGAAAAGATAAATGCAGTCAACTTCTTTTCGAAACCACCGCCACAAAATAATGAATGCTATTATGCGGAGGACTCCTATACGGTAAATGAGCAGATGGGGGGTTTTCGACCGAGCGCCCAAGGCTCAAATCAGGATAATTGGCACCAAGGTCAAGGGAACAAAGGTCGGAACTATGGTAATTATAACCGTGAGGGTCATTATGTCCGAGATGGAAAGTACAACCGCGACAACAACTTCAGCAGGGGTAACTACGGTAACAGAAATGATAGGAATGGGCCCTATGTCCCTCCTCCATATAATGAAGTTACTCCTACGGATGGTGGAGATAGTATGGCGCGAGTTGAGGATATGTTGCACAAAATGATGAGAAGGTTCGATGCTAGTGATGAGCACATTAAAGAGTTAAGGGGTGATTTAGCTAGTATTGGGCAAAAAGTTGATGCACATGCAATATCGATTAAACAAATCGAATTGCAAATGTCCCAATTATCTACGACAGTGAACACATGGCAACCGGGCACTCTTCCTAGCAGCACTGTCCAAAATCAAAAAAATGATGCGCACTGTATGACAATCACTACTCGGGGTGGGAAGCGAAGCAGTGACCCACCTATGCCGTCTAATGATAAAATGTGAGAAAGGATGATGATAAGGTGGTAAAGGTTAGTGTTGAGGAAGAAGAGAGCAATGGAAAAGATGCACAAGTCCCTCTGAAGGTAATTCCCATGCCTAGACCACCACCCTTCCCTCAGATATTAGTTAAAAAGACCGAGGATGGTAAATATCGGCATTTTATAACAATGCTGAAGCAGCTCTCTATCAATTTCTATTTGGTAGAAGCTCTAGAACAAATGCCCGGTTATGCAAAGTTTATGAAAGATCTGGTCACAAAGAAAAGATCGGTCACTTTTGGGGATGATGATAGACTGCAGCATTGTAGTGCTATTGCTCAAGATCCCTCGTACAAAAGAAAGAAGATCCGGGTGCATTCACTATTCCTTGTACAGTTGGGTCATTACATTTTGCGAAAGCATTATGTGATCTGGGGGCAAGCATAAATCTCATGCCCCTCTCGATCTACAAGAAGTTGGGTTTGGGGGATCCAAAACCCACGGCGATGCGGCTACTGATGGCTGATCGGACAGTGAAAAGGCCTATAGGGATACTCCATGATGTGCTAGTAAAAGTGGAGTCATTCATCTTTCCGGCTGATTTTGTTATTCTTGATTGTGAAGTCGATTTTGAAGTGCCTATTATTCTTGGGAGGCCATTCCTTGCTACAGGTAGAGCCTTAGTTGATATGGGAAAGGGGCAGATGAAATTTCGGTTGAACAATGAAGAAGCGACCTTCAACGTTTGTAGGACCATGAGGAAGAGTGGTGATCTCCAACCGGTATCAGCCATATCCCACAAAACAAAGATAAAGAAAGAGAATGAAGAAAAAAGTGCAAAACAAGAGTTTATGGTTGGGGATTTGGTGCTTGTAGACAGTTCTGGTGTGCCTTGTCTTCCGGACAAGCTCAAGTCCAAATGGAATGGCCCTTACTTGATTACCCAAGTATTCCCTCATGGAGCAGTTGAGTTAAAAGCTAAAGAGAGAGTGCGGTTAAGATGAATAGAGAACGAATAAAACTCTATTTTGGACATAAAGCATCGGGGAATGAAGTGATAGAGGCATACCATCTTGATGAAGTCTGAGTAATCAAGTGTCCCCAGTCGTGCCGCGACATTAAATCAGGCGCTTGTTGGGAGGCAACCCAATACTTATAGTCTTTTTAGTAATGGTTGCATTTTTTTACTAATGGGTTTTTAAATTTGCAGGCACATCACCAGGAAATTCTGTAGAAAATTACTCTGCAGCAGTCACTGACGGATACAGCGATGGACCTTTGTGCCTGCACGGACCGTCGTATGCCTCCGTCGTACCAGGTTCGTCTTTCAGTTATTTTCAAAGTAGGTCACACACGATGGAACCAATGACGGGTCATCACAACTACGACGGACCGTCATCGGGGAATCGTTGCGTGATTAATGAAGCGTACCCGACCCGACCTGGTAGGATTTTATTATAAAATGTCACCATTTAAACTCCCCAACCCCTCATTTCACCACCATTCCTTCATTACTCCTCCCATTGCCCTCTCTTTTCAACTTCCACAATCTCTCCCTCTATCAACCGATCATTGCCCCCCCCCCCCAAATTCTACAAAGCCCTAAAAGTTATAATCTACAAGTTGGAGTTGCTGCTGTGGGTGTCTTCCTAGTCACCGAGTACTTGTCCATCTTGTTTTCTCCAATTCTAAGGTATGTGTCTCTAATTTCTACTCATTTATCTTGCATTTTTGTTTATTAATTAGTATTATCTTAGTTCTTCGTCATATGTTCATTTCTTTTATATAAGATTCTATCTAACCTAGGTTAAAAATGTTCGAAATTGCCGTGTTTACAACCCTAGACATAGGTGCTTTTGCATTGCTAGTTTCCTAGCTAGTTGGGTTAGACAAATGTAGTTCCAAAACACTACAAGTTTGATTTGGGTTCATTAGTTCTGTCATTTATCTATAGAACGAGACCCCGATGACGGACCATCGTACCCACGACGGACCATCGTAGGGTCCGTTCCAAAAGCCCTTACACCCCACTGTCCTTTTTTTTCTAAGTGTCCTGCAACGGACATATGCGACAGACCGTCGTCTTTACGATGGTCCGTCCTGCACAACCGTTCTGGTTGTCAGAGACCCTATTCCTGAGGGTCTCTCACTTTTTCTAAGTGTCCTTCAACGGACACATGTGACGGACCGTCATACCCACGATGGTCCGTCCTGCACAAACCGTTCTAGTTGTCAGAGACCCTCTTCCTGAGGGTCTCTCACTTTTTCTAAGTGTCCTTCAACAGACATATATGACGGACCGTCATCTTTAAGACGGTCCATCCTGCACAACTGTTTTGGTTGTTAGAGACCCCATTTCTCAGGGTCTCTCTCCATTTCTCTAAGTGTCCTCAAATGGATGAGTACGACAGAATGTCATACCCATGACGGTCCGTCCTGCATGACCGTTATGACAGTCAGAGACCCCTCTCCTAAGGGTCTCCATATTTTTTTTAAGTGTCCTCTAACGGACACCTACGACGGACCGTCGTACCTGTGATGGTCCGTCATACACAAACCGTCATATTTGTTAGAGACTCTCCTTCAGGGTTATCCATATATACATAGTCTAAGTAAGACACGAAGGACCCCATGACAGTCCGTCATAGTCACGACGTGCCGTCACCAGGCCCGTCGTGTGTCACTGTTACTATAGAAATGACATACTATTTTCAATTTTTTTGTGTGATTTTGCTTGTCTTGTTTGCCACTACTTGTACTAATATTGATCCTTTACAAGTACTATCTACTATGGCACCCAAGCAAGATCGAATCTAGGCACGCGAGCGATCGAAGTCTATCGCCCCGTCTGCCCGCATGGTCCTTGGCTCTGAGGATGAACGTGACCCCGAGTAAGTGCCCCCAGATACTTCCACCCCTGCCCGTGCTGCCTGTGATCCCAAAGCCACACCCAAAAAGGTGGCGTCCGGCGTAGTCACAGCCTCCCAGTCTGATGAGGAGCGCACACTGACCGGCACACCCTCTGGGTCAGCCACAAATGAAGAAGGAGCGTCTGGCTCCTTAGGAGTTTCCTGGTCGGAGGAAGCCTCCGGCTCTGCTGAGGTTCCAGCACCCGCCACCGCTGCAGCGTCGGCCTCGTCTGATGAGGGTGACAGTTCGGAATCCACATCAGGTTCACCAGCTCAAGCCCGCACCCTAGCCACTGACCAGCCTAACCGGTGGTGTGTCGACGGGCAATTTCATGTCTACTCCGAGGCCAAGTTCCTGACTAACAGAGGAGTTATGACTCGAACACTCACCTTGGAGCGGCGGGTCCTTACAGGGAGTCTCCCGACGATGCCTGAGATCCACAATCTCTTCACCGGGTATCGCCTGGAGTGGACAGCATGTCCATTGGGACATTTCAGTAAAGAAATGGTCTGAGAGTTCTACGCATTCTACGTAGCGACTCTCCGATCAATGATAGATAGGCGGGCTGCCCCCGCCAAACAGAACCCACAAGAGCAGGTCCAAGTACGGGCGTGCAGGTCGACATTTCCCTGCCTGCCATCCGCCGGTTTCTATACGGCGAGGGTGTTGATGTTATCGGACCCCTCTCACTGTTAAGTTTGACTACAGATGGCCGCTTGTTAAAGATGGCCAGTTCCTGCGCGAGCCATCCCTGAGAGAAACCACCAAGAGGTGGATGGCCCTGCACCTGTCAGTTTATGGAGAGGGTGCCAACTGGGTGACCGAGCCAAAGGGGGCCATGAAGAAGGCCAACCTCACTTTCACGGCGAAGTTCTTGTGGCTGATTGTCCGCCACTGCCTTCCCCCACAGCCGTTGATAATATCGTTACATGGGATCGAGCAGTGTTCATGGCGGCGATGATAGCCGGGTTCGAGGCGGATTTCGCGTGGCTTCTACAGGCAGTCATACACGAGAGGGCTTTCAAGGTCACAACTACTTACCCTTTCCCCTGCATGATCTTTTCTCTTTGCAGGTCCGCAGGTGTGGCTATATGGCACGTAGATCAGTTGAAGACCTCGTAGGGCACTGTTGATGTCGGCCTCATCAGAGATAAGGTCAATGAGTTGGCTCCACGCAGAGGGCCCCATCCAGAGCTGCCCCCACTTGCTGACGAACTTACTGAGACGGTAGCCCAGGATGCACGGCTACACAGGCGGCGTCCACTGACACTACTCCAGTTGAGTCTATCCCGGGTAGTCGCACTTCGCCGAGTTCCTCTCGCACAGCCCCTCTACCTTCGTTGGTCCCGCTTGCTACGGTCCAAAAATTACAGGCGCAAATGTCTACACTTCTGCATCATATCCAACCATGGATGCAGAGGTCTATTACCGAGACAGAAGAGCGCCTGGAGCGGAAAATGGTCCAGTATACAGAGCGGAAGATCGCTGAGGTTCACCAGCACTTGAATGCCTTTGGGTTGAGGGTGCTAGCCCGGCCAGCCCCTCCAGTGGATGTGTCAACTCTTCAGGCTACGGTCGACAGCCTTTGCGCAGATATTGACACGATCTTAGAGGCTAGGGTGCCGGAGTCTGAGGCCCCTTCTGTCGAGCCTGCTGAAGACACAGTGTTGGCGGACCTATTCGCCACTTCAGAGATTCCACCCCCTCTCCCTCGAGAGCATGCCAAGAGGCGTAGGGGTCGAGTAGAGGACGAGGTGCGAGCACGGAAAAAGGAGCGCCGAGAGATGGAGGCTGCGAGGAGAGCCTCACTTGCTGAGGAGGAGGCGCACCAGATGAGAGCATCACAGTTAGCGGCTGGGGTGTCTAGCTCCCGAACTGTGGAGATAGCAGGAGGCACTAGTGATAGTGCGGTTGTTGCTGAGGACACCACTGAGAGTGTCCATATTGCAGCAGACGTGGGTTCCAGGGAACCGGACCCACCAGCTTGCTGATCGATCCCACTTTGCGCCACAGGTTTGCTTTACCAACCACTCTAGTATTTAAATTTTTATGCATTGGGTACAATTGCATATTTTTTATGTTGGGGGTGGGGTAAATGGACAGTGAGTGTTAGGGTGAAGTCTGAGTAGCCCAATTCACTATCCTCTTTTGGGGTTTTCTTGCCTGTGTCCTTTTACCCCAAAAGACTGATTACTTTTTCTGTTGAACTGGCATGTCTATATCTTTCGTACATAGTTTAAATTTGGAGCATGATGGCTAAAATGATATCCTGATAAATTGGAAAATGATACATGACTAGGTATAGTAACTGATAAATGTGTGGCTCTAAGCATGACATAGAGGTACACCATTGCCTTACCCTAAGTCTAAAATTCGAACTAGGTGTCTGATAATCTGGTAGAGTGATGAGATGTCAAGTGAGTGTAAGGAAGATTTGAATAGTCCACTATCTGTGCTGAGCTAGAAGTTGCCTGGTTAGTCCTAGTAAAAGTAAGTTGTAATAGACAATTAGTAAAGGATCATAGTCCCTAATTCAATATAGCCGATTTTTAGCCTAAATAAAAGAGAACCAAATGAAATTTATCCTTCTTTGATCCAAATGATCTGAGCTTAAATTAGACCTTTCTTTTTCACCCCAACTGTTCTTTTCTGGGAACAATGTGTTGGCCCTGGTCCCTCCTTGGACATGTGCACCTCAGCTTATGCAAAAAGCATAAGTTGAGGGTGGCTAATACAGTAAACAACCTTCGTTATGGCCCTACCCCAACTTTAGGTATTGTGTACCTTGACTCATGGCAAAGCCATGAGTTGAGGGTGGCTATTATGAGGAATGCTCTGGAAAGTGGGGTTGAAAGAACAAAGAGAGAGAAAGAACAAAAGCAAAGTTACTCAAGAGTTAGTTGAAAGAAAAGTAAAGAAAAAGAAAAATATACAAGAAATACAAGTATGAAAAGAAGAGAGTCACTTACACAAATGAAGAAAGAAGAGAAAATAGCAAGGTGAAAGAAAATGAGAAACTGGGTGAGATAAAACGATAGAAAGTGGTAGCTTTAGCCGATATGACAAGGAGGGCAAAAAGTCACTAAAGTATACCTAAATATACCTTACCTGACCCTGAGCCTATGTCACAAGCTAAGAAAGTCCTATCGTGATCCTAAGGGTTGTATAGCGAACTTAAGGCAGTGAAAATAAGTGCAACTTATGGCAATAGGTATGAATGAGTGTGACTTTGTTCTGAGAGCGAGTGTTGAAAAGTAATGCTTATACTCAAACTGAAATCATTGTTTAAAAATGAGGATTTTGTTTTAAAGTGAGGACACTAGTTGCAATACCGGAATTGTTAGCACCTCCGTGAGAAATTGAAGAGGATAGGTGTTAGTGCATGGTGAGTCTTTGTCATGTTCTGATCCCACATAATTCAAGCCTAATAGTGATAGTATGCATAGATTTGATGAGATTAATCGGGATTGATAGCCAAATGATTGCAAAGGATAAAAGATGGATATTATTGTACAAAGATTTTGTATTGAGTCATAGTGCATCGCTTGAGGACAAACAACGAATTTAAGTTGAGGGTGTTGATATACCATGGTTTCACGGTATTATTAATAGTTTTTTCTTAAGTTTAGTGTTTCCAAAAGCCTTTTTGTGCTAATGTTTATATAAGTTTCTCTTTATTTTGCAGGAAATCTGTCCAAAGATGAATGCGGAGATTTTGAGCGAAGAAATGTAGAAGAGACCACCTACGGAGCTTGTGACGGTCCGTCGTGCTTGTGATGGTCTGTAGGTGGGAGCGTAGTGCAGCTGCTGAAGGAAGATGGGGAAGTCTGACCAAGTGTGGGGTTACGAAGCTTGTGACAGTCCGTCGTGTCTATGACGGTCCGTCCTGCAGGTTCGTCATGAAGTTCAGAGAAGTAATCCCAATACCCATATTCCAAGAGTTGAAGTGTTTTGGAACGAAGACCCTCGATGGACCGTTGTGCCTATGACGGTCCGTTATACTTGCTGTCGAGGGTAATGAAGAGAGCAGCAGAAGAAATTGCATAAGTATGGGACGACGGAGTCCATGACGGTCCGTCGTGACCACGATGATCCGTCGCGAGGTCTGTCGACCCAGCCGCGTTTTGGCAGATTTCCAGCAAATAGAGTCCTTGTTTAATTAGGTTTTAATTTTCTTATAAATAGTTCAAAAAACCTCATTTTTGAGGTTAGACTCCGTATTGTTAGACATCATAGTAGTAGACACTGTATTGTTAGACTTTTGAGAATCATTAGACTTTTTGTGAGATTGTTGATTACTTTGAGATTCTTGCAAGAGATTATTCGTGATTAATCAAGCAAACTTTTGTATTTTACTCTTTCTCATTAAAGTAAGTACATGAATTCTTGTTTAATATATTTGAATATTGTGATTATGACTATCAGTAACTAAACTCCATAACTAGGGTTGTGGGAACCATTGACAAATAATGAGATAAAACCTAACTAAAATAACAATTCTAGAATAGTGTCTTGCATGTATTTATAATTCTTTCGCTTAGAAGTCTTTTTAACGGATGGCCAACGTTAGAACTCGCCTTAATGCTACTTGCCGGACCAAGGAGGTAGATAATAGGAAAAGAATTATTAACATAGATTTAGTGTATACTATCTAATAGGCTAGTATTGATTGATACGAGGTAATAACTTAGTCAAATATCAAATACGATGCTTAATATGTGGTAAAGATAAGGGTTAGGATAGCAACACACGTAGACGGACCAAGGTGCGGAGTGAGATTTTCTAGATGCCGGACCAAGGATTTAGAAATACATAACTTATCACTTTGCATGCAAGATACTAGGAAAGAACTATTATAGTTAGAATTTTCAAGTTATGAACCTGTGGGGAACACGTAAACCCTAGTTACTTTGATTAATTGATTAAAATCCAACATTCAAAGCTGTTAAGTGTCTCTTTCAATTGCGTTAGTTATTTTCATTCATTTAGAAATAGAAACCCCCTTTTATTGGTTTTACTTTCCAAGGAAGTAATTGACTAAACAAAAGTAATAATATATTGAAGTTAAGTCTATTCTATTTTCCTCGTGGGAACGATCCCAACCTCACTAGTTGGGTTACTTACTTGACACGACCGCTTTACTTCTTATTTGAGAAGTAAGTTTGAGCGTATCAATAATCCACAGATATCATAACAAAAGCTCAACTTCTGACATCACATAAGGAGGTACCACCTTCTTAATTTAAATATGATCTCAATATGAACATTAAAAGTTTCCATGTTGATTTCTTATTAAAACAATATCAAACATGCTCATTGAAATCTTCCATGATTCCAATAGCACACAATACACTTAAGTGAAAGCCAACATAATAAACATATTTCATGAAAGAATAGAACTCAACTTAGGCATGAATTTATACTATAATATGCACATATATTTAGAAAAACATGATAAGATCAATATTATTCATAATAGTCATATAGGGAACTAATAACCTCAATCTTGTCTGGGAGTAAGGGGGAAAGAAAAGTATAACGAGACTTCATGTCGGCCTCGGCCTCCATTGCTGCGCCCTCAATAAGGTGGTTCTTCCATAAAACCTTTACAGAGGAGACCTCCTTATTACTTAATTTCTTAACTTGGTGATCCAAGATCTCAACCGAGAACTCTTCATAAGAAAGGTTCCCTTTTACCCCTAGGCTTATAGAGGGATAATGGAGACCGGATCACCTATAAACTTCTTAAGAATAGAAATATGGGACATCGAATGAGTCATGCCAACTAATTTGGCAACATAGAGTCATAGGCAACACTACCGACACTTCAAATTTCATACAGGCCCATATAATGGGGGATAAGTTTCCCCTTCTTTCCAAACCTCATTACCACTTTCATGGGTGAATTTTTAAAATAGACCCAATCTCCTACTTCGAATTCAAGGTTCCTCTTTTTATTGTCGGCATAATATTTTTGTCGACTTTGAGCCGTTTTTAATCTACCTCTTATAACCCAAACATTCTTGAGAGCCTTATAAAAAAAATTGAGACCGACAAAGTCACCTACCTCATACAACCCAAGCGAGGATCTACACCTCCTCCCATAAAGTGCCTCGAAGGGTTCCATATATAAAGTTGTTGGGTAGCTATTATTTCTCTTGAATTCTATCAAAATTAGGTGGTTATCCCAATGACCTTTGAAGCCAATGCCACCTGCCCTCAACATATCCTCAAGAGTTTGAATAGTGTGTTCCGTTTGACCATCCGTCTTGGAATGAAGAGTAGTACTAAGATTTACCTTCGCACCAATCTTCCCTTGGAAAGAATTACGAAATTGAGAGCTAGTTTGAGTGCCTCTATATGAAATGATGGATAAAGAGGCTCCATGTAACTTTACAATTTCTTGAGGAACAATTTGGAGTAATCTTCTGCTGAGTAAGTTACCTTGATATGAAAAAAATGTGTGTGGATGTGGTCTACCTATCCACAATGACCCATATTGAGTCATGTTTTCTTCATGTACGAGGCATCCCAACTATGAAATCCATGTTAGTCAAGCAACCCGGTCTTTGGTGCTCCACTTTTACTTGTTGGGAATTCAGACACTTAGCAACAAAGTCCACTATGTCCCTTTTCATAACCTTCCACCAATATGTTTCTCGTAAGTTGCAGTATATCTTTGTGGCACCCGGGTTAATGGAATATCGGGATCCATGATCCTCTTCCATGATCAATTCGCTCAAACCATCCATATACGGTACACACAATCTTACTTGGTGCCTGAGCACCCCATCTTTCCATTTAGATAATGACTCATTAGATTTACTAAGGACCGTTTCCTTCTACTCCATCAATAGAGGATCAAGTTGTTGGTTGGATTTCACCCTAATCACTAAAGACGACATGGAGGATTGGTGAACCATGAAACAAACCTTTGGAGAGTCTTCTAGTGGGACACCCAAACGAGCTAACATATGAACGTCTTTTACTAACTCTTTCTTATCATAAACAACATGAGTCACACTACCATGGGAACTCCACTCAAGGCATCTGCTACTATGTTAGCTTTTCCGGGATGGTAAAGGACACTCATGTCATAGTTCTTTAAAAGTTCTAACCATCCTTTTGGGCGTAGGTTAAAATCTTTTTGAGTAAACACATATCCACATGAACCCCATAGAGACAATGTCTGCAAATTTTCAATGAAAATACTACGACTGCAATTTCATGGTCATCAATTGGATAATTCTTCTCATGGGGCTTGAGTTTCCTAGAGGCATACACTATTTATTTGCCATGTTGCCTAAGCACACATCCTAGACCCACTCGAAAGGCAGCACAATAAACGACAAAGCCATTGGAACCCTTCGGTAAAGTCAATTTTGGAGCAAAAGTGAGTCTATTTTTGAACATTTCTTTTGGTTCAAAGCCATTAATGGAAATGCAATGCACAAAAATCTCTCAACAAACATCCATAGTAACTAGTCAACCCTAGAGAACATCGGATGTTGGTAGGATTCAAAGGTCTTTCTTGACCACTTTTGTCTTCCTAGGATCAACCTATACTACTTCGCCTGAGACAATGTGTCCAAGAAACGCAACCAACCTCAAAAAAATTCACATTTATTAAATTTAGCAAAAAGTTGGTTATCCTTGAGAACATGAAAAACTATCCTCAAATGACTCATATGATTGTCCTCACTTATCGACATATCGAAATGTCATCAATAAAGACAATCATAACATATCAAGATACTTTCTAAAAATTTGATTCATGAGGTCCATGAATGCAGCATTTGTTTGACCAAATGACATCACTAGGAATTCAAAGTGACCATATCTTGTTCGGAATACCATTTTTTTTAATATCAACCTCCCTCACACTAGGTTGATGATAACCCGATCTCAAGACGATCTTTGAAAAGTAGCTAGCTCTGTGTAGTTGATAGAACAAGCCATCAATCCTTGTGAGCGAGTAATTATTCTTTATGGTGACTATGTTTAGTTGATGACAGTCGATACATATTCTCAAAGACCCATCCTTTTTCTTTATAAAAAACACAGGAGCACCCCATGAAGATATGTTAGGTTTAATAAAACCCTTATCTAACAAATCTTTGAGTTGAGATTTTATCTCCTTCAATTTGGCCAGGCCATCCGATAGAGAGTGATCAAAATAGGTTGTGTATCCAGTAATAGATCTATATCAAGTCAATTTCTAGCTCGGGAGGGATTCCGAGAAGATCATCGTGGAAGATTACCGGAAACTCCCTTACAACGGGTACCAACTCTATGGGAGGGACTGTGGATCAAAGATCCCTACCTCTAACTATGTGATAGAGAAAATCCTTTTCAATTAACTTGCAAGACATTAGGCACTAAATGATTTTACACCTAGGATTTTAGTTTCCTCCCTTCCACAAAAAATTGGGTTCATTTGGGAATTGAAACTCCACTACCCTTGTCCTACAATTAATAAAAGCAAAGCAAGCATTCTACAAATCAATACCCAATATAACATCAAAGTCTATCATGTCAAGTTCTATCAAGTCAACAAACGTAACTCTATTGGGCAAGGAAATAGGATAACCTTTATAGACTCTTTTAGCCACAACGGAATCACCCACCGGGGTAGACACCAAAAAGGGCTCATCTAGGGTGTCGGGCAGTATATCAAATTTCATGGCTACTAGGGGGTAACAAAATAGAATGTAGCACCGTGGTCCAACAAAGATACACATCAAAGGAAAATAATCGTAACATACTAGTCACTACATGGGGAGAGCTATATTAATCACTTCGGCATTGGGAGCATAAATAAGGTTCTTTTTAGGGGCATATGTATTTTGGGGCATTTATTTTTTCTTGAGAACTTTCTCTTTATTGAGCTTTCATCATAGGGCAATGTCTCTTCATGTGTCCACTCTTACCATAACTATACCAATTACCGTGCCTACAAGGCACTTACAATCATTTTACCTACCACATTTTGAACAGAGAGGTCTCTGCACATATGAACAACCACCTTTCCCTTCTTGGGGATTGGGATTAGACACCTTACACTTATTGAACCTTGGAGCACTAGAAGAGCCTTGATTGGAAAACCTCTTCTTGAACCTTGGTTTGTCTTGAACATCAAATCTAGCCTTTAAAGAATTCCCATCTTCGGTTCACAACTTCTTCAACAATCTACCAACTTGCTTAAGCTTTTGTTCCTCCATTTGTTCGACATGAAGATTGAGATGATAGATGTCCATGCTAGGAATCACCATAGCCAACCTACACTCACTAACCACAAGATCAGATATCCACATAAAAAATTTGTTCATCTTATCTCTAGAATCTGCAACCATAGAAGGAGCATGCTTTGATAGTTTAGTAAACTTGAAACTATGCTCTTTTTCACTCTCATACCCTCTTGAAGAAGGTTAATGAATTCTTGCATTTTTTTCTTCCTTAATTACAAGGGGAATTATCTATGAAGGAAAGTCGTCTTGAAGGCTCTCCTAGTAATCCGACCTTCTATAACCGGCCTATCATCCTTCCATTGCTCATACAACACTTGAGCTACAACTTTGAGTTGGTAGGCAGATGGTTCTGCCTCTTCTTTAGAAGAAATACCCATAGCATCAACAATTTTGAACACTTCATCAATGAACCCTTGTTGGTCCTCGTAAACCTTGAAATCAGAGAAAGTAGGGGTATTCATCCTTACCATATCCGTAATACTTGTAGTGTTTGTGTTATCATTGGGATTCCTTTACACCCTTGTATACCTAGCAACCTGGGTTGCTGACCCTTGAGTCAATCTATGAATGGCCGACCTTGTCTCTACATTAGACATAAACCCTTCTTCAATAAGAACTTGAGGGTTTTGAGGATCTTGAGTGGGAACCACCTCATTCAAATTCTCCTCTCTGGACGTTCGAGAATTGTTCCTTCTTATATTAATTACCTATAATCCCAAGAAAGAGATTAGAAGAAAACGACTAAATGGAGCTAGGAATTTTAGGCACAACTAAGGAATAACAAGTGTGTGAGAGTTCCTAACCATCCCATAGTCTTTTACTCAAAAGTTTTGCTCGCTTCACGATTATAAATACGACCTACATAGACGTGGTTAAGTAAGACATCAATCCTAAGATTACTCAATATCATGCTCTGGTACCAAGTTTATTACGACCCAAAGTACCCCTAAGGCATAATCGGCATCGTCGTCCTCGAAGAGGACAAAGAAAAACCTTTTAGCATTCGTCATAACATATCATAGGTCAAAAATGCAGAAAAAGTAAAACTTTTGCTTATATAGCAAGGAGGTTTACATAGACTTCTACATAGGAAGAATGCATTGGCTTCTCGTATACACGACATAAAATATATGGGAATTTAATCTAATAATTTTTGTCATATAAACCATCTAAACAATGTCAACAATCCAGGAAAAGCCCTTACACAATTCCATAATTGCAACATAAGGCTTACATTAATATCTTCAACAATATGAAAGAAAAGAATGTCTATTAGACAATACAAGTACTACTAAGGTAGAGTAGGTGGTCATCCTCGAACTAGAGAGCATAGAAAAACATGGAGAGTCTAGTCGAAACCTTCTTGCTTTTGCCTCAATTATGCCTCAACGGGTCGAACATACAATGTTGGGGAAAAGGGAAGAGACAAAGGTTAGTACAAAACACATATACTAAGTATGGTCCCTACGCATAAATATCAATAATGCATGACAAAACTCACAATTTACTCAAAACCACGCACAGAGACAAATCATTCAATATACACAGAGAAGGAACATCATAATCATAACAACATATAAGTTACTCAAACAACACTTGTGCAATTATAAGAATAAAGCCCCATAATCCTATCCTAATCTAAGTATCACATTAAGCCACCCACTTCATACATACAACATATTCTCATATGTAGCATGCCTCATAAATCAATACTACTCATATCTTGTCAACATAATCATAATCATAGTCATAATCATAAAAGAACACCACTAGAATCATCTTTTAGGATCCCACATGTAGAATGAGTAGTAGAAGTCACCTACCCTCGTTCTCACCATGTAGTAACCTTCAAGACAACCCTAATAAGAGTTCACATACATAACTTGTTCCTTTAATATTACATTAGGGAAATAAATGCAATAACCGACATGAGACCATGTAAGCTACATGGAATCTAATGTTCTACTCTCACACCGAAAAGAGAGGGTTAACACTTGCCTAAGGTTCAACCATTCGTACGTAGCTATCTAGGTGGATCCACTAAGCTAGAGTCCTATGTGGGAACATAGTTAAGGGTCACAGAGATTGCTTCGAGAAACCCTAACTTGCTAAATGTGGAGGTTTTGATTTCATGAGACAACACATATAATGGGAATCTGTACTCACTAAAGGTGAAGAAACCTTGTGCGAGGACGAACTTACTAAATGTGAGACCCCCATCTCATTTAAATGTCCTTTTGGTGCTAAGCTTTTATTTGATTTAGTAACATTTTATTACATCGTAAAAGTTCACAATATTCTCTTGTAGACCCTTATGTGAACCTCTTTTCATAATAGCCCATAGGTGACTACAAGTGAAAACTACCCTTCCACTTTAGTCATAATAGCAAGTGATCAAACCTTTCACTCAACCCTTCATCATGTTCATGGGAAACTACATTCAATCACATAATGATAATATTATATCATTCATACATAATTCATAGCTAATACATGTGTCTAGGATTAGGGTTTAAGGAATTGTGTCATCAAAATAACAACAAGACATTCACTATAGCATCATTGTCATACAAGTAGTTTCACCTTTCACAATTAAGATCAAATAAGAATCAAGATCATGACTCAAAGCCCTTCAGGTGACATCACCCTTCCACACCCAAGAATTCACAACCAACATAATAAATAGGGCAATACATTCAGTATTATCATAACTAAATCAACTTAAACAAGTGAAATGTTCATCACCCTCAACAATTCACCTTAATAAATTCAATAATTTGGGGTTTTGGGGGAAAGTCATGGGTCAAGGAAAAACTCATAAGAATTCATAAATTAACCATAAATTCATAACTAAAAACAATAATTCATCATAATTCGTCACAATTTATTAAGAATTTCATTTTAGAAAGAATACCTATGTAAGGAGAAAAATCCTTCTTTTGGAGAAATCTACAAATCATCTTTTGAAGGACCTCTTGGGGAATGGAATAACAAGAGTGAAAGAAATCATACATTATAGATTAGAAATCCACGAAATTGAGTAGAAACTTGAGGTATTTGGTCTTCTTCTTCAAGATTCAAAGCTTCTTCAATGGGGGATGAGTAGAGAAAGAATGTGGAGAGAAGGGAGAGCTTTTGGGGTTTGTTTTGGGGTATTTATTTGTATCAGTAATTATGAGGAAAAACTAATGGGAATTCAATATATAGGCCCCCCATGAAATACCCAAAAGACCCCTCACTTAAATTGACCTTGTAATGAAGTAAAACTCGAATCTATTTCCATATTTTTTTTGTGGGGGTACAAGTCGGCGTCACAGAGATGTTCCCGCAAGATTTAAAGAAGTAATTTTCATAATAGTGAAGTGTGATACCTGCCCGTGACCTGAGCTTCACTTTGACCTTGGGTGGACCAAGTCCTCGACTCAGACTTGTTCCCTCAAAGAACAAAAGTTGCTGCCTCTTGGCAACTTTCTTGGTCCAATGTTGGTTCCCTTCGTGGACCGCCCGGGTGATACATGGGGGTCGAACCCAAATTTCTTCACCTTATATACGAGGTTTTACGTTTTTAAAATCATTTTAAAAGTTTAGGACTTCATATGACCCTCCAAAACCTTCACCAAACCTAGGTACGTCAACTAATTAATGCTTTTCTTTAATGCTATGGATCCAATACTTCTCAACAAAATTATTTGTACTTATTTAGGTCCAAAACCATCATCACTCAGCATATAAGGCTCTTGTACAAGTCATACAATTTTCGGGTGTGTCATTTGTCCTTAAGAGTTGTGTGTGTCTAGAGACTCTTAATAGTAGTTTTAACATATTTTTACTTTTGTTTTGCAGGAATAAAAACGCAGAAGGCAGCTTGAAATTAATGCAGAGAGGAAACCTATAAAGGCCATCGACGGCCCGTCGTTCAATCGACGGTCCGTAGGTTGTGACCATCGATTGCATTTAACACTAAGGAAGAAACTCGAGGAAATCTTACCAAGTGTAGACATACTTAGAGGATCGATGGTCCATCGATTGATCGAAGATCCATTGATTGATCGGCAGACCATACTTCTTGATAGTCGATGTGATCAGAGATAAATCCCGATACCAGAAGTTTGAGAAATTCTAAGGACAGAGCGATAGAGGGAATTGATGGACCATGCTATTGGTTTGTTGATTTCAGAGATGATGCCATCCGAAGGAGAAAAAATATTTATGTCTGGACTGACAGAGGAGGTCGACGGAATCTCGTCCGTCATTAGGAGTCGTCCATCAGAGCCGTGTTTTTGGACAAGCTTTCCTTATTTCAATTGATTTTAATTTAGGACTATATTTTCAATAAACAGGGATTAAAAGCTCGTTTTGGGGGTTAGACATTGTTTGTATTGTCATTGTTTTGTTTTGGAGATTTGTTTTTGCAAACTTTGGCAATAATTCAATTTCCGGATTTGTTTCAAGTAGTATCTTGGAATTTCGAGTTGATTTTCTGGGTTTTCTTCAAATTGTTAAAGTAAGTTCATATTTTTTTATTAAAACTATGAAATTTGTTCTTGCTTGCATGGGTAACTAAACCCACAACTAGGGTTATAGGTACCATGCGTGATTAACCAAGTAGACCTAGCTTAATAACAATTCTCAAATAGGTTCTTGCATGTATTGATAATTCTTTCATTTAGAAGTCCTTTTAACGTAGGCCAAAGTTAGAACTCACCTTGTTACTACATTCCAAACCAAGGAGGCAGTAAATAAGAAAAGAAATATCAATATAGATTTGGTGGGATACAATCTAATAGGCTAGTGCCTATTGGTGCAAAGTAATAACTAAGTCATACATCGATTATGATGCTTAATGTGAAGTAAAGGTAAGTATTAGTAGCTTATACACACATAGCCGGACCAAGGTACGGCGTGACATTCTCTAGATGCGAGACCAAGGATTTGGAGATACATAACTTATCACTTTTCATGAAAAACACTGTAGAAGAATTTTATTTCTAAGAATATAGAGTTATGAACCTATGGGGAACACGTACACCCTAGTTTATCTCAAAACTTGATAAAACCTAAATCTTCACTTTTTTTTACTTGTTAACTTAGAAGTATTAAAGACACATCTTTCACAAATACCCCCCCCCCCCTGAATTACTTGTTTCCGTAAAGAGCTCGACAAAATAGATATACTCGTACATTGAAGGTAACTCGAAGACCATTTTCCTCGTGGGATCGACCACAACCTACTAGTTGGGTTATTTACTTGATACGGCCGCTTATACTTCTTTTTGGCGGTGCAATTTAAGTGTATCATAAGTAAATGATCATATCACATATAGAATTACAAGAAGGTAAACATCGCCACCATAAGTTAACCATACCACACAATGCCATTCAAGGCGAATTCAACTACCAATCGATACAAAGTAGAGGAAAATAGGGCAAACGTACCAATTCTACAAGATTTTATCATCATTGATCAATTATCAACAATTCATAATCAATTGACATAGATAAACATCGAGTTAGGCAATTAATTACAATCTAAGCATATTCCATTCATCATGTAATCAAGATCACAAGACCCACATTATATCATAATTTGAGAATTTGGGAGGATCATGGCTTCTTTATGAAATTTGATTGAATGTCATCATTAAAACTATAATTAATCATAAATTCATCATAATAATGAATTAGAAATCGATTTGAGAATGACCCATGACTAGATTTAAAATTGGGAATTTTGATCATAAAATCACACAGAAAGAGCTTTAATAGAACTCCTTACATGAAAGGCTAACTAATGATCAACGATTACCATACCTTAATACAACAAAAGCCCACACAATTTTAAAAGAAACCACTCCAAAATTAATCTTCTAGCTTGATCTTGATTATTCCCTCAAATTGAGGTTTTGAGAGAATTTTAAAGAGAAGATGGTTTTGGTTTTTTTATTTCTTATCCGGTATAGGGGTTTTGCCTTGGGAAAGGGGTTAAACATGACTTAAAAACCTTTTATATCTGAATCCAAAAGTACCCAAAATACACCCACATCAACGGAACCTTTTTTAAATAAGTCAAACTTAACTTTCATTTAGGGAATTATCACCGGGGACCAAGTGAGCGACGCGGAGTTGTTGCCACATGATTTTTGGAAATATATTTTGGGGATGTAGAGTATTCTTTCTGTCCGCGACGTGGACCAAACTTTTGTCCTAGGGAGACCCTAGTCCGCGATGCGGACATGTTTCATCTACAAACAAAAAGTTGTTGCCTTGGGCCGCTTTTTGGCCCAAGGTTAGGCCTTTCTCAAGGACCCCTAGGGCAGTCCTTTGAGAGTTGTGCCAGATATTTCGACCCTAAATACACTCATTGATATGTTAGGGTCTTGTCCTATCAATTTTCAGCATCAAACAAGACTTAAAAATACAAAGGCACACTAGAAAATTTTAGCACGTCGAAGGGCTAACTTTCGAACGTCTTGGACGTTATTGGACAATTGACCACCAAACCATTTCAAATCAATCATACATATTGTAAAACACTTATTTAACATATAATTAACCTCTTAGGAACACGTGAGGCTCTAGGTACTTTTGTTCATTTTGAGGGACCTTATAATCGTAACCAAAACTCTAAGTCATACACCTAAGATCCTAAGAAACCCTAAACCCTAATACTTAAGAAATAATAAGCCCTATAAACCCAAAAATTAAACCTAAAATCCATTTAAATCTCCTATAAGACCAAAAGACCTAAACTATAAACCGTAACAAATACTTAACCTTAAAACCCACAAAATAAAAATACCCCTGAACATAAAAAATTCTAAGTTCTAAACCCTATGTAGACCTAAATCATAAATATTTAAACCCTAACAAACAAAAAAATTCAAATCCATAAACCATAAATCTGCATTATCCTAAAATACATTAACCTACAGAATCCCAAGGCACAAAAACCTAAAAAAACTAGACAAAACCCTTCACATAAAAAAACCCTAACCTAAACCCCTATCTGACATCCTAAAATATAAGAAACCCTAAAATATTAGAAATTTGACATCCTATAAACCTTAAAAAACCCTAAACCATAATAAATCTAAAATCTTATAAACCCTAAAATAAACCCTCAAAACTAAAAACAACTAGAAAACCCTATGCTCTAAACAACCTTAAAATCTATAGACTTTAAACCTAAAAAACACATAAAACAAATTATAAGTCGTAAAGCCTATAAACCCTAAGAAACAATTGATATTAAAAACCTAAGAAATCATAAACCCTAAACCCTAGATCTTAAGAAACTCTACATAAACCCCAAAAACCATATAACAGATCTAGAGGACCCTAAGCTATAAACCAAAAATCCTAAAAATCAATAAATCGTAAATATAAAAAAGATAAAAAGAATATATTCCCTCAATCCTAAACACTAAAACACTCTAAAAAATAGTTAACCTTTAATAAAATATAAAAAAACAGAATAACCTCTAACCCTGAAGTAATGATAGCTCAAAGTCCTATAAAGCTATAAATTATATGTGATAAACCCTAAAAAAGACAAAAAACATAAGCCCTAAACTGTAAAAATCTCAATAAAACCCTTAACCCAAAACCCTAAACCCAAAACAACTGTAAACCTTAAACTTAAACTTTAAACCCTAAACATAAAACCCTTAGAAATGTTAGATTCTATGAACCCTCTGATAAACCCTAAAATCATTTAAAACCTCTATAAAACCCTAAGGTGGTAACCTTAAACACTAAGAAACACTTAACCCTTAAACTAATAAAATAACCTCAAACCCCCTAAATGTAAAATACTTTAATCTATAATCCCTATATATACTTGAATTATATATTCTAATCCCTAAGAACACACACAAAAAAAAGACATAAAACATACGACATTAAATCCTTAAAACCCCAAAGCACTAAACCCTAAAAACCTATAAAAACACCCTTAACCTATATCCCTTAACCTAAAAAACCTTAAGTCCTAAACCCTAACCCTAACATAAAACCCTAAAACTAAAAAAAAAGACGTAAGCCCTAAACTATAAACCCTAACATAAAACACTAAATCCTAAACTTTAAGCGCTAAGAAACCCTAAAATCTAAACCTTATGAAATCCTAAAGCCTATAAACCCTAATAACAATTTATTACCCGTACAAAGTCCTATTCATTAAACAATAAATCCAAAAATATTTCAAACTTAAACCTAAAAAACTCTAAGCGGAAAAGTCTATAATAAGATGAACCCTAAAAACAGAAAGAAAAGAAAAACCCCAAAGCCCTAAACCCTAACATATGAAATTAAAAAAAAAAAAAAACTTAACCTTAAAAACCCAAAGCCCTAATCGTATGAACCTTGAAAAAACCCTTAACCTAAGACCATAATAATAAAAAAACCTAACATATAAACCCAAACCCTAACGTAGAACTCTAAATACTAAACCTAAAAGACTAAGAATCCCTAAACCCTAAACCTTAAGAAACAATAATTCCTACTAACCTTTAAATAAACCCTAAAACAATTAAAAACTCCTACAAAAACCTAAATTAAACTTTAAGTCCGCAATTTATAAACCTTAAAAACACAAAAAAGTCTGAACCCTAGTAAACTTTAAGAAACACTTAACCCTAAAATCCCCTTAAAATCAAGCTAAACATAACAATTTGTAACAACCCTTGAAATGAACTATGGTTATCTAAAGCCTCACAAGGTTTTAATGAGTAAATAATGTGTTAAAATAACGAATAATAGAATTAGAAGTCAGTATGAACAATTTAGAAAGCAAACAATAAAGCACGACAAAGACTTCCGAAAACTAGTTTTGAGTATATGCTAGTCTGTCCATGTATGTTGTATTTGTTTTTATGTGTTGTTTGGAGTCTAAAATCAGTGGGATTACCCTAAAACCAAGACGAACATGTTTAGGGTCAAAATCTCCGTTTCGACTCCCCAAGGAACACCTTAGGGGTCCCCGAGGAGGAACCAACCTTGGGCAAACAAGCTACCCAAGGCAGCAAGCTAATACACTTAGAAGAAATTAGTCCGCGTCATGGACTAGATCACCAAGGGCCAAATTTTTGGTCCGCGTCACAGACTCTACTATCCCAAAATGTATTTTAAAAAATCTTTAGGGGACAGCTCCACGACGCGGAGTTGTTCCCCTATGATAATTCTAAAATTTATTTTAAGATTGACTTGTTTAAAAAGATTTAATTATTGTAGGGGTGTTCTTTGTATTTTGGGGGTATACTATATATTTAGTTTTGGTCATTATTCACCCACATTATTCACCCATTACCCTAATAAAAAACCTCAACCCTCTATTAGAATTAAAATAAATTTATAAGCTCTATATTCTCTCTATAATTTTCTCTCTAGTTAGATCCTGCGTCAAAAGACCTTCACGTTCAAAGGAAAATGGAAAATTATCCAGGTTTTCAAGACAAATTTAGTGGAATTTCTTCACTTAATGTATGGTGATTTCGTCCTCGATTCTTCTGTCATTCAAGGAACTAATTTTAAAGGATTTTTAAAAAATCTCAAAAACCCTAAAATCCTGTTTTGAAATCTAAGCGTAGGCTCTTGCATGAAGAGGCTTAAATAAATGTTTTATGAAGTAATTGATGTAAATTTATGGTTTTATGATAAAAATATTCATGAACCCATGTATTCCTTGAATTATTAATTATTTCTCTAAAGTTGGTTAAGTGATCATGACTTAATCTTATTGACTTCATATGTAGATTGTTGTGGGCTATTGATTATGTATCTATTATTGTAGAATTTTTCTTAGCTTGTTTTGTAATATTGATGTCTATATTGAGTATTGTTGGATCATTGATATTGATGGATTGTTGGCTCAACTTTTTGTATATTGTTATTGGTAAGATGCTCTTGTTCTGTGAATATGTTGGGAAGGCTAAGGAATGGTGATTATGGCTATGGGAAGGTGGTGAGTTGACCTAATTCCTTGTATACTATAGAATAGACATTGAATATTAGTTGATTCCTACGGTCCACTTATGGTGGCGGTGTTTAATTGATATATTAACTATGAACATGGCCTTCTTGGCATTATTATGTGAATTATGGTATGATCATGATATAGTATATATAAGGATATAAAGTGAAGGTTCTTATGGATAGTATATATAAGGATATAAAGTGAAGGTTCTCATGGATTGTACATATTATTTTATATGGTTTATATAATACTATGATTGAGTATGCTTCTTCTCTACTATTGATATAGGATTATTAAGGACTAGGAAGAGCCTTTATAGCATGATGATGTATTTTGTATTGGTAGACTAGTTGTCCCTACTTGGTACTTGTATTGTAATGAACGAGTATGTGAATGAAATTATAGGATAAGTAGATCTAGAATAGGTGTCCTTCTTTGAAAGATCAACTAAATTATTCTAGAGTATGTATTGAACTCGTAGACCTTAGCGTGGTGCCCCTTCTTGATGAGTCTAGAACCCTAAGTGAATATGGGACCTTGAATAAAGAATGAATGTTTAGAATGTAAAATATTGAATAAGAAAAGGAGTATGAGCATGTAAACCCTTAAATATGAAAGAAGGTTAAAAAATTTAATACCTTGAATATGAAAAGAAGGTTTATAAGAAGACTTGAAGTGAAAGACTGTAATGGTGTCCTTCTTGAGTGAAATTATGGACTTAGGGTAGGTTGGATGGAATGAAATGAAACCATATCTAAGGAATTCATTTGATCTATCCCAATAGTTCTTGGTTGGCATCCCTAGTGGACCCATCCTTGGAAGAAATAGTATGATAAGTTGGTAGGGCAAAGTGATGTTACCTTCCCTAATACACTTAGTGAATGATTTACTCTTTGAGAACAGAGGGAAAGCACCAAGTGAATATGCTTGTTGTAGTAGCTCTACTTTAGATGATACTAGAGTACAAAGAAACCTCTAATATTCATCAACCATGTGTCAACATGGGATGATTCGTAGCTCTACCTTTGGCAAGTTGAACACCTCCCACGATGTGGGGTCTTTATGACACCACATTCCATACATATCTAGTGTGGGATGCACACTCTAGTTATTGGAGATGTTCTATAGTGTGTGGGTAATTTAATAGGACGTTATCTATACAGTGCACGAGTAGGCTTTGAAGATTCTTGGTAATTTCCCTAAGTCCTCCAAAACAATTATGTGAAGTACTTTAATTGATTACTTGTCCCTTAAATGACTCGAATGAATAAGGTTCCATTAGTAACAAATGTTAAATTAAAAGGTGCTCAACTAAGGTAGCTTTGAGGATTACTAAGTTATGCATGAAAAAGAGTGTATGGACGGTCTCTTCATGTCTTACTCAAGTTAGTATTGGGGTAACTTTAGGTAGAGGGTTTAAAGTGAGGAAAAGCTTCCTTATTGAATATGTATTATATGTGAATGTTGACTTGTACTTTCCCTTTAAGACTCTTATAATGAAGGTTCATATCAAAATAGTATGAAAGCATATCTTAAAGTAAATATCCATTTTTTGCATGGTTTTCTTGCATGTTCACCATACGTAGTGCATTCAATGTGCTAATTCCATATGTTTCTCTATTTCTACAAGTGAAGGAGGCAAGTGAGAATTCTTTCAGAAGTTGAAGCTTGGGAAGTAGCATTTTCTCAAGATTTGTATGTCCTCAAATTTTTGACGACACGACTTATGTTTTATTTTCCTTTTCTAAAAGACATTGTAATAGACTTTGGTTTCTCTCAAATTAATATGAGGGTAGTAACACCATGATACTATATGAGTCTAAGATGGCTTACGACGCGACTTAGTTCTTTCTTATATTTCTATAAATGAGTTTTACTATTGTAATGAAAAGTTTTAACTGCACACTATTTTTTATATATATGCCATGAAAGATGTCTAAGGGCTTGTCTAAGACCTTAGAAAAGTCGAATACACTGTGTGACTTCTAGGGTATACCCTTGGGTCATTACAAATATGGTATCAAAGCATAAGGTTATGAAGTATTTATTAGGATTCAAACTCTCGTAAAAGCCATGTTTAGTTGTCTTGTTCATCGGGGTAAGTCGCGACAAATCTATTAGCGAGAGGCTATAGGATGATAGATGTTTCACTCTCTTCATTAATCTTGTGTTGTGCCATAGAGTTGAAGTTCTAAGTGTTGTTTACTAATATCTTCTCTTGTGTTTATAGGATATAAATACAAGAAGGATGCCCGCAAAGACAGTTGATGAGGAAGTGGTGCATGAGGGAGTTTCTTCACAAGGTGAAAAAATTCAACAAGGTGTTCAATTCCTCAAATTACATAAGTATTTATAGGGAATCAAGGGAATGAGGTTCCAATGGTTCCCTCGGACATGACTAATGAGGAAGTTAGCGGACATCTTCCTACACTAGGCTGAGCCATGAAGTCTCAAGAGAATTGAGTTACAGAGACTAGGATCAATGATCTTAAGAGTACCATGACCTCTAGGCTAAGAGACTTTGTGAGGATGAATCCTCCTACCATTCTTGGCTCTTAGGCGGGAGCGGATCCCCAAGAGTTTCTAGATGTTGTTTATAAGGTTTTGAGTGCTATGAATGTGACTTCTAAAGAGAATGAGGAGTTATCTTCATACAAATTTAGGGAAGTTTCTAAAGTATGGTACACACAATGGAAAGACAATAGGCCGGTTGAATCTGGCCCTATAGAATATAGGAAAATTTTGAGGAAGCCTTCTTAGGGAAGTGTTTTCCCCGTCAGATAAGAGAAGTTAAGGTTGAGGAGTTTATAAACCTAAGGCAAGGTAATATGTACATGGAGTATTCCTTGAAATTTACACTATTGTCTAAGTATTCTCAATATTTGTTGTCTAAACCTAGAGATGTGATAAGTAGGTTTGTGACTGTTGTTCTTGAGCATGTGATGGACGAGTGTCGTACGTCCATGCTCCATAATTACATGAATCTATCTAGACTTATGGTGTAGGCACAATCCATTGATAAGTACAAGATTAGGAGGATTACATGAAATTTGAAGATGGGTAGATCTGATGAGAAAAAACAACCTATGTTTAAGAAGAGGACTCCAAATAAAGATAGCCCTAGTACTCCTAAGGCCATCTATGAGAGAGGTGGTGGTTCTCAAGGTGTTAAGGCTACTTTTTCCACTTGCGGGATGAAGCACTTTGAGAAGTGTCTAGCCGGTACTAGTGGGTGTTATGGTTGTGGATAGGATGATCATAAAGTGAGATATTGTCCTACCATTGAATTTAGGGGGAGAGAGTCCAAGAAAGCCCCTTCTAATGGTCCTGATGTTGGTGAACCAAAAGGGAATCACTTTTATAACCTCCAAGCTAAAGAAAATCCGGATGAAGGTTGATTTAAGTTATAGTTTTTTTTCTATTCTTGATAGAGTTTATTGGTTCCTTCTAAGTAGGGGATTATGGTGAATTATTGGGTTGATGAATCTTGTCTCTTCTCTTCTATTATATTCAAGCTTAAGAGTTAGAACTTTCCACTAACATAATGCCCGTCTTTAGGAGTTTAAGTGAAAATGAATTTCATTGATCTCCTTGCATTATGGATATTTTATATGAGATTATTTTTATATGGTAAAATGAGATTAAATGATTTTGTCTTTCATATTGTTATACATTTATAAAGAATTGCCTAAATTTTGCATGAGTGAACTTTAAGCATGCTTAACAGTGATGTTTTTGAAATTTTTTTAGCATAATTATATGAGAGATTGGCATAATGTCCTTAGTAATAATTTAAGCATGATAAAATTTTTGAAAAGGAAGTTCCTCATATATGAAATGATAAGGTAGAGACTTAATTAATGATGAGTTGTAGATGTTCTTCCTACTTCCTTGTTGTGTTTTCAGTCTCTTGTATGTGAAGTTGAGGATCCTCCTAGCCGTATGTGTTTTTTAATTGATGTGAAATCGTTTATATCTGGAGGTCTTAAGTCAGTAAAACTTAGAAAATGTTTAAAGTGTAGCAAGTGTCATTCGAGGACGAATGGCTTTCTTAGTGGGTGAGAATGTAACAACCCTTAAAATTTACTAGGGTTATCTAGAGCCTCACAAGGACTTAATGAGTAAATAATGTTTTAAATAATTAATATTATCATTTGAAGTTAGTAAGAAGAGTGTGGACGTCAAACGTAAAGGACGACCAAGACTTTTGAAAACTAGTCTTGAGTGTGCTAGTGTGTCCTTGTATGTTATATGTGTTTTTATGTGTTTTTAGGAGTCTAATATAAGTGGGGATGACCCTAAAACAGACAGGTAAATGTTTAGGGTCAAAATGTTTGGACATGACTCCCCAAGGACCACCCTAGGGGTTCCCGAGGAGGACCCAACCTTGGGCAAACAAGCTGCCGAAGGAAACAAGCGAATACACATAGAAGAAACTAGTCCGCGCGATGACATGGTTCACCATAGATAAACTTTTTTTTCCAATTTGTGGACTCTACTGTCCAAACAATTGTTTTCGAAAATCTTGAGCACACTCTTTGCGATGCGTTCTTGTTCTCCAACAATAATTCTGAAAATTTAAGTTAAGTTTGATTTGTTTAAAAAGGTCAAATTAATGTAGCGGTGTTTTGAAATTGTAGGAGTGTATTATATATTGATTTTATATCATTATACACCCATAACCCTAATCAAAAACCCCAACCCTCTATTAAAATAAAAAAATATAAGCTCTGCATTCTCTCTAAAATTCTCTCTCTAGTTAGATTCTTCATTAAAGGACCTTCAACTTCAAAGGAAGAAGGAAAAATTCTCCAAGATTTCAATACCAATTTCGTGGGATTTCTTCAATTAATATATGGTGATTTCATTCTTGGTTTTTCTCTCATTCAAGGAGCCAGTTTCAAAGGCTTTTGAAAAGATCTCAAAACCCCTAAAACTCTATTTGGAATTCTAAGTATAGTTTCTTGCATGAAAAGGTTTAAATCAACGTTTTATGAATTAATTGATGTTAATTGATTGTTTTATGACCAAATATTTCATGAACCGATGTATTCCTTGAATCCCTATTTTTTTCACTAATATGGGTGAAATGATCATGGATTAATCTTATTTAATTCATATGTAGATTGCTATGGGCTATTGAATTATGTAATCATTATTGTAAAATTAATGATAGCTTGTTTTATAATGTTGATATCTATGTTGATTATTATAGGATCATCGATATGGATTGATTGATGGCATAACTTTGTGCATATTATCATTGGTAAAATCTCTTGTTATGCGAATTTGTTGGGAAGGCTAAGGGAATGCTGATTATGGCTATGGGTAGGTGGTAAGTAGTTCTAATTCCTTTTTATACTATAGAATTGAAATATATGTGTTATTGATTGGTAAGGTCGTGTTTAATTGATATATTAGCTATGAAAATAGCCTTGTCAGCATTATTATGTGAATTATGGTATGATCATGATATAGTATATGTCTAGGTATAAAGTGAAAGTGCTTATGTACTCTAAATATGATCTTATATCGGTTCAATAATGATATTATTCACTATGCTTCTTCTCTAGTTGTTGATATATGATGATGAAGGACTACGAAGAGCATTTATATTATGATGTTGTATCTTGTAATGGAAGATGAGGTATCCCTATTTTGTACTTGTATTGTAATAAATGAGTATATAATGAATGTCTACGATCGGTAGACCTAGAATAGGTGCCCTTCCTTAAAAGACTTAATGAGGTATTCTACCGTCTGTCTTGAACCGATAAACCTAAGTGTGTGCCCCTTCTTGATGAGTATAGAACTTTAAGTGAATATGGAACCTTGAATAAGAAAATAAGGTAAGGAATGTAAAGCCTTGAATTAAAAAAGGAGGTTAAGAATGTAATGCCTTGAATATGTAAAGAAGGTTAGGAATGTGAAATCTTGAATATGAAAAGAAGGTTGATAAGAAGCCTTGAAGTGAAAGACCATAATGGTGTCCTTCTAGAGTTGAATGATGGACTTAAGGGTTGGTTGGCTAGAACAGGATTAAACCATATCTAAGGAAGTCATAAGAGCTATCCTAATAGTCCTTCGTTGGCATCCCTAGTTGACCCATCCTTGGAAGAAAAAATATTATAAGATGGTACGGCAAAATGATGGTACCTTCTCTAATAGACCTAGTGAATGATTTACGAGATAAAAGGAAAAGCAACGAGTAAATATTCTTGTGGTGGCAGCTCTACTTTATATGAGACAATTGTTCTAAGAATCCCTTGATATTCCTTAACCATGTGCCAACATGGAATGATTAGTAGTTCTACTATTCGCAAGTAGAACACCTTCCACGCTATGGGGTCTTTATGACGCTGGATTCAATACCTAGATAGTATGGTCTATGTCGTTATTTCCTTTAATTATCATGTGGGATTCACATTCTAGTTAGTGGATAGGTTCTAGAACGTGTGGGTAGTTCAATGAGACGTTATCTATACATTGCACAAGTAGGCTTTGAAGATGCTAGGTGAGTTCATCCAAGACAATTATGTGAAGTCCTCTAAGTGATTACTTGTCTCTTAAATTACTCTAATGAATAAGGTTCTATCAGTAATGGATGTTAAATTGGAAGGTTGTCAACAAGGGTAGCTTTGAGGATCAATTAGGTATGCTTGAAGAGGGTGTATGCGTGGTCTATTGATGTCTTCATCAAGTCAATCTTAGAGTTACTTTAGGTAGAGGGTATAAATTGAGTAAAAGGTTACTTGTTGAATATGTCTTATGTATGAATGTTGTCTTGTACTATATCTTTTAAACTCTTATAATGAAGGTTCGTATTAAAATAGTATGAATGCATATTAAATATCTGTTTTTGCATGGTTTTCTGCATGTTCACCATACTTAGTAAATTTTATGTGCTATTTTATATGTTTCCCTATTTCTACAAGTGTAGGTGGCAAATCAGGATTCCCTTAGATGTTGAAGCTTGGGAAGTAGCATCCTCTCAAGATTGGTATGTCCTCATATGCTCGAGGACATGGCTTATGTTTTAGTTTCCTTTTCTTAAAGACTTTGTAATAGACTATGGTTCTTTTCAAATTAATGTAAGGGTTGTGGCCCCTATGAAATTATATGTGTCTAAGATGGCTTACGAAGAAACTTAGTTATTTCTTATATTCCTATAAAAGAGTTTGACTATTGTGATGAAATGTTTTTATTCCACACTACTTTTGATATATATGCGATGAAAAATGTCTAAAGGCTTGTATAAGACCTCCGAGAGGTTGACTACGTCGTCTAACTTCTAGGGTATACCCTTGGGTAGTTACACAAACACTAAGGTCTAAACCCTATAAAGCCCGAAACCTTATATGTTTAACCCTAAAAGTACAAAAAAATGCTAAGCCCTAAACACTGAACCTAGAAAACCTTATCCTAAGAAAATTAAATATGGAGGTAAAATCATCAACCAAAAACTCCACACCTAAAATAACCCTAAGCCCAAAACCCTACACCTTACGCCAAACCCTAAATCCAAGTGAAAACCCTAAGAAACACAAAATCCTATTAAAACTAAAATCCCTAATACCCATTTGAAATCCCTAATAAACTCTAATCTGTAAACGTTAAACCCTAAAAAATCATAAGCATTAAACCTAAAAAACACATAATAAAAAAACATAACCTAAAAAACTCCCAAAACCCCTAAACCTAGAAAAATCATTGCTTTAAACCCTAAAACACTATATAAAACCCTTAACCTAAAATCTTAACCAAAAAAACCCTTAGCCCTAAACCGCACCTAAAACCTAAAATCCAAACACAAAACCCTAAATACTACAAACTCTAAATACACCCTAAAAATATTAAAACCTCTAAAAAACCATAAGCTTTAAAACCTAAATCCTAAAATTTTGTAAACCACTAAACATGAAAAACACAAAAAAAGACCCCGGCTTAACCATTAATACACCTAAGGAGCAGTGCAAGCCCTTAATCCAAAGAAACATTTAACCCTTAAAACACTTAAAATCACTAAACCTAAAAAACTTGAAGCTCTATACCCTATGAATCCCAAAATGGTATATTCTAAACCCTCTAAAATATAAAAGAAAATCCCTAATTCGTAAACCCAAAACCATAAAAGAACCTTAACCCAAAAAACACAATGATCTAAACCTTAAAAACCTTGATAAAATTGTTAACGTAAAACCCTAAACCTAAATACCCCTAAACCCTAACATAAAACCCTAAATCCTAAACTTTAAACCCTAAAATACCCTAAACCTTATGAAATCCTCGGTCTTATTAACCCAAAGAACCCTAATCTCTAACCTAAAACTCTAAACCCTAACCTTAAACTCTAATTTCTAAAGCTAAAGCCCTAAGAAACCCTAAACCCTAAACCTTAACAAACTCTAAATCATATCAACCCTAATATCAACCCAAAAAATTCTAAAGCTCTAAAACTTAAATCCTAAAAATCGATAAACCCACAAAAAAAAAACTTAAGCCCTAAATCCTAAACCATAAGAAACACTAAATAAACATAAGTCATAAACCCTAAGCCTATAAAATCATAAAATACCTTAACCTAAAAACTCAAAGTCTTAAACAACAAAAATGAAAATAAAACCCTTATCCCAAATATACACTAATTCTGACACCCTAAACCCTAACCTAAAACTCTAAATTCTAAACCTAAAACAATAAGAAACTCTCAATCCTATAAACCCAAAACTAACACCTAAAAACATATAAAACCCTACAAAACAAGGAGGCATAAATCCTAAACCATAAGCCTTAAATCCTAAACCCTATAAGCTGTAAAAAAAACACTTAACCATTACAAACCCACAAAACAAAAAAAAATTAAACCTCAAAAATTCTAAGACCTAAAACATATATAGCCATTACAAATATTTGCTAACACCATAAAACAAACAAAAACAACCCATTGCCCTAAGCCATACACCAATAAAGCCATAAAAACCCTAAGATAAATAACCCAACACCCTAAACACAAAGAACTTAGATAGAACCTTTAACCTAAAATAAAACATAAGCTTAAACCCTAACCTAAAACCCTAAATCCTAAACCTAAAATCCTATACTTAAATTACAATCGCTTCTTCATTCCTCAAATTCAAAGAATAGTTTGATGAATTTTTAAAATCACTTTGTATTGATGGATAATCAATAGATTTTTGTTTATCCGTTGGTTGGCACTGATTCACAGCTCACGTAGACTCACTTCACAATGCAAAACCAGTTTGTGAACGCACCTAGAGAGAGAAATTTTAGAAAGAGAATAAAATTAACCTTAAAACCCATTTGAAACACCTACAAAAATCCTATGTTCTAAACCCAAAATCCTTAAAATCTATAAACCTAAACTTAAAAAACACAAAAAGAAAAAACCATAAGCCTTAAATCATAAAAACCGTAAGATACACTTAATCTTTAACTACCCAAAAAAAACCCAAAACCCCTAAACCATAAAAACACTAACCTCTAACCCTATAAAGACCTAAATCGTATATGCTTTATTTTAAATTACATGAAAAACCTTAATCCATAAACCCTAAGCCTATAGTTCCTAAAAACTATTGAACTTAAAAACCCAAAGCCCCTAAACCTATAACCCTATGAAGCCTAAACCTTAAACCGTAAAAACACCTAAATCATGTAAACCCTATAATAAATCCTAAAAATCGTATAGAACCCTTTAAAAACCTAAGATCTAAAACCTAAATACTAAAAGTCTATGAAGCCGAAACGTAAAAAACACAATAATCCCTAATCACTAACCCCTAAATACTAGACCCTAAACATCTATAAAAAACATATAATATTTAAAACCCAAAACCGTTAAATCTAGAAAACTCTAAGCTCTAAATACGATAAAGCCCAAAATCATATATGCTAAAACCAAAAAAAAAAAACTAAAAAGGACTTATGTTGTAACCATAAATGTATAAGACCCTAAAAAACCCTTTAGTTATGAAACTCAAAGTCCTAAAACCTAAAAACACTAGACCCATAAAAACACTAAATTGGAACCTTAAACAAAAAATCCTTAACCTAAAACCCTAAGAAACATAAACTATAAAATTCTAGAAAAAAACCTTTACCCAAAAAATCCTAGTCACTAAATCCTAAACCCTAACCTAAAATCCGACATCCTCAACCTAAAACCCTAAGAAACCCTAAATCCTATATAACCTAAAATACACCCTACAAATCATTAAAAACACCTACAAATCCCTAAGTTCTAAACCATAACTCCTTAAAATTTATAATCCCTAAACTTGAAGAACACAAAAAAATTCATAAAAAACCTATAAACCCTAAGAAAAACTTAATCCTTAAAAACCCTACAAAAACAAAACGCCTAAACTTTAGAACTCTAAGCCTCAACCCTATAAATACCTAAATCGTATATGCGTAACCCAAAAAAATAGAAAAAAATCCCTAATCCCTAAACCCTAAAATATCTTCGCATTAAAAACCCAAAGCCCCTGAACCTAAAACCCTTAGAAACTCTACACCTTTAACTGTAAGAAATCCTAAATCCCATAAGCCCTAAAAAATCCAAAAATCCATTTAAAACCCTTATAAACCCTAAACTTTAAATATTATATCCTAAAAATTTGTTAATCCTAAACCAAGAAAATACAAAAAATACCTAAGCCCTAACCAAAACCCTAAAAAACCCTAAGAAACACAAAATCTTTAAAATCCCTAAAAACCCAAACACCGCTAAACCTAAAAGTGTCTAAGATTTAAAACCTAAAAACAAAAACAAAAATGTAAGCCTTGAACCCTAAACCAATAAAACCCTAAAAACCCATCACCTAATAAAATACAAATCCCTAATCGTAAAAACCTATATAAAATCCATAACCTAAAATCCTCAACCTAAAAAAATCCTAAACACTAACCTAAATCCTAAATTCAAAACCTAATGCCCTAAGATAAGTTAAAAAGTAAATTTTAGTAAACCTAAATCCTATTATTCCTAAATCCCATTTAAAATCCCTTAAAACCCAAATATTTAAGACCTTAATCCTAAATATCTGTAAACGCTAAAACTAAAAAATACAAAAAAAAACCCTAAAACCCCTCAATAAACATTTAATCCTTCAAAATCGTAAAAAGTCCCAAAAACACTAAAACCTAAAATAATCTAGGATCTAACAATACAAAGCCATAAAATGTCTATGCCAAACCCTAAAAACAGAAAGAAAAAAATAAAGCCGTAAAACTGAACCTAAAAAATCCTAAAAAAATTTAGACTAAAAAAACGAAAGCCTTAAACCCTAAAAACCTAGACAAAATCGATAACCTAAAATCCTAAACTTAAAAAATCCCTTAGCCCTAAACCTTAAACCTATTAAACCCTAAAAACCATAACCTAAAACCCACAAATCCCTGAACCCTTAAAACATATATAAAACCCTTAACCCAAATCCAAGCTCCCACATTAATTTTATTCTCTTTCTAAAATTTCTCTCTCTAGGTGCGTTCACAAACTGGTTTTGCATTGTGAAGTGAGTCTACGTGAGCTGTCAATCAGTGCCAACCAATGGATAAACAAAAATCTATTGATTATCCATCAATACAAAGTGATTTGAAAAATTCATCAAACTATTCTTTGAATTTGAGGAATGAAGAAGCGATTGTAATTTAAGTAGAGGAATTGGACTGGGCAAGAAACTTATGGAGAAGGAAAATTCTTGTACGCTATTAGTTAAATCAAGGAAGAAATGAAATCGTCTCAAGTTCTATTTTAGGTTGAAAAATCATCCAATTTCATTGCCCCAGTTGTGAGATCGAGTCGAGAAAGTTGAGAAGCAAGAATAGATTTTCGATCAAGTTATGCTAAAACAAAGTATATCCAAGTTCTCTTGTTTGTTATATTAGTCAGGACGAACAAAATACAAAAAAATTTAAGCAAAAATATTGTGTAATCGTCGAGCTACAAATTTCAAGTGGCGGCGCCGGAGTTCCGATCACCATTTGAGATTATGGGTATCAATGAAAAGTTCTCATAGTTGAAGGTTTTAATCCTAATGGAAAAATGGATAATCAAAATTATACTCCATAAGATGGCACTGATCTGCAGGTTCAAGAAAGTCCTCAATGAAGTAGAAGGAATAGGGTTTAAGATGCAGTAAATTCTATGTTGGAAATTGGCATCATATCTTTATCCAAAATTAAACAAACAGGGCAATTCAAGAACAATCACAAATTTTTCAAATTTCAAAATGCAGGGGAGGCTAGCCAGTCTAAGTTTGATAGTCATAATCTTGAGCAGGTTCTTTTCTATGAATCGAGTATCCCTTAACGCCAAGGCAATTTAGGTGCACAAAAGAATAATGAAGAATCACACGCAGGTAAGATCACTACTCTTAACACTACTCAGGGGTGGCTGACAGTGTTTAAAAAAGATATGTGCCTTATGCGCCCAAATGTAACGGGCCTCATTTTTCAAAATAATAGGTTATAAGTTACTTTTTTTTTATCAAATATTGAATAATATTTGTAGAAAAAGTAAATTTTTCATGAAAAATGAAAGGTCAATAGAAGAAATTTGACGTATTTAAAGTATTATATCTCATGAAAAATATTTTAAAACAAGAATGGTTATATTATCAGATTAAAACTAGAAGAAATAAATTATATAAAAGTTATTACCAATTTAAGTTTAAACCCCGTTCAGTTTTTTCTTTAGGCCACAAATACATTTGAGTCGCCCCTAAGTCACTACTCGTAAGGAGAATGTTGGTCTAGTTGTTGTTGACAAAGTATGGCGTAGTAGTGGGTATGGGGGTTCAGTTGGTACTCAAACAATTGAGCTGTGATTCAGCTTCCTCAAGCTCACAATAATCCTTTCCCACAAATTTCGAACAATTTTGTGAAGCATACATATTAGGCTAAATAAACTGTGAAAGGACAACAAGATTATGTTCGTAATA
The DNA here is from genome assembly GCA_032847665.1 of Solanum chilense. Taxonomy (NCBI): domain Eukaryota; kingdom Viridiplantae; phylum Streptophyta; class Magnoliopsida; order Solanales; family Solanaceae; genus Solanum; species Solanum chilense. The sequence continues at coordinate 59,094,471 of CM064963.1, read as the reverse complement.
AGGAGCAGCAAAACCAGTTTGATAGGAAAGAATCAGCTCCATACACTTTTATAAAGTCTTACGCTGCTAGGCTTCGAATTAATATAGCCAAAACTCTTGCACAATAACTTTTGAGACTCCTAAGCTCATTACTAAGATGGGTCGACCAGCTGTGATTTTTAATAAAGATAATTTTTTTTCAATTGGACTGATAGATGTAAATATACTCTTATTGGAAAGTTTAGTAATGTTATGCGTAGAGTAGAGTTGATTCGACAGAGTTTTATGAACCAAACTCAATTTTCCGGAGGAGTTAAGATTGCACATTTCAATGCTAGACATGTATACATTGACATGGATAATGAGCTTGATTTTGTATCTGTTTGGACTAAGATAAGAATTATAATTGAGAGACATGCCATTAGAATTCAAGCATAGACCACAACCTTTAAACCTATTGAAGAAAGATTTATTGTTCCTGTTTGGTTTACACTGCTTGAATTACCTTGGCATTGTTACTAAAGAAATTTTGACTGCTATGTTGACCCCTATTGGAATGGTTTTACATTTGGATAATGCTCCTAGCAATAAAACAAGGGGTAGAATGGCAAGAGTGAGAATTAAATTGGATATCACAAAGGATATACCTAAACATTTATTGCTTGGGTATGATGAGGAGTGTATGAATAAAGGTAAGTGGAAATGTATTGAGTATAAAAATATGCCTGCATATTGTCCTTATTGTAAACACCAAGGAACATGATCAATGAGTGTAGAGTCAAAGTAAGGGATGAGAAATTTCAACAAAGGAAAAAATTGAAGGGTTGAAAAAAGGGTAAGAACAATGCATAAAATAAGAATCCTAGAAGTGGTGAAGGGGGCTTATACCAGGCTAGACAACATGCAAATAAAATACCAACAAGTCATTATAGGCAAGAGGTAGCAAAAAAAGGTTATATGTGGCAAAAGCAAAAAACAAAACAACTTAAACATCAAGAACAAGTCATCCCCAATATGGCTTGGAAAGCTAAAGACAAGCAGCCGAAACAAGACAGGCAGGAAGTACATCAACCAGAAAAAATGGGTATGACAATTAATATTCCTACTTATAATAACTTTATCGAATTAGACAAGAAGGAACAAGGTATAGTTACACTAGCTAAGGTGGGGGATAGAAACATTAAACCAAATGAAGACAAAGCACATCGGACCTTAATACAAGAAGAACGTACATGCCATGCACATAATAAAATAGCTAATAAACCTATCCTAACACGTATACCTTCACAGTCTCAAATACCACAAAAACATCCAATTATAAGTTAGACTAATGAAACTTGTATAGAACAAGAAGGAAGTGGTACTGGAAGAAGGAAGGAGATAATAGAAACTGTTTTGCATGAAAAGGAACTATATAGAGGAGGTTTGGTTCATGTCATGCAAGAAGGGGAATGCATAGAGCTTAGGGACACTTTTGTTAGTAGCATTCTAGGACCACTCATGCAAGATGATGACCAAAATCCAGATAACAAGCAAGGACCTGCAGAACACACAAAAATCAACAGCAAGGTAAAGCTATTCAACAAGAGGAAGAAGGAACACAAAGAACCCAAACAGAAGTGGTTTCTCCTCGGGATAGCAACAACAAAACAAAATCAAGGTTGCGTACAGAAAAGAAGAAATGTCTTATAAAAAGGACACAAAAGGAACAGGTTGTTGGAATCGATCAACAGGGGGAAGAAAGATAATCCTAAAAAGCTTAATGAATATAGTCATATAGATTTTGAGGATGAGTAGGATAAAGAAACTCAATTTTTAGATAGTAATGAAGAGGAAGAGGAGATAAAATTCACATTTAACAATTCATGTGAATATGAAATACAAGAAGTTAAAGACGAACAAGGCTTATAACCAAGAGGAAGAAAGACAATAATGCACAATACCAACATTGGTAGGCCACTTACAAGGGCTACAAGTAGAGGGTTATGATGATAAATGTAGTGTTAAGATAATCTATTCATTCTATGTCATTACTTTATGTTTTACGTGTTGTATAATATTGAATCTCTAGAATGCTATACATCCTAGTCATAATGACCATGTCTAGTTTGATATAGTTATTAGAATATGTTCTTTTATTTTTAGACTTTTCTTGTAAAGGGGAGAGTCTTCCTAATTTATGTATCCTTAGTAAATATTGTATTAACAGAGGAGTCTTATTTAGGTTCTTAGTTTCTTTTTTGAGTACAAATTGATGTATAGGTTTCAGCTGACTAACCTTTGTTGGTTTGACGACTTTTTACCCACCATAGGTTTGTAGGTAAGGTACAGGTCCTCCTCTATGTATTTTGATTTTTTATTAATGATAAGGCCTGGGGATGTTGCTGAACCCCTGACCCATCCAAGGGTAGTTATTATTAAAAAAGAAAAAATCTTAACCTAAAACCCTAAGCCCTAAACCCTAATATGAAACAAAAAGAAATCTTGAACCATCAGAAACCCTCAGCCTAATGAACCCGAATATAAATCCTAAAATCATTTAAAAACCAACAAAACTCTAAGCTCTAAACCATAAATAGTGATAACCCGTAATCCCTAAACCTAAAAAATACAAAAAAAACATAAGATGGAAACCTTAAAAACCCTTAGATATACTTAGTCCTTAAAAAATCCAAAAAACCTAATAACGAAAAGTAAACCAAAAAACTATAAGATGTAAACCATATAAAGCCCAAAAACTTATACGATAAACCCTAAAACACACAAATAAAAACCTAAGCCCTACACCCTTAACTTATCGCTTTTTCATTTTCCAGATTTTTTCTCTCTCTAAATTTTCTCTCTCTAGAATTCTCTCAAGGATTGTCATCGTACGCTTTAGCTGATTGGCTAATCGTTTTGGAAATTTGAGTTTTGGGATGGCTAGAATTCCAGCGGATGATCGATTTAGGCCCCCAGATCCGTCTTTAGGGGTGGGGAATCCTAATGTTTAGTCAACAATTCACGAAGTGACGGAAGAATCATCATCCACCTCTTCGCAATTGAGGGAAGAGGCGATCCATATTGCGACTGTGGAGGCGGACATGGATAATCGCATCACAATGTTGAAAGGGGTCAGAATATTAGGGGTAAGGAAGGAGAAATCCAAAGGGTAGATGAATAGACGGTATTGGGAAGACTCGCATTGCAGGAGAAAGAGTCAGCGAAATCGAGTCATACTCAAGGTCAATTGGAAGGTAATAGACAAGAATCTGGTACTGGGAATTATCTCCTGTTATTGATTCACATACTCAACAAATTGGCGAGGCGATGGGAGTTCAAAACACTGAATCGCGACAGGAAGGCGAAACGGTTGAATTGAAGAGAAGGTTTCAAGAACAACGAAATCGTGATGGTCAACAACAACAACGTAATCAATCTGTATAAACACACCAACGTATGCCAAATTTGAACAAGGAAAAAGAGGTGAATCAGCAACTTCAATGACATGCAAATATAACACCAAGAAATCAAGGTTCAAAAAAATCTATTCATCCTTCAACAAATAGGCAAACTGGTGAGCCTTCGTCTGATTTGTTCATTAGATATGAAAATGGTCAAGGTAACATTACTTTAACCAATTTTACTTCCAATAATGATGATATGTTAAAGGAAATTGATATAACTAATATGGAGTCTAATAGGAATCATGATTATCAAACCATTTTTCCTAAGATTTTTAGCAATTTCGATCGTCCTGTTCATAGAATTATGCCTGATAAGAATGATCCTCCTTTAGGAAATGGTAACAATTTTCCTAAGAAGGATCACATACCTGAACCAGCTCCATGTACTGTGATACAAACATATGCAGATAGATAAAGGTTTAATCAGGCCAAAGGGGAGTGAGTATCAAGTTGACTGATCCTGAAATCACTACTAAGCAGGGGATTCCTGCAGTCTTATATGTTAAAGATGAAGTTGTTAAGGATTTAGCTTCAGTTTGTAAATTTACTCTTATTGGAGAATTCATTTATACTATGCCTAGAGTTGATTTGATTAGGAAAAACTTTATTCTTCAAACTCAATTATCTGGGGGTGTTAAGATTGCTCATTTTAATTTTAGGCATATTTACATAGACCTTCATAATGAGTTAGATTACAACATGGTTTTGACTAAGCAAAGGATGACTATAGCAGGTCAGGTTATGAGAATTCAGGCTTGGACCCCTACCTTTAAACCTGATGAAGAAACACCCTTAGTTCCTATTTGGATTTCCCTCCCTAAATTGCCTTGGAACTACTATAATAAAGAGTTCGTTAATAGCTTATTATCTCCTATTGGGAGAGTTTTATACCTTGATTCTGCTTTTATTAATAAAACTAGAGGGAGTCAGGCTAGGTTAAGGTTCAAGTTGACCTTACTAAAGACAGACCCCCTCACATTTGGATGGGATATATTTGTGAAGATATAACTGATGGGAGATGGCAAAAAATTGAGTATGATAGTATACCTGATTACTTCTTTTATTGCAAGCATCAAGGTCATAAAGAGGCTGACTGTATTATTAAACAAAGAGATGAGGAAAATAAAAAAAAGAAAAGAGCTGGAAAAAAACAAGCCTAGGAAAGACAATGCTCAAAATGTTCATGCAGATTTGCATATTGCTAAGAATATGGAAACAGGTAGAAGGGAGGTGGATTACAATCAACAAAGGCAGCAACCACTTGAAACTCAATAGCAGGCGATACAAGAGGAGTGGCACACACAAAGAAAAAGAAATAATAATCAACAAGTTAGATTCAATACAGACAGGGTTGTTGTTCAGCAGCAACAGCCTCAAACAGGTATGGTTTCTATCCCTACCAAAAATACATATATTGATTTAGAAGTGCAGGAATTTACAACTTCTAGAGGTGGAATGGAAGAACATACTGAGCAAATACATGAACAAAGACCTCAGAATATTGCTACCTTAAAAAGACATGCTCAAAGCCATGTCTATACTGAAGGAAGCAATGTGAATAGAGAGCAAAGAAATAAGCATCAAAGGCTGGAGGTAGAGTTCAATATGAATAAACAGATTGTTTACCAATAGAATGCAGTAAATAGATCAGGTATTGACTCAATGCTCCCCCTCCCTGCACCCCTTTATACTGATGCCTCTGTTGGAGTAGCTGTTGGAGGTGAGGTTGGAAGTGGTCAGGAGCAAAATAGATTTAATCAATCTAGAAGTTCCAAAGGAAAAGATAAAATTGATGAACATGGGTCTTTTATTAATGTTGATAAGGAACCTCCTGATAAAATCAATTTAAATAATCCTCAACAGAGAAGTAATTAAAAATCTAATAAAAACCAATCTAATACTGGTAAATACCCTATTGATCATCAAAGAGATGATAATTTTGATGAGTATAGGGCACATGACTCTGAATGAGTATGATGTTGATACTCAATCTTTAGGGGAAGGTATTGAACCAGGGGAGGAAACAAATACCTCTTATCAACATCAAAAAGGTCCTTTGTTTCATTCTTCTAATGTTGATGAAATTAGAGATGTTTCTGGGAAGCAAGGTCTTTTACCAAGGGGAAGGAAATTGATGAATCAGAATAAAAATGCTAGTACTAGTAAGCCAAATACTAGAGCTAGGAGTAGAGGTTTATAATGATTAAAATGATTTGTTGGAATGCTAGGAGCATTAATACTTTTGGTGCTCTGGAAATGCTGATTAATCTTAGAAAATTTCATAATTTGTCTATGATTGCTATTTTAGAACCTTTTGCTAACCATTCTCAAATAGATTCTTATAGGTTGCAGATTTTGATGAATAATGGTCATAGTAATCCTAATAACAAAATTTGGTTATTTTGGTCAAATGAGGTGAATTGTAATATTCTGGAAAGTGATCAACAACATATTACTTGTGAAGTAAGTCATGAGGAGTGCAGTGAGAAGTTTCTTATGACCTATGTCTATGCTAAGTGTAACGATCAGTTGAGGAGACCTCTTTGGGATAGAATGTTAAAATGGTCTGAAACTGTTTATCCTTGGTGTATAATTGGTGATTTTAATGTGATTTCTTCTACTCAAGGGAAAAGTTGGGAGGTAGAGATTACAATATTAATAAAAGTGTAGAGTTCATTGGCATTATAGAATCTTGTGGATTGCTAGATATGGGTTATAGTGGTCAATCTTAAACATGGTGTAATCATAGAAAGGATGGAGCTAGAATTTGGAAGAGGTTAGATAGAGGTATGGTAAATGATAAGTGGCTGGAAAGAATGCCTCAAACTAACATTACTCATCTTCCATCTGTAGGGTCTGATCACTGCCCTTTGTTGATGGAAATGAATGAGAATGAGGAAAATGTCATTAAGTATTTTAAATTTCTCAAGTGTTGGACTGAAAATGAATCATTCTTACAGATAGTTGAAAATTGTTGGAAAAGGAAAGTTGCAGGCAATCCTATGTGGATATTGCATACTAAGATGAGGAGATTAACTAAAACCGTAAAAGCTTGGTCAAAAAAGGAATATGGAGATGTTTTTGAAAAAGTGAAGCAGTATGACGAGGTGTTAAAAATGCTGAAGGAAACTTTATCATGGATAATAGTAAGGACAACAGAGAGAAGCTTTATGCTGCTAATGCTCATTACATTAAGTATTTGAAGTTAGAGTATGCAATCCTTCATCAAAAAACTCAATTGCATTGGTTAAAAGAAGGTGATGAAAATTCTAAATACTTTCATGCAGTAATTAGAGGAAGAAGGAAAAGAATGTTTGTTCACAAAATATTGAATGACAATGGTGGATGGATTCAAGGGGATGAAAATATTGCTAGAGAAACCTGTGATTATTATCAGGGTATTTTCAGTGGTAAAACAGAGAAAATAAGGGAGTATATTTTACAATGTATTCCTAAGTTGGTTACTCAGGAACATAATGCAAAACTTGAAAAAATGCCTACTGAGGAAGAAGTGAGAAGGGTTGTGATGACTATGAATCCTAATTCTGCTCCAGGACCAGATGGTATTGTAAACAAATTTTATCAAGTTTGCTTTGATATTATTAAGGATTATCTCCTTGCTGCAGTGCAAGGTTTTTTTAATGGTTATGATATGCCTAAATACATGACTCATGCTTGTCTAATTCTTCTTCCTAAAGTTGATCATCCCAACAGGTTAAAGGACTTTAGACCTATTAGTCTTAGTAATTTTACTAATAAGAATATATCTAAGATCATGAGTACTAGATTGGCTCCTATTTTACCTACCATTGTTTCAGATAATCAATATGGTTTTGTAAAATGAAGGAGTATATTAGAGAATATCATGTTGGCTCAGGAAGTTATTCATGGTATTAAACTACCTAAAGAAGGGAAAAATGTGGTTATCAAGCTGGACATGGTTAAGGCTTATGACAGAGTATCTTGGACTTATACATGTTTAGTCTTAAGTAAAATGGGTTTTGGAGAATTGTTTATTGATAGAGTCTGGAGAATTATGAGTAATAACTGGTATTCAGTTGTGATCAATGGTAAGAGATATGGTTTCTTTCACTCTCCTAGAGGTCTAAAACAAGGGGATCCCTTGTCTCCAGCTCTATTTATTTTAGGAGCTGAAGTTTTCTCAAGACAACTCAACCTACTTTATCATAATCAAGATTATAGAGGTTTTCACATGGACAGTAGAGGGCCTCAAATCAATCACTTATGTTGTGCTGATGATATTATTATTTTTACTTCTACTTATAGAAACTCATTACAGCTCATTATGAAGACTATTGATGAGTATGAACTTGGATCTGATCAGAAAGTGAATAAAGATAAAAGTTTTTTCATGGTAACTGCTAAGACTAAGCATGATATTATTGATGTTATCAAGATAGAAACTAGTTTTGGTATGAAAAATAGTCCTATTACTTATCTTGCGTGTCCTTTATATATTGGGGGTCAAAGAATTATATACTATTCTGAGGTAGTGGAGAAGATTATCAAAAAGATTTCTGGATGGCAAACTAAGATTTTAAATTTTGGAGGTAAAGTTACTCTTGTTAAACATGTGCTGCAGTATATTCCTATCCACATTTTAGCTGTTGTATCTCCTCCTAAAACTACTCTCAATTATATCAAAAGAGTAATTGCTGACTTCTTTTGGGGTATTGATAAATATGGGAAAAAGTATCGTTGGGCTTCATGGGATTGGAGTAAGGCTCCTTGATGATGTTTTTATAGCATTTCAATATAAACAATGGTGGGAATTTAGAACTAAAATTTCCTTGTGGAGTAAATTTCTAAAAGCCAAGTACTGTCAAAAAGCTAATCCAGTTGCTAAGAAATATGATTCAGGGGATTCTTTGGTTTGGAGGTATCTTACTAGAAATAGACAGGCTGTGGAATCTCATATTAAATGGAAAATTCATTCAGGAACTTGTAGCTTCTGGTGGAATAACTGGTTAGGGAATGGTGCAATAGCCAATCACTGTGACATCATTTCTAGCCTAAACAATAGTCTAGTTTGTGATTTTCTAAATGATGGTATTTGGAAAGAGAGGTTTGTTAGACAAAATGTGCCTCCTTTGCTGGTGCCTGATATTCTTCAAACAAACTTCATTTATAATACAGATATTGATAATACTGATATTTGGACACCTGAGGAGAATGGAAAATTCACTATTTCTGCATGGGAAGTTATTAGAACGAAAAGACTTAAAGATCCTTTTAATAACATTATTTGGCATAAGCATAGTCCTTTCAAAATAGCCTTCTTTATTTGGAGAGCTTTGAGGGGCAAGTTACCAACAAATGAAAACCTGCAGAAATTTGGAAGAGTTGAGGCTGAATGTTAGTGTTGTTATAGGAAAGGCAAAGACGACATCAAACATATACTACTCACTGGCAATTTTGCTAAATATATTTGGAAATATTATGCAGCTAAAGTTGGTGCAATGCAAGCAAATAGAGACTTGAGAAGCCTGCTACTATATTGGAGGAATCTGCCTGTTCAAAATGAGGTATATAAATTACTTATTCAGATTTTACCTAACTTTTTTTGGTTGGAATTTGTGGAAAAACAAGTGTTCTGTGAAATATGGAGGAATAAAATCAAGTATACAAAGAGTACAATGTGGTATTTTTAAAGACACCATGCAGGTTATAAAAATAGTTTTTCCTAACATATCATGGCAGCCTAGCTGGGACAGTTTGATCAATGTGGTGGATCACTGTCAACAGTTTCTTAAAGTAACCATGGTAAGTTGGAGAAAACCAGATGATGGCATTTACAAGCTAAGTACTGACGGAAGTGCACTACAAGAATCTAGGAAGATTGGAGGAGGAGGAATAGTAAGGGATCACCAAGGTAACTTAATCTATGCATTTTCCTTACCTTTTGGTTTAGGCACTAACAATATTGCAGAGATAAAGGCAGCATTATATGGACTGGATTGGTGTGAACAACATGGTTATAAAAGTATTGAGTTTGAAGTAGATTCAGAAATGTTGTGCAAATGGATAAACAATACAGTAGGCATACCTTGGAGATGTCAACAAACAGTCCAACAAATTCAAGACATAAGCAGAAAATTGGATTACTTTCAATGCAAACATGTCTATCGAGAAGCCAATGGCGCTGCAGATTTGTTAGCAAAGTGGAGTCATAATTTGGATATACTACAACACTTCTATACTACTCAACAACTATTTGGATCAATTAGAGGAAGTTACATATTGGACAAGATGGGTATACATAATTTCAGAAGAAGAAAAACAAAGAGAATCAAGCATCCACCTTAGCATTTAACAAGAAAGAAAAGACATGGATTCATCCAAATGATACTTAAACCTATTCATTGACTATATGATAGTTAGGAAGATAGGTTTTTTAATTTTTTATTCTTTCATGTAAAGGGAGAGTCTCCCTAATTCATGCATTCTTAGATAATTGTATTAAAAAGAGGAGTCCTCTTTTAGGTATTTAATTTTTTATAGAGTGCTTGTTATTGTATAAAGGTTGAATTGACTAATCTTAGTAGGTAAGTCAATTCTATACCTACCAAAGAATAGAAGGTAAGGTTTATGTCCCCCTTCTTGTAATTTTTGACTTTATTAACGATAAGGCCTGGGGGTGTTGATAAGCCCCTGACCCATCACAAGCGTTGTTAAAAAAAAAAAACCCCAAAAACACTTAACCGAATAAACTGGAGCATTAAACCCTAAAAACCTTAACCTTAAACTTGTAACAAAAAAAAACACTAAAACCTTAGCCTAAAACCCGAAGAAAGAAAAAACCCTAAACCATAAGAAAACATAAATCTAATCCCTAAAATAAACCCTTAACCCCATTTAATATCCCAACAAAATCCAAACGTCTAAAGCGTAAATCCTGAAAATGATTAAATCCTAAACATATAAATCCTAAACATTAAAAAAACTAAGACTTAAACCCTATGAAACACTTAATCCTTTAAAACACCTAAACCTAAAATAATCCAAGCGTTAAACCCTATAAAGCCCCAGTTGTATATGCTAAACCCTAAGAGGGAAAAAAAACCCTAAGCCCTAAACCCTAAAAAAAACATAAGACCTAAACCCTAAACCAATAATATCCTAGAAAACCTTGACCTAAAAAACTCAAATCCCTAAAGCCTAAAAACCTAAATAAAACGAAAAACGTAATACCCTAAACGTAAAAAAAAATTAAGCCATAAAACCTCAACCCTAACCTAAAAATCTGAATCCTTAACCTAAAATCCTAAGAAACCCTAAACCCTAAAACATAAGGAAATCATAAATCCTAAAAACCTTAATATAAAACCTAAAAACAATTTAATACATGTATAAAACCCTAATCTCTAAACCATAAACCCTACAAATCTTAAGAAACACTTAACCGTTAAAACCTAAAGAAAACCCAAAAATACCTAAACCTAAAAAAGTCTAAGTTCTAAACTCTATATACCCCTTAATTATATTTGCTAAACCCTAAAAAAGTACAAAAAATTCCCTAAACCATAAACATATAAACCCGTAAAATCCTTAACCTAAAAAACCCGAAGCCCTAAACACCAAATACCTAGTTGAAATACATTACGTAAAACCTTAAATCAAAAAAAACCCTAAGCCCTAAACCTTAAATCATTAACTAAAACTCTAAACCCTAAATCCTAAACCTTAAAACACCGTATATCCTATAAACCATAAAAAAAGGTTTATAACTCCTACAAAATCCTAAAATATAAACTCACAATCCTAAAAATATGTAAACCATAAACTTAAAAAAAAAACTAAAAAAAGCCTAAATCCTAAACATTAAACTATAGAAAAACCTAAGAAACGCTTAAGCCTTTCAAACCCTAAAAAACCCCAAAATCCCTTTATCTAAAAAAATCATCTTAGCTCTAAACCCTATAAAGCACTAACTCGTATATGTTAAACTCTAAGAAGAACAAAATCCTCAATTCTAAGCCCTAAACCTATAAAACCCTGAAGACCTTTCCCTTTAAACGCAAAAATGTCAAGCCCTAAACCCTACAAACATAGATAACACCCTTAACTTAAAAATCTAAACCTAAAAAGTCGCTATTCCCTAAACCATAAACCCTAATGTAAAACCTAAAATCCTAAACCTAAAGCCCTATAAAATCCTTAATCCTAAAATAAATCCAAAAAACCATTCAAAAACCCTAAAAAACACTAAGTTAGAAACCCTAGATCTATAAAATCCTAAAAAAAACAAATGCCTAAACTCTAAGAACCTAGATGAAACTGATAAGTTCTTTCACAATCTAGCTTATCGAGACATTACCTCCAATACGAGTGTCCAATGTTTGTAAATATTAATATAACCCATCCTAGGGTAGGAGTCGTGTGTCAAAGGAGAGATTCAACAATTGAGAAAACCATAGAAAAGTAAGAATTAAGTTCTAATTCACCACACTTAAACATTATAAAAAACAAACACACTAAATCTAAAGGGTCGACGAAAGCGTCAATTATCGATGGGGGATTTTGTAACAAGTAAACAAAAACGACGAAAATATAAAGAATACTAATTAAGGAATAAGATTCTTGGGATATGATAGGAATACGGGACAACCTAAATTAATAGGTACATGCTTGTAATAGAGAATTCATAGAATATATGTTAGAAGGGTAGACTTTAATGGGGTAAGCTTTCAATCCAACAACTTACCCTTTTTCAAATAGGTTTCTCTCGAACACCCAATAGCCACATGAAGAACAACCTTCACCTTGTCCCACTCTCTCGAGTTGAGTGTGGGGGAAAAGGACTATGGTTCATTCTTTTAAGTTGACCCTCATGTCTACTCGATCCACCAACTATTAATTGAGTAGTCTTAGTTTTACAACCTCTCTCTCGACCAAGCTACATATACTAATATGAATTCGTATTTGCAACTACAATGTAACAAAGTTCATGCAAAACTACAAAACAAAATAATATTTGAACTGTGAATAAACCATAAACAAACAAGATCAAACATCCAATTTACCCCATATTCATAAAATGATAAATCATGAATTGGGGTTTTAGATAGACACGTATAAGTGTCACGACCAGCACCTATACCCTAGAAGCTAAGGGTATTTTTAGGTCGCAACCGGTGTACTTCACCTCTCGAAGGTCTTCTACAAGCCCTTTCGTATTGTTCATAGCATATACATACTGAAAAGTAGTGCAGAATGAAAATTCTTCACAAAACATTAGAATAACTTTAATAACATATTTCATTAGAAATCATAGGAAATACTAAGTCTCAATCTAATGAAAGCTTTGACACGAGAATACTTGGCACACGACCCATACATCAAAATATAGAAATACTTAGTCTATTACAATACTTCAATATAAAATAAACCTAGGATAACTATGCCCTCGAATAAAGAGAGGACATACTTCAACTTCATTTGAATGATGCTATAATTCAAGCCTTGCTTCTCAATTCTCTTCACCTACCAACCACTATAGAGATAAAAATATATATGGAATTAATACAAACACATATACTAAGTATGACATAATGCATAAAAATCATGATAACGGACTTTATGTTGAAATATGCATCTTTTGATTTATATATCATAATATAAGTATAAGAAAAACATTTAACACCTTAGAAACACATAATATAACACTTAAACAATTATCACATTTTTAAGGAACACTTTACAGTGAGCTAATTAACTGTTACAGTGAACTCCTTCACTATTACAGTGAAATCCTTTAACTTCACATTGAGTAACTTTCTATAATATAGTTCCCCTACTAAAAGCTATTCTAAGACTCACTTAAGTAATCCAAAGAGGTACCGGCCATACACCCTCTCTAAGTGTGCCTAAATGATCCTCAAGACGACTTGTAATGAGACGCATACATTCACAAGACAATAAAACACATAACATGTATAATATGACATTCTGCTTACCAAGGCTATAAAAAGACTTTCTTAAATCATTCTCAAGACTTCCCTAGATAAGACATGACTAGATCATCCTTTATTCACCCTTCACACTTTAACTCGGAAATACTTAGAGTTACTCTAGATTAGGTATTCATTCATTCACATGCTTCCTAACATAAGTCATTGCTTTATCAGTTCATTTAAGAGATATTCATCACATAAAGGACATTGAAGTAATGGTATTGGAGAAAACCTAGGGACTCTTACTAACATCTATAAAGCCTAATATCCTATACTACCACCTAAACTTTATAGAACTTCTCCGATACTATAAGGTATTCCATGTGATGAGAATAGGCAATAACCGACTTAGACCATGGTTACAAAGCATGGAATTCTGAGTTGTTACCTACTCCGATGGAGGGTGTTCTACTTGCCAATGGTAGAACATGTACACATCCCATGTAGGAACATGGTTAATGAATATGAACATTTGACATTACACTCTAGCCTCATTCTTAACTACATTTACTTCCCTTACCATACTCACTCGGTGATAGCCTTTGTTCACATAAATTAATTCACATTAATGAACACATCAATAGGTTCCATATTTAGTTCATAACCCAATCACATTTAACCTACCAAAGAGGTCCCCTAGAGATGCCTTACAATGGAAACGACGATAGCTTAATGAATTTCCTAAGTATGATAACATGTTGTTCTAGCCAACCAACCTTATGTCCACCATTCATCACAAGAAGGATACCATTACAACTTTAGACTTCAAGGTTAATACCCTTTCCACAAGGTTTGGAGTTTCACATAAAGGACCTTTTTACATCATTCAATGTATCATGTCATTCATATATACAAGTCTAAGAGGATTTAGCATCCTAAGTCAAGACAAATCATATTCACATATCATTCATGTATCAAGAAGAGGGACTTCAGTCTACCGAAACAAAAGGCACAATTACATCACTTTATCACAAATAACATATCATATTTAAGAAGCACATAGGCACAACATTAATTATCTTTAGGTCACCCTATACACTAATATAACATCATCAATATAACCATCTTAGAATCATATAGCCATATAGGAATAACCATGCATCAACTCTAAGACTACACACATAAGGAAATAGTCCTAGTCTGACATGATCACCTAATATCAATAGAAGAAACCACATACTTTCACATTACTTAACAAGTAACTAGATATGATCATACTTCACATAATAAACTACAAAAATCATCATAATACTTCTAGTAGTTTTCTGAAAAGGCCATGATCGTCATAATACATAAACTAACGCCATCAAGGCCACATCATCCACATATCGCCACCACTATAATTTGACTATACCAATCACCACATAATTCAAGAGGTACATTACATAAAATAAAGAGAATTAAGGAAGTGTACCACCAATACATTCTCACCACTTAAATCCATAGCTCAATAATTCAATTCAATACAAAAAGCCCTTACCCATGGACATGAGCATCAATTCAACACAAAAACCATAAAACACAAAAAAAGTAGATCAATTAAATAAAGATTAATCAATATAAGACAACCTATACATCAATTGCATACAATTCTTACATCATTCAATAGCCCATAGAAAACTACAGTAGAATTCATCATTGAGACAAGATCATCACATCCAAAATATAGCCAATTTGAGGGGATTATGTTTTGCATGGTTTAATGAATATTTTAGGTTAGAATCACCTATTTAACATCAATTCAATCATAAATCAATGATATAAAACATTTTATGCAATGACCAATGGCTAGAATTCAATTTAGAAGATTTCATGGTTCCGGTCATATTTGAAATTCATTTGAATTGACGCTTGAAGAAAGAGATTTGAAGGATGAACACTTATACCTTAATTTTGATGACCCACAATATTGATGGAGAAAACTTGGAAAATCGATCTTTTTATTTGGAGCGTCAAAACTTCATTAATGGAGGTTTTTGGAGAGAAACAATGGAGATATTTTGTTTTAGACTTGAGTGTTATGATCTGAAGGGTGAAGTGGGGTTCAAAAATTTCTAATAACCGCCAATAACTAGCCATTAAAATAACCAAAATATCCTGAATTATAGGACCTTTAACCAACTTAAACTCAACTTAAATTTCCTTAAATCTTCGTCGGGGAACAAGTCCGCGAAGCGGAGCTGTTCCTGCATGATTTATTTAAAAATAACATCCGGGAGTTGATTCTGCATTATATCCATGATACGGAGAAACATTTGGAACATTGTGGGACAAATTCCGCGACATGGACCTATTTCACCAAGGTAGAGAAGCTGCTGCCGTTGGCAGCCTGTTGGCCCAAGGTATGGTCCTCCTCAAGGACCCTTTAGTTTGTTCTTGGGGAGTTTTTCCCGGACTTTTCCACCTCTATTACTCTCATATACATATTAGGAACCTATAACATCAATTTGAACTGAAAAAAACACATATAACTTGAAAAAAAACATTATGACAGGTAACCAGGTTTCAAGGCTAAACTTTCGAACGCCTTGGACGTTCTTGGACGTTTGACCTCCAAAATTCATGAAACATGACACACTACCTATAAACACTATTATATATCATATAAGGACCTAATTAGGTCATTAAACACACATATAAGAATATAAAAACGAATGAGGAGTATAGGTGCCTAGTCGTCAAACGTCTTGGTCGTCCCTTGACGTTTGACTTCCAATGCACCTAAATCTTTAGTCACTGCCTCATTACCACATTATATACAATTTTAGGACCTTATAAACTCATTAAAAACATTTTAGTCTCTAGTTTCACCTAATTCATTTTAGAGGTTTCACGATCTCCCCAACTTGGACAATATTCATCCTTGAATGGAACTTGCCACTCTCCGAAAACTTCCAAGAATAGAGATTAAACTAGCCGCTCATAACCATAAAAAAAAACATATTATACAATACAAACATCTAGAAGAAACACCAATTTCACAAAATCAAGAGACTCACAACACAACAAGAAAGTAGAAGAAATTATACAACTCATCATGTCATAAGACTCACATCCTTCACTCCAAATAGCAAAACTCCTTTTTTATTCATTATCATGCTCATATACATCAGTTCTAACAACATTACAATTATTTTTGACCAAAGAATGAATTAATCAATTTCGCAAAAATCGTTACAGTGAACTAAATTCCCCCGCAGTTAACATACTTCAAATTTTAAAAAATGCAACATTTAGGCAATTTATGACACAAACATGCAAATATGCAAGATAAAATCATATAAACACATCTTACAACATAATAATTACATCTTTAAATACACAATGCAAGGAATCAATGAAATTTAATTTCAACAAGACTCCTAAACACCATGCACATGCAACATACTTCTATTACCATCTTGCTCATCTACCAACCATACTCCCCCACTTAGAAGGAAATCATAACACTAAAGAAAGAAATACAAGAACTTACCATCATCATCATCATCATCATCCGGCTTTGCTCCTCTAGTTCATAGTGCATAGAAACACCTTTTCTTTAGAGCATCATCTTTTGAAAAATTAGTAGCAACTTGCTTACCATATCTAGTAGGACAATTCCTCACTGTGTGTCCATCTTTTCCACGTCAAAAAAAACTCCCGGTACCCAATAGGCATTCCCCATTGTGCCTTTTCCCACAATTAACACATGTATGCTTGCCTTCTTCAAATGCACTACCTTTCTCAAGTTTCACCCTAGCACTCGTAGGTTCATCTTGACTTGAAAACTTCTTCTTGGGTCTAGGTCGACTTTTCTCATCTTTCCCACTTCTCATCAAGTTTCTAGAAATCCTACCAATTTTAGACTCCTCAATAGATTGAGCATAAATAATTAGTCGAGATAGGGTCATATCACCAGGTAGGTAGTATGGCATTCTTCTCTCACTGGGTCAGCGACCCTGGTCACAAACATACTCATCTCATCCCTAGGGTTAAATACTAAGGATGGTGCATATCTAGAAAACATAGAGAAATTCAAAGAGTATAAGGATGGTACATATCTACAAACATAGAGAAATTCAAAGAGTATTCTTCAACATTCATATTGCCTGGCTTGAGATTGATAAAATCCTCTACCTTTACCTCCCTCCTCTCACGGGGAAAGTACTTTCCTAGAAAAGCTTCGTTAATGCCTTCCCACTAAATAGGACCCAACTCAACCGGCCATTATCCTTCCATTAAGTGTACCACACTTGAGCAACCTCCCTAAATTGATATAAAGCTAACTCCACCTGCTCCCTAGAAGTCACCCTCATGGCAGTCAACACCTTATACACTCCATCTAGGAACTCTTGGGAATCCTCTCCCATCTTAAAGCCAAGAAAGATAGGAGTATTCATCCTCACAAAATCTCTCAATCTAGATGTCATAGTACTTTCCACAACATACACTCTACGTCCAATACCTATATTCACATGGGTAATCAAAGCTCGGGCTGAAGTAAGTAAAGCCTCTCTAATCTCCTCATTAGTCATTTTCAGGGGAACCACTGGAACATCACTACCTCCACCCACAATAGGGACTTGAGCACCTTGATCAACTTGCTCAACTTGTTAAACTTGAGGATGAATCTCCTCATTCACATCATTCTCCTCAACTTTCCTAGATGGTGTCCTCCTCGTATTCATCTGCTATAACAAAAGGAAAACTATAAGAAAAGAACACTCATAACATCTAAATCTCTATGGCACGACATAAGAGTAGAAAAGAAGGAAACTCTATTGTCTTATAGCCTCTCGCTCATAGGTATGTCGCGACTCACACTGATGGTCGAGACTCTACTAGACGTGACTTGATGAGACTTTTGGATTCCAAAGACCAGTTTCATAACCTATGTTCTGATAGCACGTTTGTCACGAATCACATGAATACCCTATAAGCTAAAGGATATTCTTACGTCACAACTGGCGTACTTGACATGTCGAAGGTCTTGTAAAAGCCTTTTTGTATCGTTCATCACGTATACACAATGAAAAATAGTGCCGAAATAAAAAAATTCACAAAATATTTGAATATTCTTAATAACATCTTTCATTAAAAATCGTAAGAAATACCAAGTCTCAATCTCATCAACTCTTAGACACGAGAGTACTTGGGACACGAACCATACATCAAAAACATAGAAATACTTAGTCTATTACAATACTTTAGTGCCCCTAATAAAGAGAGGACATACTTCAACCTCACTTGAATGATTCTATAATCCAAGTCGTGCTTCTCAATGCGCTTCACTTACCAACTACTATAAGCATGTGAACAACAATTAACACCTTTGAAACACATAATATAACACTACAACAATTTATCACATTTTTAAAGAATAGTTTACAATGAGCTAATTTACTGTTACAATGAATTCCTTCACTGTAACAGTAAAGTCCTTTAATTTCACATTGATTCACTTTCTAGCATGTAGTTACCCCACTAAAAATTATCCTAAGACTCACTTAAGTAATAAAAAGAGATACCACCCATACACCCTCTCTAACCATGCCTAAATGATCCTCAAGACTACTTATAATGAGACGCATACATTCACAAGACATCAAAACACATAATGTGTATAATATTACATTCTGCATACCAAGGCTATCAAAAGACATACTTAAGTAATTATAGAAGAGAACGCACATAGACCCTCTTTAAGATTACCTAAATAATCCTTAAGACCTACGGACTATCACTTATTTCTTCAAAGTTTATTGTGCAATGTCAAGATAGTTTCCCATGACCACCTAAACTTTATTCAGCTTCTCCAATACTAGTAGGTATCCCAAATGATGAGAATAGACAATAACCAACATACACCATATTAGTAAAGCATGGAATCTGGAGTTGTAACCTACTCCGATGGAGGTTGTTCAACTTGCCAATGGAAGAACTTTGACAAATCCCATGTAGGCACATGTTTAAGGAATATGAAGGGTTTATTTTTAACTCTAGCCTCATTCCTAACTAGAGCTACTTCCCTTACCATACTCACTGGATTCTATCCTTTGTTCAGATAGAGTAATTCACATTAAGGATCACATGAAGAGATTCCATATCTAGTTCATAGACCAATCACATTCACCCTACCAAAGAGGTCCCCTAAGGCTGCCTTGCAATGGCGACGAAGATAGCTTAAAGAATTTCCTAATGATGATATGATATCGTTCCAGTCAACAAACCTTAAGTCCACCATTAATTACAAGAAGGATACCATTACGACTTTTGACTGCAAGGTTCATAACCACACCACTAGGTTTAAGGTTTTACATACAGAACCTTCCTAACATCATTCAAGATATCATGTTATTCATACATACAAGACTAAGATGCTTTAGCATCCTAGGTCAAGACTTCTCATATTCACCTATCATTCTTGTATTAAGAACTTGGACTGAAGTCTACCTAAATAAGACACATCATTACATCACTTTATCACATATAACGTGTCATATTCCAGAAGCACATAGGCACAACCTTCATCCTCTTTAGGTCACTATATATACTACTATAACATCATCAATATAACCATTATAGACTCATACAACCAAATAGAATAACCATGCATCAACTTTAAGACTACACACATAAGGACATAGTTCTAGTCTAACATGATCACCTAATATCAATGGAAGAAACCACATACTTTCACATTACTTAACATGTAGGTAGATATGATCATACTTCACATAATCAACTATAAAAATCATCATAATACTTCAAGTAGTTTTCCGACAAGGACATGATCATCATAATACATAAACTAACACCGACAAGGCTACATCATTCACATATCAGTGCCACCATAGTTTGACCATACCAATCAACATATAATTCAAGAGCTACATTACATAAAATAAAGAGAATTAAGGAAGCGTACCACCAATATATTCTCACCACTTAAATCCATAGCTCAATCATTCAATTAAATAAAAAAAGCCCTTACCCATGGACATGATCATCAATTCAATACAAAAACCATAAAACACAAAAACACTAGATCAGTTCAATAAAGATTTATCAATATAAGACAACCTATACATCAATTGGATGCAACTTTTACATCATTCAATAGCCCATAGAAAACTACACTAGAATTCATAAGCATTGAGACAACATCATCACATCCAAAATATAGCCAAATTGAAGATATTATGTTTTGCATGGGTTCATGAAGATTTTAGGTTAGATTCGCCTAATTAAAACCAATTCAACCATAATCAATGATCTAATATGTTTTATGCAAAGACCCATGGCTATGATTCAAGTTAGAAGATTTCCTTGTTTGAATCATATTTGAAATTCATTTTAATTGACTCCTTGAAGAAAGAGATTTCAAAGATGAAGAACCATACCTTAATTGTGTTGAAAAGACCACAAGATTGATGGAGAAAACTTGGGATATTTGAACCACACCTTAATTGATGAAAAGCCCACAAGATTGATGGATAAAACTTGGAAAATCTATCTTCTTCCTTGGAGTTCCAAATCTTCATCAATGGAGGTTTTTGGAGACAGCCAATGGAGATATTTTTTTTTTGGAATTGAGAGTTATGAATTGAAGTGCGAATTTGGGTTTAAAAAGGTATGATAACCGCCAATAACTAGACCCTAAAATACCCAAAAGGCTCCTGAATTTATAGGACCTTTTAACAAACTCAAACTCAACCTAAATTTCCGAAATCTTCGTCGGGGAAAAGTCTGTAATGTGGAGCTGTTCCCGCATGATTTATTTGAAAATAACTTCCGGGGAATTTGATTCTGCATTGTTTCCATGACTCAGAGCAATGTTTGGCATTTTTGTTTACCAAGTCCGTGACGTGGATCTATTTCACCAAGGAACAAAAGCTGCTTTCGATTGTAGCTTGTTGGCCCAAGGTAGGTCCTTCTGAAGGACACTTTGGTTGGTCCTTGTGGTGTTTTGCCTAGAAGTTTCCAGCTATATTACTCTCATATACATGTTAGGAACCTCTAACATCAATTTAACTCAAAAAAACGCATAAAACTTGACGAAACACTTTAATACACGCAAGCGCGTTTCAAGGCAAATCTTTCAAACGTCTTGGATGTTTGACCTCCAATCTTTATGAAACTTGACATACTGCCTATAAAAACTATTAAAACACATCAAAGGACCTCATAAACTCATGAAACACACATATAAGAACATAAACACGCATGAGGCAGATAGGTGACTAGTCGTCAAACTTCTTGGTCGTCCCTTGACGTTTGACTTGCAATGCATCTAAATCATTAGACCCTTCTTCATTAAAATATTAAAGACCATTTTAGGACCTTATACACTCATAAAAAACATGTTAAGATCTAGTTTTACCTAAGTCATTTTAGAGGTGTCATAATAAGATATAGAAATTTATACCAAAATGAGTTTGCATTCAAGTGTGTATAAATATTTAAGTATTTAAACAAGACAAGAGTTCATAATCAACAAGACCCAGGTTGAAATTTTTGGAGATGATACCCTTTGAATGATCAAGGTCTTCAAAACACTCTCAAACTTAAAACTTTCTCAAAAACTCAAAAATAAATTGTCTATTAATAATCTAATTATAATATAGATATTTTAAGAAATTATTTATAGTGTTTGAAGATTGGTTCTTTGAAGAGTCACTCGGCATAGTAAGTCAGAGTCGCCAATCAGTTCGGCGATCCACCCTTTGTTGTATTTCATGGCCATCTTGTGTTAGCCTTCAGTTTTTTCGTGTTTTGGGTCACTAGGTGATTGTAACGCCCCTAAAAGCAAACTAGGTGAAACTAGAGTCTAACATGTGTCTCATGAGTTTTTAAAGTCTTAAAGTGTTTAGTTATAGTGTTAGAAGTCAGTTTTAGAAGTTTGGAAGTGAAATATCCAAGAACATCCATGACGTTCGGAATTTATCCTTTAGACGTGCTAATGTCTCCTTCTTTTATGGTATTATTTTGTGTCTAAAATCTTTGGAGATTACCATAGTAACTACTGGGCATATGTAAGGTCAAAATGCCCACAAACGATGCCCTAAGGACCAGCCTAAGGGTTGCAAAGGAGGACCCAAACATGGGCCAAGAAAACTGCCGAGCCAACCAAGATTCGATAGTGGCTGTGCATCGCGCCTGCCACACATAATTGGAAAAAACATGTAATTCCAACGTGGGGACATCGTTACCCATTCTATCTCAAAATTTTCTAGAACCAAGAATTGAAGATGATCTCGCAGAACACACTTACTTCCTATATTTGATTATATCTTTTTAAAGTTAAATTTGAAATGGTTAAAAGGTCCTATAAGTGCAGGGGTCTTTTGGGTACTTTGGCAATCTTCTATTGATCGTTATTGAACCTTTTTAAATACAAAAACTCACCAATCAAAGCTAAACACTCAACTCAAAACAAACACTCTCCATTCCTTCTCCTCACCAATCAAAGCTAAACGCTCAACTCAAAACAAACGCTCTCCATTCCTTCTCTCGGAAATTTCATTGATGAAGCATTGAAGATCTAAGGAAGAAGGTAAATTTTGGAAGTTTCTCTCCAATTTCGTGGGATAATATTTAATTGAGGTATGGTGTTTTATCGTTGAATCCTCTTTGTTTCCAGGAGTCTATTCGAATGATTTTCAACGATGATCAAAAAAATGAAATCTTTTATTTTGAATTCTATCCATGGGTTCTTGCTTAAAATGATTTGAATCAATCATTTGAATGTTTTAAGATCAAAATTTTTCACGACCCGAGAGTAACCCCTAGAAGTTAGGGCATTCTCGAATTAATACGTAGTGTACTTGACCTCTCGAAGGTCTTGTACACACCTCTTAGACATTGTTCATTGCATATAATAAAAAATTAGGGTGGAATTAAAACTTTTCTTAAAACATAATGCGGAAGTTTTTTCATAAAACGTCTAACATGTCTCAAAAACCATCTATGAAAACATGATTCCTAATATATTCGTACGCAACCCACAAAATATGAAGATAAAGAAAACATTAAGGAACATAAAGGTTCTTCTAGAAGCTATGAGGACTCACCACTTATTCTCTCCTTGGAAACCTTGAAACTCTACCATTCAAGCAACTCAACCTTATCAAGACCTTTCATGGACAACATGTAGGCAATATGCGTTAGTATGATATGTACTAAGTATGTAAACTACATACCAACATAAGATATCTCAAAGGGTTAGTCAATGATAGACAATAATCATACGAGATAAAAGCATAAGCATATCATGAACATCATAACATAATAAATCATCATAAATCATATAATAGTTAATGCTCAATTACTTACTTGTCCTTCTTACTCAAGTGAACTACACCACAAACTACCTCCAAGTTTACTTGTGCAAGACTAAGTTAGTATCCCATACTTTTATCAAAGATATGTACCTCTCTTTGGTCATTCTTGATCATAATACTATCATAATTAAGACCTATGTTCGTTATAACATATGAGAACTATGCCTCTAGGACACCGCAAAACATACTTGTGCAATGCATGTGAAACATCCCATACTATTTAACACACTAAGCATATTTTGAAGTCACCCTATCTTGTTTCATGTTATCTAGGAGTGTCTAATAAACCTACTTCATATTATCAAGGAACCATCATATTAAGTCAAACATGTAATGGAATGCAATAATAGTCAACATCCAATCTAAGTATACATCATGTAGTGGTCATGTCATAGGTAGCTTCAAGTCATATTTGTGCAATGTATAGATTGCATCTCATACTACCATCCATACTAAGTCCTCCTCTAGACCAACCTAATCCAAGCTAACTTGTCTTGCAACCTTGTATATTAAACTCAACATATAACCATAATAGACCTACTGCCATGGGAAGCATCTCAATATACTAACCAAGCTACTAAATGAAGGTTAAAACCATCCTAACCACCATGCGACCAATAATGTAAATGCAAGCTAATCATATGGAAGCATGAATCCACAACCCTAGGCTACCATGAGAAACTAATCTCAAGCTATTCCATTAAATACAACTTACTTTCAAATCAAGCTACCGTTAGGAGAGTATAGGCTTTTCTCCTGAAGCTACCATGAAATGTTTTTGGCCAAACCAGTCAACCTACCGTTAAGTCAACACCTCAAACTATCATGAGCAATCTAACCCAAGCTTCCATGAGATTTCAATAACTCAAGCTACCATGAGTATTTCAACTCAAGCCCCCTTGAGATTTACTATCTCAAGCTACCCTTGAGATCATAATATCCCAAACTATCATGACTTTTGTATCTTAAGCTAACATACCATTGATGTTGTCTAACCAAGTCTACTACTCAAGAAGTTACCATCCAATCCATCATAAATCTAATCTTAGTCTATCATGATTCATTCTCAATTACATTATAATTTATTCAATTAGATCATAAGATGGTAATTCTAATCATACATGATCACATAGGTTCAGTTTCAACTTCCTAGGTCAAGACCATCCTTAATCAATTAGACTTAGTTCAATTTATATATTGGTGATTCAATCATGATCAATTAGTATCTAATACGATTGAATTAAGAATATTTACATAAAGCATTCTTTTCACATAAGGAGATCACCCCCAAATGCGACCGGCGTCGTCGTCCTTTCAAAGGACTTTGACAAGCCTTTAGCGTTCGTCATAACATGTCATCACTTAAAAATGTGGAACAATTAAAAACTTTTTCATACTACGCGAAGTGTAATTAGACTTCATGCTTAACATATATTGAGGTATACATAGACCACTCACATAGAAGATTACTTAGGATTCTCTTTTAACAACATGATAACATACATACGATATTCTAAAAATTGTCTCACATAAAAGTCGTATAAAGAGTATGAGTTGAACTTAGCCAATAAAATATCAATACACAATATATGCCTTAACATAATGAAATCCAAAGAACACTAACCGAAATAAGGAGTATTCCTAAAAAAACTAAAGTCTCCATAAGCTAGAATAATTGAAAGATAGCATCCCCGAGATGCCGAACATGAGGACCTACCAACACTTGGAAAAAGAGTTTCAAGATTTTTCAATCGAACTTCTTAGTCTTCAATGGTCGTACCCTACGTTTGTAGTATTATAAAGTAAGGGGATAGTATTCCACATGTACTAAGTATGGGTATATGCACATAAACATTTAAAGACATGCATAAAAAGGACCTTTTCTTAAGAAAGTTTTATAAGTTATTTGAAAGCCTTTAATGCACATACAATAGAGCATATACAAGATACGGATCGCGACAACATAAAGCATGATCATAACCTAATAAATAACATCATATTAACATTTCATGTTCAATAGTGCACATAAACTTAACATAGAAAACACTTACCAATAATCTCATCCAAACTCTACAAGTGCAATAATAATGTGAAGCCCCATAACCCAACATAATCATTTAAAGCCTTGCTTCATACAACTTATAACATAGGTAGTCATCACCACATATAGAAATATAGACCAATAACATATAACAGTAACATCATATATCATAAACATTACACATTTCATGTTATTATATTACAAACGAACAATCTCCTAGGACTTCCCTTAGAGTCATTGTGAAATGTATAGGAAGAGTACCATAGCTCTACCTATACTAAGTGGACTCCTCAAGTTATCCTAGTCAATGTCCATTTACTTGCCTTTCATTTTACTTGAGGTAGCAATTGCTTTAACCGACATTAGACCATGTGAGCTATAAATGGAATCTAGAGTAATGAAACCCCACATCGAAAGAAGGTGGTCTACTTTCCAAGGTAGAACAAAAACATGCACAAAGCATTCTAGGTGAATCCAGTAGCTATTATTCCCATGGTTGCAATAAATTTGAAGAAATAGGGGATATATTAGAGACCCATAGTTCCAAATTACATGCCAGCGTCTATCTTATAAGATTCATTACGAACCTACCTTCCGACTAGGAATGGGACACCTCTCATATATAGTTCATTGGTGCTAAGCTAATGTCCATTCGTGAATAATCTTTAAGCATTTATTTATTAATAAATCTTATCGAAGGTCATGGGAGATTAACTCCTTGTATAAACATGATCTTAAGCTCTTTAGATTTAGGATGAGAATTTCCTTTCATCACAACCCTTCATTTGTTGGATTAACATCTCATAATCATAGTGCATGAGGCATACAAGATAAATATATCAACTTGCACTATCATATTCTTACCATGATTCAACATTTAACATATTCATAGGCCAACATATATGCATAGAAGTATCATACATGCTTCGGTTTCATAGCTACATCAATTATAGGTCCAACATCAACATGATAGAGGAATCATAACGTTAGAATACTTACCTATTGCTTACAAGAATCTTCATCAAGAACTTTCATACAATAGACAACAATCATCCAATAACATAGTGAAATACTCAATAACATAACCAATCCCAACTACTTTAGTCATACACAAGACCAATTCATAGTTAGGGGGTAAGGGAAAGGGTCATTTAGGAGGTCATTCTAGCTATAGTTCCAATCCTAACATTAACATGAAATTAATTATTATATACAACATAACTGAAACCATTATTAAGAGATGGAACATGGTTCACGCAAAACCAACATTACTATATCATTTATTCAACAATACATACTTAATTATCCATAAAAAATCATTGTTTTTCATCATTAGTCATAAATCTCAAGTTCGGAAGAAAAACCTATTTGTAGAGTAAAAACCTAAGTATTGAATTGTTGGAAATCATTTTGAAAGGACCTCTTGAGGAAAGGAATCACAAGAGTGAAAAACGCATACCTTATTGACGAATATTCAATGAATTTTGAATGAAAATCTTGAAGTCTTCGTCTTCTTCCTCAAGCTTTTCTTGTTCTGCAATGGAGGTAAAAAAGAGAGTGTTTCTAGAGGAATGAGAGGGATTTGTTTTTTCTGATTTGAAGTGCGTGAAAGGGGTCTGAAGCAGACCAAAAATCATTATAAACTCGTCCCCTAGAATACCCAAAACAATCCTCACATAAGTGGGTCTTTTGTGAAGTTAAATTGACTTTAGAACGATGAGGACAAATCAGGAATGTAGTTGCACATCGCGGGGTCAATTTCACATTTTATTTATGAAATTAGGGTTGAGGATGTAAGCATAATGCAGACCCCACATCGCAAGGCAACTTTTTGGCCTCCATGTGTTGGCTGCGTGTTGCCCAACAACCTTCATTTTCTTGGCTGCACGCAGGATGCTTTGGCAGCATGCTTGCCCATGTTCAGGTCCTCCTCAAGGACTCTTCGGGTGGTCCTTAGGGAGTCATTACTGGTAGTTTGGACCCTTTTTACTACATTTTACCAATTTAAAGTACTTTTACTAGTTTTGAACTTCATTTGACACTCCCAAACTTTCACTTAACATCGAGACGTCTACTAGTTCAATTTAGCTAGTTTCCGGACGTCAGCATCTTTATTTGTGGATTTGGTTTTAACCTTTTCTATTTGAGTATAATACGTTAATATAGTTCTTGAAATATCATTTCAATCATTATTTAATAGGCTAATCTCTAGTCTAGGTCATGGAACATTCGGAGTGTTACACTTGATCTAGCCACTAATGGCCTAAAATCACCATATTCACCTTCAAGTTCGATTACTATAATTCACCATGGAAACATAATAAAAACATCATATAATAACAACATGAACATAATTGAATTCTACCTGCTAGATTGGAATCACAATCAAGCCTTACCAACATTGAAATCACAACCCTCTCTTGAATGGGGTTCTTTCGATTCACAATTGAAGGGAAACTATGGGGGCTTCATGGATTGAAGAATCCATGAATGAATAAGTTTCACATACCTTGGATTAAATCCTTAAACCCAGCTTGAAACCATGATCAATTCGTCCTAAAACAGCCTCAAATTTCTCTTTTTCTTCAATGGTGGTTTTGGGAGAATTTTGCGAGAGAAAGGTTTTTGATTTGAAGTCTAGGGTCTAAATGGATATTCTTATTCTTATATACTCTTCAAATACATATAATAAACGTCAATAATTAATCTCTAAAATACCCAAAAGTCCCCTGCAACTATTGGACATTTTAATCAACTTAAATTTGAGTTAAAAATGATGCGACCAAATCTAGGAGTTTACTGCGTCGCGGAGTCATTTATGATTCTTGGTTCAGGAAAATAGTTTGATACAGAATGGTTCCCAATTTCCCAGCCTCCTATGAAAAAAATTTCCCTTAACGTGATGGCTCCGCGTCGCGCAGTAGCCTCCACATCTAGGCTACCCGGAAGCTTCACTGGCCTATGTTTGGTTCCTCCTCGGGGACCCTAAGGCGGGTTCTCGGGGAGTCGTTCTCATATGATTCGACCATTTAAATGTTAGGATATGTATAGGAACAATATATACTCAATTTAATCCTTAAATAATCATCCAAACTCCACTACAAAATGCTACAACACACTAGTTCGACTTCGACTAGTTACCGGATGTTTTGGACGTTTCACCTCCAAACACTTCCAAACTTTACGTACTAACTCTTAACAATATTTTTAGTCACTTTAGGAACTTATAATATCATGACATACATTTTAGGATCTAGATTCACCTAGTTCATTTTTGGTCATAACAATATCCTCTAGTTGGGATACATTCGTCATTGAATGACACCTTACTAAACACTTCTCTGAAGGACTGATTCTCGACTAGCAGCCAATCGTATATACATATTACGTACATGAAAATACCAAATTCAAGGAAATAAATCAATCCCAAGCTAATAATAACTACAGATAATCATATAAAGACTTCAAAGCAACCATAGCAGCCCCTTATCATCTGGACACTCTCACCACACCCATAGCAACCATGCCTACCTGCAAAACACCTACCCTCATGTTTCCTACCACACCTAGGGCAACTAGGTAAGGAATACTCATTATTATTTCCTTGAGTTCTAGGGTTCATCCTATCATCCTCATTCTTTGAAGCACTAGAATAACCTTGTCCGAAAAACTTTAGTCGATTCATAGAACGACATTGTCCATCGGGTCCATCCTTGTCCATCCTAATTCTCTTTTTCTCGTTCTTAATTTTGGAATCTTCTATTTGTTGAGAAAACACCATAAGTCAAAGATATTCATGTGATCAACAAGATTTTCCGTAAGGCATTCTTTTTCAACTAGTTCAGAGACCCCCTTCATGAACCTATTCATCAAGTCTCTAAGGTTTGCTAACAATTGGACCATACATAGACAAAAGATTGAACTTCAAAGCATAATCCTATCACCTTGTTTGAGGTTTATTAATTACCCCCAACATAACCTCCCTCAATTCCCCTGGAAAGAGCCTATCAAGGAAAGCCGACTAAAAAGTCTCCCACTCAATGCAACCCGCTCCTATTGGTCTACTATTTTTCCATTGTTCATACCAAAGTTGTAAACTCTTTCAATTGATAGGCAGCCAACTCTGCCTTTTAAATGGAAGACACTCCCATGATTTCAAGAACCTTATACACCTCATCAATAAATCCATTCGGATAGTCATAAACTTTGGAGCCATAGAAATCCGGTGGATTCATTCTCAAACATAGCATTCACTATTATCTTAGGCCTTTAAGGCTTGAGACAATGAAGTCATAAAAGCCCTAAATTCCTTAAACATAGCATTCCCTATTGGAGGGTCATTAGGATTTTGAGGAGAAACTTGCTCTTGCACTAGGGGAGGCAATTGATCTTGTACTTGGGGAGGAATCTCTTGCTCCCCCTTCCCATCTCCTTCCCTTATTGCATTTTCCCTAGTGTAAGACATAACCTAAAAAATCATAGGCACACATTAGAAAATGGCCTACTAACGCCAAACTTTATTGCACGTCATGAAGAATGAACAAGTGAAACTTTTCTAAGCATCCCACAATTTCCTACTCATTTAGACTCTAAAGTCCTAAATTCACCATATTAACATTCAAATTCAATTACTATAATTAACAATGCAAAGAGAATAATTGAATGCTACCGACTAGATTGGGATTACAATCAAGGCTTACCCACAATGCAATCACAATCCCTTCATGAATGGGGTTGTTTGGATTCACATTTGAAGGGAAACTAGGGGGTCTTCATGGATGGAAGAATCTATTATTGAATAAGATTCACATGTGTTAGCTTATATCTTTAAATCCAGCTTTAAACCTTGATCAATGCGTCCTAAAACTGCCTCTAATTTCTCTTCTTCTTCAATGGTGGTTTGGGTGAATTTTTGGAGAGAAAGGTTCTTGATTTGAAGTCTAGGATCTAAATGAATATCATACTGCTTATATAATCTTCAAATACCTAAAATAAACGCCATTAAATAATCCCTAAGGTACCCAAAATACCCCTGCAACTATTGGACATTTTAATCAACTTAAATTTAACTAGAAAATGACGTAATCGAATCTGGGAGTTTATTGCCCGTCGCGGAGGCATTTTTTATTCTAGGTTTAGGAAACTAGTTTGGGACATAATGGTTAGTGATTGACCCTCGTTGCAGGGCAAAAATTTCGTTTTACGGGATGGCTCCGGGCCGCGCAGCGGCCTCCACATCTAGGCTTCCCAGCAGCTTCACTGGCCTATGTTTGGGTCTTCCTCGGAGACCCTTAGGCTGGTCATAGGGCGGTCTTTATAAGAAGTTTTGATCCTCTACATGTCAGGATATGTATAGAAACCAACTGTTTTCAATTTCATCGTCAAACCATCCTCCAAAACTCCATTACAAAATGCTACGACACACTAGTTTTACTTCGACTAGTTTCAGGACGTCTTGGACGTTTGACCTCGAAACACTTCCAAACTCTATATACTGAATATTAAACCTATTTTTAGTTATTTTAGGACCTTATAAGATCATTAAACCCATGTTATTCTGTAGATTCACCTAGTTCATTTTGGGTCATAACAAAATCTCTATAAACCCATGCAAATCATGGTTTCCTATTTTTGGATGTAATGTGGGTGAATTGTTTAAGTATTAATGGTATTATACTATAGTTTAGATTATGTGGTCTATTGAATAAGGTAAAGAGTATTTTAGAAATGCATATACGCTTCCCTAATTTGAGGATTTTCATATGGTATCTTGTTAGAACAATTGCTTGGTTTGATTATTGGTCTGAATTGATGATATGGCTATTGGTAAGAGCCTTTGTGAATTGATTTTGCTTAAAGGAAAAGGATTGGTGATGATAATGATTTATGGTGGTAATATGACTTCATTGTCTCTATATTGTGTAGTATAGGTATTGAATTGTGTTAATTGGTATGGTCCACTTATATTGGCAGTGCTTATGTGTTATAACAGTGATGAGCATGGCCTTGTTGCAATTATTAAATAACTTCTGATGTTATAATGTTATTGCTTCTATATAATCAATGTGAATGATTATGTTTATATTCATATGCGAGGTTGAAGTATGAATTCACCTAATTGATCATGTGTGATCATGATGGACTAGGGTGATGTCTCTTGTTGTATTGTTAGTGTATTTTTTAGCTTGACTTTGTTGTTCCTACATGATACTTGAGTATCGTTGTAAAGGTGACTTTAAGAATATTACCATGTGTTTGTCTTGATTGGTAGTCTTTGTCTGTCTACTTGATATATGCTAATTATATTTATATGAACATCTTTACTTAGTAGGGTTAAGCACCTTTGTCTTGTATGTGTATTGATGAATTTTGAATGAAAGTCTAGATTGGTAGACCTAAGATAGTTCCCTTTGAAGCATGATTAATACGTGAGACCTTATGTATAGAAAGAATGTTACAATATCCTTGAAGTTGAAAGTTGTAATGGTATCCTTTTTGCGTGAACTGTGGACTTAGGCATAGGTTGGACGGAACGGCATGAAACCATCTCTAATAAAGTCATTGAGCTATCCATATTGACCATTGAGTGGAAGCCCTAGTGGACCCATCTTTGGTTAGTGGATTATGATTAGGTAATGACTAAGAGATAGTACTTTTTCATATGCCTTCTGTGATTGAACTTACTCTATGAGAAACAAGTCTAAGCACCAAGAAAATATGATATGGGTAGTAGCTTTAATTGGCAAGGAGACTAGAGTAAAAAGAGACCCTCGATATTGCTTAATCATATGCCTACATGGGATCTATCAAAGTTGTAAGTCCCCCAAAAAGGATTTAGGGTTTATAGAGCCTAACACGTTTTTATTAAGGTTATAAGTCCCTTAAACGACTTATAATATGGTATTGAGGCAGTGTGTAAAGTTTGAGGTGATTAGGAAGTAAAACATCAAGGGACGACCAAGACGTTCCATGACTAGTCACCTATGTGCCTCATGTGTCTATACGTTCTTATTTTTGTATTGTCATGAGTTTATAAATTCTTAAAATGAGTTATGATGATGTTTATAGGTCTTATAATGCATTGATGTGAAGTGAAGTTAGTCTATGTGTAAGTTGATGTAGCTTATTGTAATATTCCTAAGGTCTTGATTTAACTGTGTCTATCATGTGCTATACTTCTATGATGATATGTGATGACTTGTGTAGGTTGTATGTATGCTTTATTTTTGGCCTAAGGTGATGCATTGCACCGAGTATCACTAGATGTTTACTTGGGAGGTTAATGATAAAAAGAAAAGATACTTCATTGTAAAGCATAAAGGAGCTCACTGTAAAGTGACCTAAAAAATGACTTATATTCTATATGTGATTTTCTATGATGTTTGGCCTTTGAATATGTATATATGAAGTATGTAAATGATATAAATGCAATTGTATACAGGTTTTATGAAGATTTTGTCAAAAAGGCATGAAGTATAAATTCAATAACATGTCCCTTTTAAATGCATGG
This sequence comes from Solanum chilense, assembly GCA_032847665.1. Taxonomy (NCBI): domain Eukaryota; kingdom Viridiplantae; phylum Streptophyta; class Magnoliopsida; order Solanales; family Solanaceae; genus Solanum; species Solanum chilense. The sequence continues at coordinate 59,061,196 of CM064963.1, read as the reverse complement.
TTTCCATACTTAGTGCATTCTTGTACTAATATCATTATTCTATACTTTTTACACTAATTGTAGGTTATGGATATATTAAGGGAGGTATATGTAACTGAGGAGCTTAATATGTAATTCCCAAGCTCCAGGAAAGGGGTCCTTAAGTTCCATGGATTCCCTACTTATGGTTTACTGTAAAGTGTATAAATAGATACTCATGTCTTATGTTTTAAGGGTCGTTTCCCCAATGTAATCTAATGTTGTTAAATATAAGATGACAAAGAGACTTAGAGTCTAAGTATGTAATATGATATTTTATTTATATATGAAGTGAATTTTCTAGCATATGATGTGCTATGAAAAGTTTTAAACTTTTCGCTAAATTTACTATGACAATTCAATGAATGATACATATGGGCTTGTATATAACCTCCGAAAGGTCAAGTACGCCATGTTACTTCTATAGGGGTGTTCCCCAAAAGTGACAAACGTGGTATCAGAGTATGAGGTTTTAAAAGTGGATTAGTGTCCAAGAAGTGTCTTATTGCCACGTATAGTAGAGTCTCTTATTATTGTTGGTGAGCCTCGACACATCAAATGGTACGGAGGCTATAGGTCGATAGAGTTTCCCATCTTCCTCATTCTCATATCGTGCCGTAGAACTTAACTCTATAAGATCTCTCTCTTATGTTTTCTTGTCCGTTCGTCTTTTAGATGTGATTGCTTGGATGAGATTGTTTACTATGCTTGAGGCAGAAAAGATGAGTTTAAATGCTTATTTTATTTTATGGTTTGATGAGTATGTCTGAAGGTGAATTTTGGCATTTTTTGATGATGTGATGCCATTTATGGCTAACTATGAGATTATGTGAAATAGTATGTCATATTTAGAAATATATGTCATGATAGGATTAAAGCATGTTAGATGTTATTATGGTTAAAATGAGCTTCTTTTAATATGATGTGTTACTATATGGTTTTGCATGATGGTAGACTAATATTATGATTTGAACTTGATATTCTTAGGGACTACCTATGGAAGCATGCCACCCTAAGAATTTGTGCTTAAAAGTGTTCAATGTTGCCTTTGTTATATGTGGGAATGTTCATGATTGCTTTACATGGATTGTAGTTCTGGGTATAGACTTGATCCTAGGTGTGAAGGTAGTATGCAAATTATGTAGGATGAGTTGGTAAAGTTTTATATCTCATATTGTCATGTTTTTCCCATCAATTGCCTAAATATTGCATTTTTTGAATTTTGAAGCATGTTCACTATAATGTTTGGCAGCTTACTGTATGGTTTTTGGGAAACCGACTAAATTGTTCTTTGATTGGAAGTGGTTGAGATGTGTATAGAATTGATGCATATGAGTATGATAATGAATGTAAAAAGGAGATTTTCTATTTGCAATGTAGAATAAGATTTTAATGGCATGATGAGCCGTAGATTTGTTTCTAACTTATTATTGTGTTGTGAGTTTCTTGATTTTGTGGAATTGATGTTTCCCCTAGAATTGATGATATTAATCTTTTCTTGGTAAGGTGATGATGTGGGTTTTAGTGACCTAGAATTCATCTTACTGTATTTCCCAAATAAAGAGAAGAAATTTTAAGGCGAAGTCTCCTCTATTGTTTCCCCTAATGTTGCATGAACTTGGTGTATATTGTATTGTTAAAAACCGCATGTGGTTAAATAGTTTGACTTAACTTGAAAATTTGGGTGACAAAAAATGCCTTTTAAGCATTGTGGTAAGTTACTGTAACCTTTTTGTTGGTTGAAAGGCTAAGATCCTCTTAAGGTTGGGTTAAGTTACTCTTAATTGGGTTTACCTTAAGTGGGGGATGGTGATAGAGTAGTAAGGTTGTAGATACTTTATACCTTGTCCTTCTATTTATACTTGATCTTGAACCTAATGAATTCTTAGTAAGCTTGTTCATGAATAGAGTGTTGCATAAAGTATGAATTGCATGAACTTTATATGTTTAGTACGTATTGATTGACATTAACTTAAGGATATTTTTAAAATTCCAAAGTGCATGAAGGAAAATTTTTATAAAATCCATGTTTTCTCATGTGTATTGTGCATTTTAACTTACTAATTGTGAAATTGACTTCATGAAGTAAGATAAGAAACATGGTTGTAGTCACTTGTGAGGTGTAATGTTTAGCCTTATAATGGAAGTTGAGTCTCTTTTAAATGAAAATTGTAGAGTCTCTTGAAAACTAGGCAACTTTTATGATTTGGAAAGCATGACTATAGTCTCACTCTTTACAAGTTAAAGCATGATTTTCTAAGTGTTCATGTATGTGCCTATGATTTGTGTTAATTTTCTCAAATGATGCTTACTGTGAAGGCTATTGCTATGTTAGAAATTGAAATTTTGTGAAATGACTTCTTATTTGTTGTGATGTGCTTTACGTGACTTACCATTTTGACTTCACTAGGAAGGAAACATGAGCATGCCTTGGTTTAAAAGTTGAGAACTTCTCCTTTTAAAAAGGAATTGACCTTGTACATTGCTTGGGTGTGAACTCATGATACATGTAAGTGTGTTGAGGAGAAGGACATTCCTTCATGTACACCACTAAATATGGTATGGTTGAGTATGACCTTCATGTCACTAGGTCTAACTAATAAAGATGTTTGTTGATTTAATTAACTCATGTCTATGTGAATTGTAGTATGAGTGCCTACTTTTTTTCTTGAGTATTGTTGAAATCTGCCTAAGTGTTACTTAAAGAATAGTTGTAAGATGATATATTAATGAATTGAAGTTTAATGACCATGTTATAACTAGGATAAGGATGTTCCACCTGTAAACATGATAAAAGCCTTTGTGTTTGATGCATTAAAGAGTGAGTGAATGAAAGTTTTGCTTGCTTGTGTGTATTAAGTGCTAAAATGAGTTGAATTTGTGTTCCTTGTAAGTGTAGTGCATTAAATTCTATGTGGTGATGTTACGAATGTGATGAACTGCTCTATGATGCATTGAACTCCTTGTTGTGAGTAAAGTGTTCTAAATGTCATTTGAGGACGAATGTTTCCAAGTGGGAGGATATTGTAAGACCCTCTAAAATGATCTAGGGTGTCTAGAGCCTAACAAGTTTTCTTACGGTTCTAAGTTGATAAAATGACTTATAATATTGTATTGAGGCAGTGGTGTAAAGTTTGAGGTGATTTGGAAGTGAAACTTCAAGAGACGACCAAAACGTTCGACGACTAGTCACCTATGTGCCTCATGTCTGTATACGTTCTTATATTTGTATTGTATGATCTTAGAAAGTCTTTAAATTAGTTATAATGATGCTTTATCGGCAGTATATGGAGTTTTTTGAAGTTTGGAGGTCAAACGACCAAGAACGTGTAAGACGTCCAAAAGTTAGCCCTTGAGACGTTCAAATGTGTCTTGATGGGGCCTAGCATGTTTGGACGTGTTTTATGTGTGATTTTTTGGTGAAACTTTAATGTAAGGTCCTTTACTTATCAATGTGCATGTTTACTTTGGAAACGCCCAGGTACAATTTCTTAAGGGCCCCACAAAAGGGCCCACAAGAAGGACCCAAAGGTTTTAGAGACATTGCCTTGGCAGTGTCAATCGACTAAACTAAACAACGCCCATTTGGTTTACCAACATCCCGTTGGTGAGGTTTAATGATGAAAAATTATCCTGGGCAAGGCTTAACCAAAGAACATCCCAAGGTCCAACCAATTGAAGCTATAGATGGCCCGTCGATGCACCTTCTGGTGCAGGCTGATGTCCACTGCCTGCGCACTCTTCCATTAAAGGGGTGAATGGGAAATTCACCCCACATACTAACCTAACCCAAATAGATTTATTTAGCTATTTTTGGGTGTATATAAGTGAACAAATTCTCCCTAGAAATATCCATTGTTGGTGAAGCTCAAGAACAACTTGGATCTTGGATTATGTTTATCCTTCATGTCTAAGTAACCTTTGACTTGGAGAGTTAATCTCATTGTTTTTAAAGAAGTTTTATGATCAAATCTCTTCTTCTTCAATCAAACCACGGGTTCTTTCTAAAATCGTTTTTAATGACTTAATCATGATTAATTGATGTTAATCTATTGTTTTTAACGTGATTTTCAATTCAATTGCATGATGAGCCCATGTCCCTTCCCAAAATTGATTTATCCCTTACATGGACATTGTGATCATGGCTGTTAATGGTTAAATTGCGATTGTTTTACTTAAATTGTTTATATCTACTTTTTATTTACGTGAATTGATGATGAATTGATGATGAAGGATCCATGTGGATCAATGTATTAATATTGGAGAACTCTTAGACTAGCTTCTATGTGTTTACTGTAAGATTGATCTCTAAATGTATAAAAGTGGAATTTAATTATGTTGAGAGTCTTGTAGCTAATGTTTTAGGTTAATATCATGATTGAGCTGTAAGTATAAATCCTGTATGAGAAAAATAAAGAAGGCTTTGTTTAAAATGATCTAGGCTTTTCTACTCTATCGAGTGGTAACTTGTGATCTTGACGTTAGGTTGGTTGTCTTGTGACTCGATCATTGTTGATTGTCCTATGATATAGCCTATATGAATAATGTGATGATAATTTGGTATAATTGATATAATATGAATAGATAACCATGGAATTGGTAATTATCGATTTAGATTCTTCTAACCTATAAAGTGAATGTAGTAATGTATATGACATGATCTAAATGCTAGGGTAGATGAAGCATGATTTCTTTTGAGTAATGATATCTTTAGCTACTGCCGTCAAGTGTATTGTTAGTGATACTAAACGCAAGCGAATTGGGTTAAAGATCTATGTTCTTCTACTTTCTAGTATATATGTAATGCATTGTATTAGATTGTAATATGATCTTGTAACAATTTGTACATGGTTGCTTTTATGAATGTGGTGCATAGCTACTGCCCTACACTTGAATTATTGATGAAAGAGTAGTAATGGTCAATCATGACCAAAAGTTTTGGTAAGAATTTCTCTACTCTTCTACTTCTCTACTTCTTTATAGTAACGTTGATGGATTCCTTGTATGGCATTGTGTGGTATGGTCCACTCATGGTGGCGGTGTTTACTTTATTGTAATTATATATGTCTTGAACAAGTCGTTGAAGGCAAATTGATGAATATATGAATGAGTGGTTATGATGATCACCTTATGTGTAACTTTTCCCTAGTCTTGTACTTTAGTTCTAAATCTAGGTTATGTTACTATTGTTATGAGCATGTAAATGGTTATGAAAGATCATGTGTAAGTGCTTCCATTAATGAAGTTTGAAGGATTGATGACCCTTACCCATATACCCTATGTGAAGGTGTGATAGCTAAATTTAGGAGTCTTAAAGTGTAATATGAAGTTAACTTGCCTCCTATGCTAAATTGTGTTGTGTGGTCTATGCTTGAATGTGTTTTGTAGTCCTAAGAGGGTGGTTGCCTCAATATGTGTTGATAGACATTCTGTGATCATATTGACCAATGTACACACACCCTAACTCTACATGCATGCTTACAAGTAGTATAGGTCATGGTGTCTAAATGAAAGGTAGTTCTCATATTCACTAGTGTGTACTACTTTGCATGTTAAAATTATGTATATGAAAGTATGATATGTTTTTCCTTAACTAAGATGACTCTATAGGTGTACTAGTATGGGAAAGGGTATGGGACCTTGTATATGCATTGCACATGTGTGCCTTCATAGTATAGTAACTAGTTTTGGTTTCTATGTTCATGAATATGAATGTGTGGTCATGTGTTGTTTTAATGTGTTTATGTGAAAGGATTACTCACATATATGTACACACACACACATCAATGATGATATAGTCAATAGAGGGGCCTTGAAAGGTGTGCTCAAGTGTATCCTAAATTAGATAGTGCTAATAATATATGTTATGTCCATGTTAAAGGATTTTTCACATGATGTGGGTTGATGAATTTTAATCTTTGACCTATGAGCTAAGCATGTGAGGGATGACTCTCCTAAGCATGTGTTTTATAAAGAAATGATAATAAAGGCTTTTAATAAAGGGAACTTAGCTAAGCACCGAGTTATCTTGAATGTGAGTATGTGTCCCTTTCTAATTTGGGATGGAAGGTCTACCATAAATCTCATAAGGTGGATAACCAAAATGCCTCAATAGGAATAAATAGGATTTTCATAAGTGAATAACCCTAATGCCCCATGTTAGCACAAAGAGAGTTTTCAGATGTACCTCCAAGTTCTATAACTATGCTTGCCACATAGGATCTAGCAAGTGATTCACTTAGTATGCAAGCATGTGTTAATGTTCTACCTTGGCTAGGTAATAGCACCTCCATTGGTGTAAGGCTCTACAACACCAAATTTAATGTTTAGCACCCATGGTCTTCGTGTCGGTTAAGGCTATAGTTTCCCTAAATTAAAATAGACAATGGAAGGATATGAATAAGACCCTAACTAGGATGACCTAAGGAGGTTACTTAGGATAGGTGGAAGTAATCAACCTATATAGACATTGCACAAGTAGCTCCTTAAGAAGTTGTAGGAAGGTGTTCTGATGTGTATGATTATGATTATGTCTTTATGCATGGCATGGTACTATTTGTCTATTTTTCATTAATATGTTCATGGTATGACTCTATGTGATGTGGTCTTATTCTTATATGCAATATGTGAGTCTTAATGACTATATGATGAAAATTGTTGGCATGAATGGAGTTCTCTTCACTTACTTGTTGATATGTATGAAATAAAATGTTAAGGCTTGTGGTCTTATGATAGTTTTACTAAGTATGTATGAGTTTATGGGGCTTTACACATGCATTTCACTACTAGACTTAGAGTAGGATTATGAGTGAGGTCTTATAAGGCATTGATGTGAAGTGAAGTTAGTATAAGTGTATGTTGATGTAGCTTACTATAATATTCCTAAGTTCTTGACATAAATGGGTCTATCATGTGGTATACTTATACGGTGATATGTGATGACTTGAGTAGGTTGTATGTATGCTTTCTTTGTGGCCTAAGGTGATGCACTGCACCAAGTATCAATAGAGGGTTACTTGGGAGGTTAATGAGTAAAAGAAAAGATAGTTCACTGTAAAGCATAAAGGAGCTCACTAAAAAGTGACCTCAAAAATGACTTAAATTCTATATCTGATTTTCTATGATGTTTGGCCTTTGAATATGTCTATATTAAGTATGTGAATTATATAAATTTAATTGTATAAAGGTTTTATGAATATTTTCTCAAAAAGGCATGAAGTATGATTTCAAGAAAATGTCTCTTATAAATGCATGTTTTTGCATGGTTGTCATACTTAGTTTATTCTCGTACTAATTCTCTACTTTTTACAAAAATTGTAGGTTATGGATGCATTAAAGGACTTCTATGTGATTAAGAAGCTTGATATGTGATTCCTAAGCTCTAGGAAAGTGGTCCTTAAGTTCCAAGGACTCCCTACTTATGGTTTACTGTGACGTGTATCAATTAATAATTATGTCTAATGTTTTAAGGGTCGTGTCCTTAATTCACTCTAATGTTGTTTAGTCTAAGATGGCAAAGATACTTAGAGTCAAAGTATGTAATATGATATTTTTTATATTTATGAAGTGAAGTTTCTAACATATGATGTGCTATGAAAGGTTTTAAATTTGCCGCTAAATTTAATACGAATATTCGTTGAATGATAATTGTGGGATTTTATAAGACCTCGATAGGTCAAGTACGCCATGTTACTTCTAAGGGATGCTCCCTAGACGTGACACTATTTCTACCCTTTGCAAGTAGAATACCCTCCATCGGAGTAGGTTGACTCCGGATCCATGCTTAGAAAGTATAGTCTATGTCGATTAATGCCTATTCTCAACATGTTGGAAATGTTGTAGTGTTTGTGAAGTTCTACAATGTTTAGGTAGTGGATTTGGACTCCATCTAGAAACGAAACCAGTAGCTTTTGAAGATGATAGGATGTAGGTTCCCTAGGTCTTATCTAAGACCATTATGTGAAGTCCTTCGTTATTGAAATGTCCCTTAATCGATATAATTAATGATTATGACTTAAGCTAATTTATGCTAAATAGTATGATCTCTATCAAGGGTAGCTTTGAAGGTTGCTTATGTAGGATTGAAGAGGGTTTATGGGCGGTCTCTTCATGTCTTACTTTGGTGAATGTTAGAGTAACCTTAGGTAGTGAGCTAATGTAATGAAAATGGAGTAATCTTATCCTAGGTAGTCTTAAGGATTATTTAGGTGTGCTGGAAGAGGGTGTATGGGAGGTCTCTTCTTGTCTTACATAAGTAAGTTTTAGGATAACCTTTGGTGGGAGGTATATATTCTTGTATGGCTTGAATTAATGTTAATGCGATATTGTGGATTACTTGGAATGTGTTTTTATGTGAAGCTTGATGTAAATTGTTTCTTATACTTAAATTATGAAGTTTTCTTCAAAAAGAGCATGTTATTTGCAAATGTCCATTTTACCATGATTCTATTGGTATAACCTACCTAGTAAATACAATGCGCTAATTCCATATGTTGTTTACTTCTAATGGTGGAGGTGGCATTTGAGAGGACTCATTTGAGGTGAAGTTTTGATATTACCATTCTTTCAATCAAGTTATGGTATGTCCTCAATTGATTTGAGGACATTGCTATGTTTATCTTTTTTATTCAAAATATCTTGTATTAGACTTTGATACTTTATTATATTGATGTATTGTTTGTGACCTAAAGATATATGTGAGTCTAAGATGGCTACTATGAGACTTAGCAAATTTCTAATGTTTTCTATAAAAGATTTTGAGATATTGTTGTAAAAAGTTTTAACTTCCCACTATTTTTAATATTTATATGCGATGAATGATGTCTAAGGGATTGTACAAGACCTCTTAGAGGTCGAGTAAGCCATGTATCGACTTCAGATGCCATTTCTTATAGGGTATACCCTCGGGTAGTTACAAAATTTGTATCATAGGATAAGCTTATGAAGTAGTCTTTAGGATTCAATATCTCGTAAAAAGCCAAGTCTAGTAGAGTCTTGTTTATCAGTGTGAGTCGACATGCATATATGGCTAGAGGCTATAGGAAGATAGAGTTTCCCTTCTTCTGTACTCTTGTGTCGTGCCATAGAGATTAAAAGTTATAAGTGTCCTTTCTTAATCCTTTCTCTTGTGTTTATAAGAGAATGAATTCGAGGAGGACACCGGCTAATAGGGTTGATGAGTAGGTGGTAATTTTGGGAGTTCCTCCCCGAGGTGATCAAGTACCTATAGTAGGTCAAGGAAATTAGGTTCCGATGGTTCCCCAGACATGACTATTGGGGATATTAGAGAGGCTCTCCTTACTCAAAAGCGAGCCATGACTACTAAGTGACTAGAGATATTGGGACTAGGATGAATTCTCTTGGGAATACAATGACCTCAAGATTAGAGGACTTCGTGACGATCAATACTCTTATCTTCCTTGGTTCTAAGGTGGAGAAGACCCCTCAAGAGTTTCTGCATGGTGTGTACAAGATTTTTTGTGCCATGGGGGTGAATTGTAGTGAGAGGGTGGAGTTGGATTCATACGAATTGAGGGAAGTTGGTCAAGTGTGGCACACTCAATGGAAAGACAACATGCCGGTTGATTCGGGTCCCATAGAGTTGAAAGAGTTCAAAGAAGCTTTCCTAGGAAAGTACTTTTCCTATGAGAGAAGGGATGTAAGTGTTAAAGAGTCTAAACGTATGAGGAGCACAAATATTTTGAAGAGGGGTAAATCCAATGAGCAAAACTAACATAGGTTTAAGAAGAGGACTCCAAATGAAGATAGGACTAGTGCTTCTAAGGTCAAGCTTGAGAGAGGTGGTGGTTTTCAAGGTATTAAGCATACTTCTTTTACTTATGCGAACAAATACATAGGGAAGTGTCTAGACGGTAATGGTATTTGTATGGATGGTGATAAGGTTGTTCCTAATGATACCTGACTATTGTTGTAAATGTGACATGATGATGATGACAATGTGTGTGTTGATTGGTTGACTATGTCTCTTTACTTGATAAATGCTAATTATGTTAATCTGAACATCTTGACTTAGTAGGCTTAAGCACCATTGCCTTGTATTTGTATGGACGAATTTTTCATGAATTTCTAGGATTAGTAAACCTAAATTGGTGCCCTTCTAAGCATGACAAATACGTAAAATCTTCTATATATAAAGATGGTTAAGATATCCTTGAAGTTGAAAGTTGTAATGGTATCCTTATTATGTGAATGGTGGACTTAGGGATAGGTTGGCCAAGAAAGTCATTGAGCTATCCTTATGGACCGTTGAGTGGTAGCCCTAGTGGACACATATTTGGTAGGTGCATTATGGTTAGGTTATGACTTAAAGATGGTACCTTTTCATATACACTTATGTGATTGAACTCACTCTATGATAAAAGAGGCTAAGCACCGAGAGAATATGATATGGGTAGTAGCTCTACTTGAGAAGGAGACAAGACTAGAAAGGAATCCTTGATATTCCTTAACCATGTGCCTACATGGGAGGCATCCTAGTTTTACCCTTGGCAAGTAGAACACCCTTTATTTGAGTAGGATAACTCTGGATTCCATGCATCGCTAGTATGGTCTATGAAGGTTAATTCCTATTCTCATCATGTGAGAAATCTTCTATTGTTGGAGAAGTTATACAATGTTTAGGTAGTGGAATGGGACGCACATGTAACGAACCTAAAACATATTATGTTAACTAGAGCCTAACATGTGTTTTATCAGTTTATAAGGTCTTAAAATGATTAATTATAGTGTAAGAAGTCAGTGTGTTGAGTTTGGAAGAGTTTAAAAGTGAAACGTCCAAGACGTTCCAAAGTTAGTCTTTAAACGTGCTTAAGCGTTCTAGTGTGCCTTTGCATGTTTATTTGTTTTTTGAGTCTAAAATACGTGGGGATGAACCTAACATCAAGTCTCCATAAACCATGTAGGCATCATGGGTAATAAAGTATCATACTTTTTAGATGAATCCTTATGTGTGTGTTTTAGCATAGACTAGTTGATCCACTTAGTTAAGGTGTTCTATATGACTGCAAAGTATAAAAAAGTTGTTGCACGTGGGAAAGACGTTGTATCACAAATTAGGCTCACACTGGTGGTTGTTGGTTACAAAATCTCTCACAGAAACTATATCACTTTATTATATAAGCAAATTTGAGTTTGTTAATGTATTTTATTTAATGAACTAAGTTATTTTCCATTATTTTAAAAGTTTTACATATATTGCATGTGTTTTATTTCTTTATATTGAGTTAAGTTTTTCATGAGTTGAGTGTAACGACCTGTTTAGTCGTTTTGAGCAGCAGATTTTAATTCTGGAAAATTGGCTGAAACGACGGAACCCACGACGGACCGTCACAGGCACGACGGACCGTCGCAGGGTCTCGTTTCAATATACTTAGGAATTCTGAAATTGGGTACTGAAAATCGACTCTCTGTAAATTGTGACGGACCTGCAGGACGAGCCGTCACATCCACGATGAACCGTCATGATCTTCCGTTGCAAAACACTTCAACTTTTGAGAATTTGGTACAAGAAACGAGTTTCTGACCGTCATGACGGAGGTGCCGGACGGACCGTCACTGGTGTGACGGGCCGTCACAGTTCACCTGGATTTTGGGAGGCTGCGACGACCATCGTGATGGACCGTCACAGGTTGCGCAAATCCCAGGCAGAATAGGATTCCTCTACACGTTTTAAGGGTCGTTTTGGACTGTTCTTTCCTTAATTATAAAGATTGAGGGTTAATATTAATAAGTCTAATTACTTGGGGGTTAAAAGAGGTAACCTTAAGTTAATTAGGGGGTTTTATTGTCCTCTTTTATTCTTAATTATATGTTAATTAGGGTAAAAGGAAGAGGGTTTGAATAAAACAAAATAGAAAGAACCAAGAGAAAGAGAGGAATCGATCGAGAGGCTGAGGAGAAAACAAAGCTTTGGAAATTCTTGCTTGATCACTAGTCTTCGGTGGAGGTAGGTTATGGTTTATGTTACGATATTCGTAGTGAACTCTTAATACTGAATGTTATGTGTTGATAGTATTGTAAACCCTGCTATGTGCTTAAATTGTATGCTTGCATGACTATGATTACGAAATTGTGATGAATTAACAAAGCATGATGAAGCTATTGAATCCCAAATCTTGAAAGAACCCTAATTCGCTTGATATATTATATAATGAGAACGATGATGCCTTAGTGTAAAAGAAGGCTTGATGAATTAGGGGATCGGGTGCCACGTTCCGGTACCAGGATAGAATGAATATGAGGATCGGAGTGTCACGTTCCGACACCAGGATAGAATATGGATCGGGTGCCACGTTCCGGTACCAGGATAGAATGAATATGAGGATCGGAGTGTCACGTTCCGACACCAGGATAGAATATGGATCGGGTGCCACATTCCGGTACCAGGATAGAATGAATATGAGGATCGGAGTGTCACGTTCCGTCACCAGGATAGTATATGAGGATCGGAGTGCCACGTTCTGGCACCAGGATAGAATTAGAGGAGCGGAGTGTCACGTACCGACACAAGAGAAGAAAGATAATGAATCTTGAAAGATAATGAATATACTCAATCTAATGAACTTAATTCCCAAATGAGTATGGTATTGAGGCTTGAGTCCTCATGTGTAAACTTGACGGTAATTGTTAATGATAAAGTAATTGCTGTTGCTACATGTTGAGTATTGTAGTTGATTTACATTATTATTGATATATATTGTTCCCTATTTTGAGTTAGCCGATGATATCTACTCAGTACTTGTGGTTGTACTGACCCCCCTACTTTTATGTTTCCTTCTTGTTATTTGTGTAATGCAGCAAACGTTCCGTCAACTTCAACTCAGCAGTAAATCAAGCCAGTCTTCGTCGCACCGGATCTTCAGGGTGAGCTAATGCTTCTAGCTTGGACTGGGTCTTCTTCTTCAAGTCTTGATGCCTTGAACTTCCGGCATGGACTAGCTAGTATTTGTTTAGCTTCTTAGACAGTTTTAGTTTAGCAATTTGAGATAGATGTTCTTGTGATGATGACTTCCAGATTTTGGGGATATTAATAATAGTTTTGAATTGTTTTATTAATGAGTCTAAGTCTTCCGCATTTCTTTTGTTGATATTGTATTAAAATGTTAAAGGTTAGATTGGTTGGTTCGCTCACATAGGAGGGTAAATGTGGGTGCCAGTCGCGTCCCCGATTTGGGTCGTGACACGGAAGCTCTTCTGTAAGTTCTCGTAAGCAAGGTTGTATCTGTAGACATATTAAGATACTTTAATTATTTCAACAACGCCAAATTTATCATAAATGAAATGACCAAGTCTGTCAAAGGTTCCTACTCTATCAAGAGGACATAAGAGGATCGGTACATCCGATCCACCACTAGGAATTCACCCATAGATAGAAAAAAAACGTGGGCATATGGAATGAATCATACTCCAAATCATGTCCGAAACGAAGTAGGTGATCAATCTTAAGAATATACGGAATCAAGGTCGAATCACACTAGATACTTTATCCATAATTTCCATATCAACATTTTCATTCATCTGACTACATTTCTCAATTTAATTTTTTTTATTTAATTAATTTTTTTTTCCACCCAAAATCAACCGGTCTGATCTCCATTACAATTTTACACATGCTGGATTTGCCAAACCCCGCATACTTCTCACAGTACTCCATCAAAGACAACACTTTTAATATTAACAAATATCATAACCACACTAAACATTTACCTTACTTTCACACCATCAGTAGTATCACATTCTTCTTAGCAAGCACATTGTAGTCTCCAAGACATTGAACTATGGTTTCTTATCTTTCCATTTAAGCGTCCCATGATAGATATAAGTCACACCGAAGACTGATAACACTAATTTCAAATATATATTTCTCCTTCAGGGTAAAATAACTAAGTCACACTTAATGTCAACTTCACCTAAACTTTCACATACCATTTTCAACCACCATATGTACCATCATTTACCTCATGCAATAACTCAAACAAACCGTTGATCACTCCAATATTTATGTATACTATAGTCTTATAACCTCTACTCACCATAAAATGCCTATGTAACACATTATAACAATCTATTTTGTCTCGTCAACAAAATACTTTTAATCCCCTCCATTCCTCATCAACCATGTAACATTGTAGGTCCACACTATTTAACATCCATTTGTTACTTAATCACATTCTGAACAATCTAGCTCGACATAACCATGTATAATCTTCCATACATAATTTATTGTAACCCAACCAAAACATAATATTTGGAAAAGTTAATAATAAACCCATAGTAAGTAGGTGCCGAACTAATTCACATCTCATAGTCATATCTAAACTCAAAGGCAAAATCACTACAACCATCACCTCCGAATCCAATGTTTGTACAAGAGGTCTTATTGTTCCTTTGATTTTCTTAAAATCTTTCCACGACGGAAATTTCAAATAACTTTAACTCTTCAATACACCATAATTTTTTTCTCCTTTTTTCTAACTCACTTACCAGTCTTATGTTTTTTTTTTTGGCCAACAATATGGGAAACCTTAGGTATAACAATCAAAAGTAACCAAATGTACTACTCAAATTTTAAGTCCTTCTAAATGCTTCATACTCAATGTGATCGATCATTCCTTACCTTACCAATTCATACCTTGACAAGATACACTATCACAAATCTAAATTCACCATGAAAACTTGAAGTTTTGATCCCAACCATGTAACACAATCCCATTATCTTACAACATTAGCTCATACCTAAAAAAAAAAATTACTTAACGTATTTTAGCTTATCATTGATCACCTCTTCATTGACCCTACCATATCTTTTTTTCTAAAAATCTTATCATACTCCTTACCAACTCAAAACCACAAAAGAACTACTCATCATACTCGAGTTGAACGTCCGTACACTCCTTTCTCAAGTTTTATCCAATAGTTTATTTTTTTAATCAATCTATTGATCTTGTGACGCTATATTATATCATAATATGGAAGAAAAAGGTAAAATCACTTGTCTCTGAACCCAATTCTCCAAATTCCTCTTAAGATACATCCTCAACCCTTGCAAACAAAGTAAAATAGCTTAGTTTTATCCTCGCTCTGAAAGTTAAACTATTTACCACTAATTCTTTCCATTATAGCTCTAGCTCCTTTCAATTTTATTCGATCACATCCCAACTCCTTATAAAAATTACCATAAAACCACACTACTTATGAAATAGAAACAACCATAACCTTAGATACTCAAAATTCATCATTACCATAAAAAAATCATTTTAACCAACACCCGTATCATATAGTTGCATATCAATCATAATCCGTCATAAAATCTTATAATAATCATGCTTAGTTCGTCATTTCCCTCACTACGAATTTAGCCTCGCCATTAACATGACAATACAAACCTAGCTATGCCAACCATCCAAGGTACTTACTCAATTTATATGGACTTTCTTACTAAAATTCTCAATACATTCACACAAGTATACTTTTTGAGATTTCCTTTACTTATAAGTTTATCATCCATATTTCCACTTACACGGAATTTAAGATGAAATCAACACTCATTTACAATCCACAAAATACATTTCACAACCTGAACATATCAATATCATACGAAAGATCCCCCACTAAAAGCTTCCTTATAAATAATGCTTAACACATCCACTCGTACTAACAAGCTAGTTGGTATCTCGAATATGAATTCAACACCAAATCTTATCATATGAGCATGTAATACAATAGATAACTCCTAAAGTAGTTAGTATTTGCACTTAACAATCAACATGTCCGTTTTCATGTACCACTAGTAACACATCGTGAAAATTCGTTACATCCACCACTAGAATATATCTTATCTATTGAGAAGATCATTTCCAAATAGGTCACACACTTTATCAATGAAATAGCTGTAAAATATTACCAGATTAGTTTTGTATCTAACCCAAGATATATGTATTCTTTCGTAAGCAAAGTCAATATCAAATGTAACACACTCCATAATTCTAACCAAGTACCCATCAGTACCATTGTAATAGTCGTATCATGACTTTCTTTGGTATACACTCAATCTGTGAAACCACATAAGGGATTCTGACCTGAATTGGTGCAACATCATTTGCTAAGCAACTCATTAATTGTATGACAACTATATCAATTGTATTTTTCAAGGTTACACTATTTATCATCTAGTTAATTCTTCAAACATTTTATTTCTAATTGTCGAACCACTCCATATATTGCTTATACCAGATAAGTACTATATTTATTATTATTATTTTACAATGATAACTAACTTTACTTAACTCTTTCAAATATGATCATGCATGTGTTTCATAAGTATATCATTTCCACCTTAATACCAGATCTAACATCAAACCAATACACGACATGCCAATGATTCACAAAAGAAACTACGCACAAGTCATCACATAAACGAGAGCGAATGGAGTGAAGCGAGAAGAATCAAAATTGAACCAAGTACGCACAATAGAGATCCAAGAAGTGAAGATATTTCCTAAAAGTCACTATAGCCTCTCGAAGATAGGTACAGACGTCTCCATACCGATCATCGAGACTCTATTTAGACTCGACTTGTACACACGTGAGACATATGAACCTGGGGCTCTGATACCATTTTGTCACGACCCAAAAATAGACGTGATTGCACTTGTCTTATCCCACCAACACAAGTTAGCCTAAAACTCAACTTATTACAATAAAATGCGGAAAATTTATTATCGACATACATTATACCCCAAAACTTGGTTGTAACGTGTACAAGCCTCTAAAGTATTACAATTGATTCAAAAGAAAAACTCAAGTCTCAAATAAACTTGTTTCTAGAATAGAACAAGATCATAATTATGAAGAAGAAAGTCTGCTGAGATGGAAACAACTACCTCACAAATCTCAAAGAAGCCTCAAAAAAGAAGAGAATTACAAGTACAACAAAAATCCAAGCTCATAACTCACAAAAATTTGTAGAAGCAAGGGGTGAGTACCAAACCACACGGTACTCCGCAAGTAAACCTCTAAACACAAGCTAAGGGGATGAAATATGGGTACTCCTACCACCACATTATCTTGCTTCGAACATAAGAGTTGCTAAGAGTAAAATTCGAGAAAAAGAGCTGATTGTATGGGAAATCCTTCAAGAAGTTATGCAGGGACACCCTGTATTGCTGAATAGAGCACCTACGCTTCATAGATTAGGCATACAGGCATTCCAGCCCGTTTTCTTTATGTTATTTTTACCAGTAACCGGTTTATGGATGAGTGCTCTTGGAGTAGTCGGTCTAGCGCAATGAACCTCCACAACTACATCCTACAGTAAAATCAACCCAACCTAACAGCTCATAGTTTACATATCACGTAGCTGAGCAACAACACTTAGACAAATTACATATCCTCAACAAGAACACTTTAACAAATTATATATTCTCAACAACAATACTTCAACAAATTATATATCCGAAATAACAAGCTCAATATTGATCAATCACAAGTTCCACAGAAAGGCAATCAGAAGATCAACAAAACACGATATCAAGTTCACTAATGATAAGTATGTGCAATGCAATCGAAAATGTCAAGTATAATGATGCATGTCTGACCTAGTGATACACACTCGCTGTCTCTCAGTCTATGACCCATGGGGGACATATCTGTCCATGCATCTATCGCGGTGCACGACACGACCCTCGATAATAGTAACCATCGCGGTGCACGATACGTCCCTCGAAATATAGTATCCATCGCGACGCACGATACGTCCCTCGAAATGGTACATCCTCTTAAGTACTCATTCTTTGTCAATGCACATAACAGTTTTCATACCCAATGCCTCAGAATAATGCAGGATGACAAGTTCATACAAATAATGAGGAGATGACCATTTTCATAACATCGCACAGTTCACAACCACACAAAGATGAAATCACATCAACAATGATTAAACAAGCCTTCATCCCTTTCTCAACACATCACACATAAACAATTAATCACATTGCCTTTTGTTATCCCTTTTTTTTCATCATTAGAATTAATCAATGTGGACAAGTCAACCCATCACCAATACTGTTACTCCCAAACATATACCACAAGGAAATACACGCATTTCATACACTTAACAAGAGTTTAGAAATCCACTTGCCTCAATCAATCAAAAATTCACTCTGATACTTGAGTCTTTCACTTTTCGTTGGGCTTCAAAATAAATGCAATCTATTTAAGCAATTAATCATTGTAAGATTCCTAACCCAGCAATGTCCATATTATAATATGTCTAGCCTAGATGCAAAAACTCACTCACATCTATGGTGAAGTTCCTATGTTTCAAGCCTAGGATTAAGTCTCCATTTCTTTTCAATATCATAAATCTAAAGATATTCACATAATATCATACACCAAAAACTTAATTACATTACAAATCTCTCAGAACTTGAATAATAATATAATAATAATAAAAATCTAAAGAAACAACGAGAAAACACTTACCGTTTTCAAACCTTACATTGAAGCACCCTAGGTTTGTATTTACCAATTTAATCATTATTGACTAATAATACAAATCATTACAAAATGATTGGCCATCACCCCTTTTTCTCCCTAAATAAAAAGGGTAATACAGTAATATATTTTCAATTCCTCAAACTTTAAATCCACTTGGTTGTTATTCATATTTTTTCCTTTAATAATTGACTATTCTAATAATAATACAATAATAATATGATATCTTATAATTATATATCCATACAACAATACAGAGGTTTGAGAGATTACCTGACAAATTTATGTTTTTTATTTTGTGCCGCAGATGCACAGGTTAGTTTTCTTCCTTCTCTTTATTTCTTTTCTAAATTAATTATCTATTAAAAGTAGTAATTCTTTTTAACCTATTTTAATATTTCAGACTTGACCCATTATTATTAACAATAAACAAATTATCCACAAATTAATTAACTATTGTTAAATGACTATTCAAAATTATCAAAAATGACCTTTCGGATCCGGGTCATTACAAACTAGGATGACCTAAGGATTTAGCTTAGTATAGGTAGGGGTATGGGACACTACCTAAGCATTGTACTAGTTATCATTGAGGGGAGTCTTAGGAGGATGTTCTTATGTATGATTATGCTTATAATGCTATATGACATGTATATGATGAACTTGCACTTTGTTGATACTATATGTTGATTAGTTCACTTATGTATATGTGTTGGTTTATATTGATAAAGTAAGATGATATGCATACCTAAATGTCATGTTAAGTGAAGTAGGATGTTAGTCATGATTCTTGTTGGGATAATTGATTGAGTAAGGTTATGGGGCTTTACTTGGTCATTGCACTTGTTGACTTGATTGAGGTTCATTGGTAATTGACTTTCCTTTGTTTATAATGACATGTACTCTCATTCAAGCTAATTCTTAATATGACTTGATGATAGATTTACTTCAATATGTATAAAATTATATGCTATGCATGTTGACTTGACTAGACTTGATTATGTTGGTTTGGTAGTGTACATGCTTATGACTTAATGAATATGTCCTATGGATTGGTATGGTCTTGTTGAATATGTATAAGTTTTTTCAAAGTAAATTGCATATTTTTGTGAAATTTCTTTTTTCTTAGCATGTTTTAATAGTATGTGTGCATATGGATTCATACCTTAGTAAAAGTTGCGTACTAACCTCTTTTCTTCCTTTTCCCCAACATTATATGTTCCGGTCGTTAAAGTGCTTTGAAGACGACTTGAAGAGGGCATGGATCTCTTATTCATCCACGTACTTTAGGTCCTCAATTTTTGAGGGCATTTCCATTATCTATCTTATGGAGTTGCTTTTAGTTAAAGACTTCTATGGTTCTTTCTTTCCATTTAGTATGAAACATTGTACAACCCATGTGAGGCATTTTTACTTTGATGTATGGGTTATGCTCAAGTTCTTACACTCTTATTAGATAATTATGGATGAAAAGAATATTATGACTATTATGTCTATGTTATTTTTATATACATACCTGCAATAAAAGTAGAAGACTAAGTAATCTTCCTATACGAAAGGTCTATGTATACTCGATATACATATGTTTTATGTATGTAGAATTTTATGTAAACCTTCAAGTAGAAGTAAAAAAAGTTTTAAAATTTCTGCTAAATTTGACCTATGATGTAATGATGTACACTAAAAGGCTAGTCTTCGTCCTCAATGAGAACGACATCGCTGGTTATGTCTAGGGGTAAATCCGGATGTGACAAACTTTGTAGCAGAACATGACGTTGAATTATATTTGAGTCAATGTCCCTCTCAACCAAGCCTATGTAAGTTCATATTCATAATTGTGAAGCACGCCACACTTATGGATAGGAACCTACATGATGCCTATGTGTATTTAAATTATATATATATAAAACACCGACCCAAAGAGGTCGGTATATTGGAATTATTATTATAATGAAATAATATCGACTTCACGATGTTGATATTTATTAAATATTGTAAAATATAGATAATTATTTTAAAAATACTTACATTATGTGGTCGGTAAATTAATTATTTTTAAAAATACTGACATCACATGGTCGGTGAAATAAATACTTCTCTAAAAAAAGATGGATAATATCAAAAGTCTAAGTCAAGTAGAGCTATCTCTCACTCCTATATCATTGAACCCACCCCCGATCCACCTCCCTGTCGGCGCCCATCCCACCCTTCCCCGATCGTGCCACCTCATGCTATATTCTCTGACCGACGGAAGACGATCAAACCCACCCCATCGCCACAATAGTGGTTCGCATAGCAAAGGGTGGCGCAGCAGCAGCTGGAGGTCACGCCGACTCCATCGCCATCGACGCCGCCTCAATCATGATCACATGCAGTAGTGGGTCGTCCATCACAAGCTAGAGATCGCGCCATCATCCATTTAACTCAAGGTGAAGTTTTAGAACCTCCATAACAAATCTTTTTTGTTTTCGTTTAGTTGAAGTGTCTCAAGTTAGAGTACTTATATACTTAGTTCAATATATACTTTCTGTTTTTCCAATATTGGGTTGCGTTATTATTAGTCTTAATTTTGCCGAACACATGTAAGTATAGAAGTAATTAATTGACTATCTAGAAGGATTTGACATTTTTTTTATGCACATATCCCTTAAAGGTTGTTTATTTTATTGTTTCTTGATTAATAAGTTTGAAAAATTATAGTGAACTACTTAGTTCGCATCCTCTATTTTCTAACTCAAAATGGTCGTTTCTTAGATTATACAGATGGACTGAAATTTAATAAATATTTACATTTTGATTATAATATCTAGTTGAAAAAAATACTTCCCAAATTTTGTTTATTGAAGTGTTTGAAGTGTTATTATTAAGGAGAAATGTAATTTTTTTTGTTCATCGAAATTCTTGTTATTAATAAATGGTTCTATCGTAAAGACAACAATTGTACATCCTCATGTTTGGGATAAATTAGTAGGTTGATGGGAATCCATACTTAAGTTGAGCTCTTGATCTTAGTGAATTAAATTGAACTAATTTGAAATAAAAATACAAATGACTTAAGAGTAGGACTTCATCCCTACTTAATCTTCTTATATGTAACATGTTCATGTAAATAGGTTAAAAATCTATTTTTCTAGTGTTTACTTCTTTCCCTCTTTCCATTCTAGGCCACTCTCAACATATAAAAAAGTTGATACAAGATTATATTGCTTCTTTCATCAAAGTAGGAGATAAGGTTTTTTGATTCTAGATTTCTAAAGTTAAAGTACAATTGTTTTCTATAATGTGTTTGTATCCATCTAGTGTTGATACTTAGATTTAAATATGTGATAATTTTTTTGTGGTCATCGAGTGTTTGCTAAGTATAAGTATAACACTAGTTGACCCTATTGATGAAAAAATTCATTTTATTGCAAGATTGGTTGTGCTCATCTAGTGTTGCCACTTAGCATTTAATTTAGTGTTAAGCATAAGTATCAACACTAGTTGATTCTATTGATGACAGAATTGATTTTCTTGCAAGATCAATTTGTGTAAATCTAGTGTTGACACTTATCTTCAATTTAGGAATAATGCATTTGTCAAGTATAAGTATCAACACTAGTTGATCTTATTGATGAAAAAATTGGTTTCCTTACAACATTGAAAGAAATAATTTTTTAATAGTAAATTATATTTTTCACTAGAATTTATATTTTACTACTATAAAATTATCTAGGTAGTCTTTTGATGTAAGTATTGTTCAGAATAAACATATATACCTAACAAATAGTATCGTACAGCTTATTTCTTAGTGTGTGTGATCTTGTTCGTAACAATTTCAAGTCCCTTGTAAACATGCATTTTATCCGAGTTAATTATTTCTCCTCGAAAATGGGTGGCAACAGAGAGATGGGATTTTCCCGTTCCTGTTGCCCCCATTATTAAGATCACTTTCTTCTTGTTGAACTCTTTATTGTTGATGAAAGTATTCATTTTATCTAAAAAAAAAAAGTTTATAATAGTGAATTCATAAAGGCAGACATTAAAAAATCTTGTAAATATAAAACTAGTAAGTAGAAACTTTACTTGACTTGGAATATACTATCTAAAAATATAAAATTTTCTTGATGGTGGATGTGAAAAAAAAATGACACTCAACTTTTATAGTAAAATATTTTTGTAGACTTATTAATTGACATACCAATTTCATAATTACTAATATATTCTAGGATAAGAATGACTTTTAAAAATGTGTAGACATGTCTACTTGAGTTTTTGTAATTATTATAAAATGTATTTTAGGATAAATTTATTAGTGTACGTTGTTAGGAGATCACATAGAGTTGTATTTTATAGTAAAATTTTGATTTTTTCATAGACTTATTAATTAGTAAACAAAATTAAATATACATAAATTCCTATCTTTTAGAATAAGAATAGTTCATTAAAAAATTTAGAGTTATGTCACCTTAAATTTTTGCGATTAAGCTTAGGGTAACTAATCAGATATGGACTTCATCCATATCTGATTTCCTTAGCTCTTTGGAATTAGAATAAATCATTACTTGATCTCGTGCATAATAACTCCAAATAGCATTGCCATTTAAATAATTATTGGCTAGCTCTTGTATAATTGTTGCTATTCCAATTATTCTTTTATTTGCATAAAAGCTTGGAATTTCTATCTTTGGTATCTCAGCTTGTTTTTCTATTTCTTCTGGTATAATCATATCTCTAGTTAGGCCTATCTTTATAACTTGTATTGGCGACTTTATCTCTTCGTATAATATTTCTGCTGGTGCTGTATAGAATTTTATAAAAAATAGATTTCCTTTAGTAATTCTCTTATATGTCATAAATGCTTTTTGTAACTCCGGTATTCCACTTATTTCTTCTCCATCATATGTATATACTGTATTTAGTAAACCATAGTTGTAACATGTTCTAACTAAATTTGGACTAGTTTTCGGTTGTGCTATTAATCTATTATATCCCTGTAATTTCTGGGTTATATAGTCTTCTTCTGGGTTCTTGGTTTGTGTAGATCTGGGGTTTAGGTTTAAATATGTTTGGATTTTATATATATTCTGAATATACGATTGTGCAATGTAGTTGTATCTCTTTCTATCACTTTGTATGCTGGCTGCGTATGTGGATGTTTGTGGTTCTGGGGGTATCTGTACTTGTGTTTTTTGGATAAATGGTTTTATGAATAGTTGGTTTAAATTCATATTTTTTGGTTTCTCACTATCTTTTTTGCTTGTACCTGAAGCTGTATTTAAACAAACTTTGTTATGGGTTTTTTGGAGTTTCCCATCGTCTCCTTCTAGCTCTGGAATTTTAGCGTCTTCCGATTGACGTAGCTCCGCATATTTATAGTCATGCTGCTGACTTATAGATTCTACCTTTTCTTCTAGCTTTTGAATTCTCAAGTCCATACTGTCCATCTTTGTACAAAGTGTAGTTAGGGTCTTGAGTATATTTTCCATAAGGTTATCTTGTCCTGGCTGTGTAACTCTGTCTTGATAAATAGTCTGCAATCATATTTTTGTCAGTTTTTATTACCTCAATTGTAAATGTAAAATTTAATATGTTTAATACTAATCTCCTTATTTCTTTTGTTGTAACTGAATCATCTAATTTTTTCGTTATCCACCATTTTACTTGTGTATTATCTGTTCTTACAATAAATTTATTGTAAACAATATATGGTTCAAATGCTAATAAACATTTATATAATGCGAATAATTCTTTTCTATTTATTTCCCATTTTATTTGTGCTTCTGTATAAGATCCTGAATAATATCTACAATGGTGTTCTATTTTTTCTTTTTTATATTTGTATTTTAATACTCCTCCGTAACTATGATCACTAGAATCTGTTTCAACAATATAAGTAAATGTTTTATTTTCATCGGGAAAGTATAGTTTTGGTAATTTTTTACATAAATTCTTAATATTTCTTATATGTTCTTTATCTTTATTGTCAAAATGATATTCTACATCTTTTTTAAGTTTTTTATGTAGTGGTTTTAGATTTTCTGCTAATTTTGGTATATATTCTCTTACCTGATTTACTAATCCTAGAAAAGATTGTAATTTCTTTTTTGTATCTATATTTTCATCAATAGTAATTATTTTTTGTACTATATGAGTTTGCATTTTTATTCCATTTTTATCTATTTGTATTCCTACAAATTCTATCTGTGATTTCATAATTTCTGCTTTTCTTTTACTTAAGCTTATACCTGTATTTTTTACTATATGTATGAATTTTTCTAATAATCTTATATGTTCATCTTGTGTTCTAGAATATAACAATATGTCATCTATATATACAATACAATTTTCTAGCTGATTAAAACAGTTATCCATAAAATGTTGGAATCTACCTGGTGCATTTTTATATCCAAAGGGTAAAACATTCCATTCATAGAAACCTTGTGGTACTGTGAATGCTGTTAATTGTTTAGACTCTTCTTCTAGTTTTAGGTGGTAAAATCCTGATTTACAGTCAAATTTACTAAAATAATTATATCCTTGTATTTGTCTTATTTTTAGTATTTTGTTTGGTATCGGATAATTGTACGTTTTAGTTTTAGCATTTAGATTACGATAATCTATAACCATTCTACTTTTACCTCTTTTTTGTTCACTATGTTTTATAACTATAAATGCTGGACTTGTATGTTTACTATTACTTTTTTGTATGTAATTATTTTCTAATAATTCATCTATATGTATTTTAAATTCTTTTAAATCATCAAAGTTATATTTTAATGGTTTTTGTGTTATTATGCTATTTTCATCTATTAATTCAATTTTTACTTTTGTCTTATGTTTTTCCCATCCTTGTAATGGATCTTCACTATATAATTGTTCTAGTTGTTCATTAATTAATTTAACTTTGTCAATAGCAAATATAATAATTTCTAATTGTGTTATTTGTTTATTATTTATATTTTCCATTTGTTGGTTTATCTTTTCACTTCCTTTTATCCATTCCATAGGTTTTCTTTGTTTATTATTTACTCTTTTTGCTCCTATCTTATTTCCGCATGGTGTGGTAAACCACCAATGTGTTTTGTTATTATATGTGGGTAAAATCTTTCTAGAAATGGCATTCCTAATAACATATCTTTTGTGGTAAATTCAAAATTATACATTTCTTCTATTGTTAGTATCTTATCCCATATTTGTATTTTTATATTTTTTGCTTTATATTTAATCATACTTCCTTCATTATTAAATCCTGTTACTACCATAGGTGTTTTTAATTTTTCCCATTTATCTTCTGGTAAGCAATTATATTTACATATATTTGCTTCTGCTCCTGTATCTATCATAGGGGTATAATATCTGTTGTGATATCCTTCTACTATAATTTTTGCAAGTATAAATATTTTCATTAACCATTTTGTCCTTTTTATAATTATTTTCTTATTTTCACAGGTTATTGTTAATTGTTCATTTTCTATGTTGTATGGCTTAACTTTTTCTAACCATTTTATTCCTAATGTAATATTATGATTTCCTTGGTATATTTTAGATTGTATTACTAAGGGTATTCCTCCTATAATTATTTCTTTTTCTGTTGTTTCTTCATTTGTATTTACTATTTCACTAGGTAATCCAGGGCATGTGTGTCCTGTTCTTATAATTTCTTCTTCTAATACTAACTCTCTTGTTATATAATTTTCTTCTTGTCCTGTATTTATTAAAATTTTGTATTTTCTTTGGTCCATTATTCCTGTTATAAAATAGTGATACTGTGTTATTTCTTCTTTATCTAACAAGCTTTGTGGAATTTCATATTTTCTTTTAGATGTACTCATTCTTGATGAGGTAGCTCTTGTTAATGTATTTGGTACGCTTGAAGTGCTTAATCTTTCTTTTACTATCTCTAAATCTTCTTCTATATCCATTTCTTTATAGCTATAGTCATTATTGTCTATTACAGTAATTATTTTCTCAAAAGGTTTTCTATTTTTATTTTATTAATTTTATTTCTTGCTGTTATTTTATGTTTTGTTGTTAATATATATAAATTTTTACATCTTGCTGTAAATAATTTACTTCCTGGTGCTAGTTCTATTCCAGATATTTTCCAATATAGAACTAATGATCTATCTATATTTTTATCTGTTAATGATACTGTATAATTAGCTCTTATTGTAAATTTAAATTTTTGATATATTAAGTTTCCTTTTACTGCACTAATTACGCTTTTTTCTATAGGGTGTATAATTCTATCATCTGCTAAATATATTTCTATAGGTGTATCTATTTCTTCTCTAAAACAAGCTTTTATTAATATTTCTGTTCCTCCTAAATGTACATATTTTATTGGTGTTTTAGCTTTTATATCTTGTATTTCTTTGTTTATCATTC
The DNA here is from genome assembly GCA_032847665.1 of Solanum chilense. Lineage (NCBI taxonomy): Eukaryota > Viridiplantae > Streptophyta > Magnoliopsida > Solanales > Solanaceae > Solanum > Solanum chilense. Next base: position 59,034,298 of record CM064963.1, on the reverse strand, counting down.
TTTTATTTATTATAGGTATGTATGCTTTTCCTCTTGTATATTTACAATCTATGATATGTTCTTTTTGACTAACTACATAGTATTCTTCCTTTTGTCTTTTGAACCAATTTCTTAAAATAGGTATTTCAAGTACTTTTTCAACACTTAAATCTAATTCTTTTCCTTTTATTTGTTCAAATATCGTATTATCAAATATGATTTTTTGTTCTGATGATTCTTCATCTTGATATTCTTCTTTAGATATTATTTTTATTTCATTTTCAGACATTATATTTCTTCATCTGTTTCGTTATTATCTATGTTAATATTTTCTTCTTCATTTTCAATTTCTATATCTGATATTTCATATATACTATCATTTTCACTTAATTCATAATCTATGTATTCTATTTGCATATATTTTTCATCATCTATGATTAATTCTGCTATTTGTTTTCTTTTTGGATTTTTGGGTAAATTACAGTTATTAGCTATGTGTCCTATCTTTCCACAATTATAACAAGTACATTGGGATATCTTTCTTTTTGGTCTATATGGTCTTTTTATTTTATAGTTTTTTACATAATATCTTCGTCTTGGTTGTTTATATTTATATTTAGTTTTATTTTTTCTATAATTTTTATATCTTTTAGATTTTTGTTTTTTAGTTGTACATCCGAATTGTGGTGCCATTTTATTTTTACAACATGATAAATTTTTATTTAACACTTTTTCCATTTTTAATTTTTCTTTTTGGTTTTCACATAATTGTATGAACCATTGATTTAAAAATTTTATTCTAGATCCTAAAGTATCTACCATTCCTTCATTATTCCAATCCTTTATTATGTTTGTACTAAATGGTTCTGGTAATTTTGTATAATATTGTTTTCTTATTTATTTTGCTTCATCTAAATTGTATTTAGCTTTGTAACAATATTCTTTAAATGCACAAGTATATTCTTCTAAGTAACACATTTTACATATAGTTAATTTTGTCATAAGTTGTCTATTTATTATTTTTTCTCTATTTTGTTCTCTTATATCTGTAGTCATGCCTCCAAATTCATTTCTTATTGCTGATTCATATTTGTCTAGTATATCTATATTTGTTGCTGATGTAGATCCATCCATTTTTTTTATCATTCCTTAGTACTTCTAAACTTTCTGTGGGTAGATTTTCTATCCATAATTTTGTTGTTCCTACAAATGTTCTTTCTATATATCTTGGTGTAACGACCTGTTTAGTCGTTTTGAGCAGCAGATTTTATTTCTAGAAAAACTGGCTGAGACGACGGTCACCACGACGGACCGTCATGGGCACGACGGACCGTCGAGGGTGTCTCGTCCCAGAACACTTAGAATTCTGAAAATTGTGTTCTAAAATCGACTCTCTGTAAATTGTGACGGACCTGCAGGACGGACCGTCACAGGTACGACGGACCGTCGTGAGTCTTCCGTTGCAAAACACTTCAACTCTTGAGAATTTGGTATGGGGAACGAGTTTCTGATCGTCATGATGGAAGTGCAGGACGGACCGTCACAGGTATGACGGACCGTCACAGATTACTTAGTGAAAAATGAGTTTTAAGATGCTACGACGACCTTCGTGACGGACCGTCGCAGGCACGATGGGCCATCACAGGTTGCGCAAATCCCAGGCAGAATCGGATTTCTTTACACGTTTTAAGGGACGTTTTGGACTATTCTTTCCTTAATTATAAAGATTGAGGGTTAATATTAATAAGTCTAATTACTTGGGGGTTAAAAGAGGTAACCTTAAGTTAATTAGTGGGTTCTATTGTCCTCTTTTATTCTTAATTATATGATAATTAGGGTAAAGGAAAGAGGGTTTGAATAAAACAAAACAGAAAGAAACAAGAGAAAGGGAGGAATTGATCGAGAGGCTAAGGAGAAAACAAAGCTTTGGAAATTCTTGCTTGATCATTAGTCTTCGGTGGAGGTAGGTTATGGTTNGTATAAAAGAAGGCTTGATGAACTTTGTATTGTTATTGTGATGCCTTAGTATAAAAGAAGGCTTGATGAATTTGTATTGTTATTGTGATGCCTTAGTATAAAAGAAGGCTTGATGAACTTTGTATTGTTATTGTGATGCCTTAGTATAAAAGAAGGCTTGATGAATTTGTATTGTAATTGTGATGCCTTAGTATAAAAGAAGGCTTGATGAACTTGTATTGTTATTGTGATGCCTTAGTATAAAGAAGGCTTGATGGACTATGTGTTGTATTGATAATGCCTTAGTATAGAGAAGGCTTGATGAACTAAGTGTTGTATTGATAATGCCTTGGTATAAAGAAGGCTTGATGAACTAAGTGTTGTATTGATAATGCCTTGGTATAAAGAAGGCTTGATTGTTATTGATGATGCCTTGGTATAAAAGAAGGCTCGATGGGTATGAGGATCGGAGTGCCACGTTCCGGCACCGGAATAGAAATATGGATCGGAGTGCCACGTTCCGGCACCAGGATAGAATATGGATCGGAGTGCCACGTTCCGGCACCGGGATAGAATATGGATCGGAGTGCCACGTTCCGGCACCAGGATAGAAATGAGGATCGGAGTGCCACGTTCCGGGACAAGGATAGAAATATGGATCGGAGTGCCACGTTCCGGCACCGGGATAGAATATGGATCGGAGTGTCACGTACCGACACAAGAGGAAGAAAGATAATGAATCTTGAAAGATGTTAAGATGCTACATCTAATGAACCTGTTTTCTTTTATGAGTATGGTATTGAGGCGTGAGTCCTCCTGAATGAACTTGGTGATACTATTGATGATTGTAGTATTTGTTGTTACTACATGTTGAGTATTATAGTTGATTTGTGAGATTAACTGATATATACTATTTTCTATTCTGAGTTGGCCGATGATACCTACTCAGTACGTGTGGTTGTACTGACTCCTACTTGTTTGTTTCTTTCTTGTATTTGTGGAGTGCAGCAACCTTGCCGTCGTCTTCAACTCGACCGCGATTCTAGCCAGTCTTCACTGCACCGGATCTCAGGGTGAGCTATGCTTCTAGCTTGGACTGGATCTTCTTCTTCTCGTCTTGATGCCTTGAAGTTCCGGCATGGACTAGCTTTCATTTGTTTAACTTCTTAGAATACTCTTAGTTTTCGTAAGGTGATCATAGATGTTCTTGTGATGATGACTTCCGGATTTTGGGGATATGTATCGTATTTATTTTTCGTATTGAGTTAAGTCTTCCGCGTTGTATTTGGTTTAATTTATTTGGGTTTAGATTGGTTGGTTCGCTCACACAGGAGGGTAGTGTGGGTGCCAGTCGCGTCCCCGATTTGGGTCGTGACATCATATCTATGGAAGAATGGGGAATATCCACAATGCAGGAAAAATTGTTTCCGTTAATAAAGTAAATATGAATTATACTTATTGGGATTATATCCAAGCTTTCCATAAAAATTTTTATTATAATAATGAAAAACTCAAGCACACTTGGTTTTTGAAAATCTGTGCAAAGGTTTTCACTCAGAACATGCCTAATTCGTTTATAAACTGGTGGGCTCTTCATGGGCCAACAAAGAAGATTTTACCCTATAATTTCTTAACATTATATCAACAATGGGTGAAGATTTCCCGCTTCTTGATGAATTTGTTTGTACAAGATCATGTTCCAAACATAGAACGAATTGATCAGATGTACTTCTTTATTGAATTTTCTATACCTTGGATCCATAAATGGGTTCCAGAAGTGGGGTATACCCCGAATGAGAATATTCCTTGTTTATATCGCAAATATTTCCATAATTTCTGGGAAAAACTAAATAGAGATGATCCTACAACTGGTCAAATATATGGCCAAGAACTTATTGATCAAATCACTAAGACTATCCAGGCATATCAAGACTCTCCAAAAAGGGGGTTAACTGCTGGGAGCTCCATTAAACATATTGCAAGAAGGATTTCCATTCAAGATGGAAATAAACAAGAAATGATTAATGACTATCTAGAAGAAGTCAAGAAGAACTTAATGGAAAGTATTTCAGACTTTGATAAATCAGACACATCAATGAAGAGTGGACATAGTGGTAATACCACTGATGCACAATCAATGAATCAAGATACTGAATTGACTGAAAGTCAATTGAACAAAGTGGAAGATTTTCTAGCCTCAATTAAAGATCAGGAAAGCACGATAATTAAAAAGATAAAGGGAAAAGATAAGATATGATAAGATTTAAAATCTGATTCATTCTTATCAAAAACAGTTTAAAGCAATATTATTGTAGGACCCACTTTTAGGGTCCATTTTACTTTTCTTTGTCTATAAAAGAAGACTCTTTCTCATTTGAGAAGTAAGTCCTCTTTTGTATAGTTTTAAGTCTTCATCTTTCTCTCTCCTCTCTCTATTGTAAAAATATTCTAGTGTGATATAATAAAAGCTTTGGTTTGAAGAATTTCCTTAAGGTATTAAATTATTTCTTTCTTATTTTTATTATCTTTTGTGATTGCCGCCTATATGGCCGGCTAAGTTAGTTTCATATCTATGCTAGCTTCATAAGTTCTGCATGATGTTCTTGTTTAATATCTAGATCTAACTAAGTTATAATGAACTCTTATTATAGTTCTTAAATCTCTTATCACAAGTTTTGACTTGGTTTTGAGGTGGTGGCAAGTCTTGAATATCAATGGTAGCGAGCATGTGGTATTGTAAGTCCCCGTTAAAATGATGAAAGGGGCAGCCTGAAACCCTTGTTAGAACTGCTATCTATTGATATTTTAGACAAACTCCATGCTCGAGTAAAAGATTACCATACAGCCGAAACTTAGGATAAGACTTTTAACATAACTATAATACGTTTCAAAGTATAACTTGGTCATATGCTAAAGCTAGATCTGGATGGTCGTGCGGACTACCGCCAGCCTTGCAGATCCTGATATGCATATTAGTTCTTTGGACAAAAAATTAGATGATTTAATTAAATTGGTCACAGAATTTCAAAAAGCTCCCAAAGAAGAGAAAGCTTCTACTTCTAAAACTTTTTTTGATGTTCCTACACATCTTCAACGTCCTGTTGATACTTCTGATTTTAAAGTTAAATCTTTTTATAAAGAAGTTGAAGATCTTCTTGACAAAAAGTTGTCCGGTTTAGGTTCAAAACCAATTACAATTGATTTTTCTAAACCAAGTGATAATTTTGAAAATCAGCTCCTTGGTATCAAAAATCCGAATCAAGATGTTTCGGAAGTAAACTCCAGAAGAGTTAGATCTGGTTATAACCAAAAACAAAAGGTTATAGGAAATTGGGTTATGCAACTCTCCCTTCTATGATGACTTATTATTATCCTCAACCTACTCCTCAAGATGTGCTAGTTGAAGAAAGAGATTGGAATCAAACTAACACATCCTACAGTGGAAATGAGGTGTATGAATGGAATTTGGACGCCTTAACAGAAAGACAGGTTTCCATTGTAGTACATTGTATGTTAATGTACTCATCAATTTGTCGTCATACGAACAATAATAATGATCATGCAATTTGTAAAATGATTATAGAAGGTTTTACAGGTTTACTTCGAGGATGGTGGGATAACTTCCTAACACCTGAAGAAAAATATGCAATCATGAATGCATACAAAGAAGAAATTATAAGAGAAAGTGGTACTGATGAAAAAGGACAACCAGAAGAAAGGGTTACAACCAACAAGATTGAAGATGCTGTGTATACACTTGTTCTTACTATCCTAGAACATTTTAATGGAAGATTTTCCAATCAGAATGAAACTATCAGAACTTTATTAAATGGACTTAAATGTCAACATTTGGGTCATTTCAGATGGTATAAGGATACTTTGATGAGTAGAGTCATGGAACTACCTGAAAGTAAATCAAGTTATTGAAAAAATAGATTTATTGATGGTCTTCCTTCATTATTCTCTGAAAGGGTTAAAAAGATCTTAAGAGGTGACAGAATAGAAATCCCTTATGATACATTAACTTATGGAAAGTTAATAGGGACATGTACCCAAGAAGGATTAAATCTCTGTAATGAGCTTAAGCTGGCTCAACAGATAAAAAAGACTCAAAAGTCTGAAAAATCTCAATTGGGAGATTTTTGTACACAGTTTGGATTAGAAGGACCGTCTAGTTCAAAACTAAAGACGAACCAAGCTGAAGAAAGGTATCATAAAAGACGTCATAGTTCAAAAAGACACAAAGAAAAGAAAGAGGAAAAGAAATCTCGAAGGAAGGCTACAAGGTTTTCCAAAAATTTCTCTAAAAGAGATCTGAAAAACATTAAATGTTACAAATGTGGACGATTCGGTCATCTTGCAAATAATTGCAAGGCAGATAAGTTTAAAACTTTAGAGTTGGATGAACCAACTCAAGATAAACTCTATGAGTTACTTTATGAATCAGACTCTGATTCAAATTCCTCTGATAGTTCTTCAGGTTATACCACTGATAATAATGTTGTTGATATTATTACTAACAAATGTGCTAATTGTCCAGATGATAATTGTACTTGTGGGCATGATGAATTCTATAGATTACAGTCTCAGATAGGAGATTCTTATCTTGATAAACTGCATCAAAGTTTTGAAGATTTATCTTTTAAAATGATTTCTTCAGAAAATATAATTGAACTTTTAAAAGATGTTTCAGATGAAAATCTTAGAAATAAAATTTTAAATATGGCTTCTTCAAAACCATCTTCTTTAAAGAATTTTGAAAAACCAAAGAAGGAAGAAAAACACTTTGAAAACTTCAATGCTAGTCCCTATTCTATTCAAGAAGTATTTTCTAGACTTGAAAAGAAAGGAACAAGTATTGTAAGAGATACTTCTTTGGATGATTTAAAACAAGAGGTTGAAAACCTTAAAAAAGAGATTAAATCTTTAAAACAAAATCAGTTGATTAACGATCATAGAATTTCTCAATTAGAAAATAATATTTCTAATGATGTTTCTATTTCTGAAAAAGGGAAAGATGTTTTGGATAATGATAATACTGAATCCCAAAACCCTAAATTTCTTGGAATGATGCAAATTGTTACTGCTCATCGTTGGTATATAAATTGTACCATTCTAGTTAATAATGATTTTAAGATTTCCAGTATTGCTATGATTGATAGTGGTGCTGATGTTAGTTGCATTCAAGAAGGACTAATTCCTTCAAGATATTTTGAAAAAACTACGCATGTTGTTAAATCTGCATCAAATCATGCTTTAGATATCAAATATAAATTGTCTAATACTTGTATTTGCCAGAGTAAAGTTTGTATTCCTCACTTTTTCTTCCTGGTTAAAAATCAGTTATATCCGCCAATTATACTTGGTAATCCTTTTATAAATGTTATTTATCCTTTTTCAAAATTAAATGCAAAAGGTTTTACAGCAAATTATAAAGGTAATACCATTAATTTTGAGTTTATAACTGAACCAGTTACTAGAGATATTAACTCTTTGATTCATTTAAAACAAAAACATATTGATTCTTCACAAATGGAAATTTACAGTCTGAATATTTCAGAATCTTTACAATCCCCTAAAGTCCAGCAAAAAATTAAATTAATTTCTGATAAAAATTGCTTCTAATATTTGTGCAGATCATCCAAATGCTTTTTGGGACAGGAAAAAGCATATTGTGACTTTGCCATATGAAGATTCTTTTGATGAATCAAATATTCCCACAAAATCTCGCCCCTGTCAAATGAATTCTGAATTAGTCGATTTCTGCAAAAAAGAAACTGATAATTTATTAACAAAGGGACTTATAAAACCCTCTAAATCTCCATGGTCTTGTACTGATATATATATATATATATATATATATATATATATATATATATATGTGTGTGTGTGTGTGTGTGTGTGTGTGTGTGTGTGTGTGTGTGTGTGTGTGTGTGTGTGTGTGTGTGTGTGTGTGTGTGTGTGTGTGTGTGTGTGTGTCTGTGTGTATATGTATATAAATAATTAAATGTTAATAAAAAATATTAAATATATATATATTTAATATTAACATATTTTGTAACTAACTATATATATATTTTGTACCTCTAATAACTTATATATATATATATATATATATATATATATATATATATATATACTAAATAATTAAATATTGAATGTTTTTTAAAAATATTAAATGACCATTTTTCATTCAATAAATTAACATTGTTCCTCTAATAACTTATATTTTGAAACTAAATTATTACGCAACCATTAATGTTTAAATGAACAAAAAGAATAATAACATATCATTTTTAGGAATTCCAAAGGTTTATTTTAAAATTTACAAGCAATTTAATATGGTTCTTGTATAAGCTTAGTCATGTTATTGAAGAAAAATTGTCGATATTCTCTTGAATTTGTATCATGATTTGCACTTAATTATCTAATTCTTGACTATAGACATTCTCTTATAATTTTTGGATTCATATTAAAATATAATAAAAATATTATCATATCACTAATATGATTCAATAAATTTATTTCAAAGTGACTATTCATGATAAATGTATTTATTTATTAGCTAAAAATGTTATAAACCTAACTAAACTAAATAGAAAAAAGAAACAAATATTCAAGTACTTCTTGAAGACAAGAAATTAAAGTAGATATATGTATCTTACAAACTTATTGTTCATGGATTGTGTGTGTGTGTATACATACACACATACATACATATATATATATATATATATATATATATATATATATATATATATATATATATATATATATATATATATATATATATATATATATATATATATATATATATATATATATATATATATTTTGACCTTTCAAATTTTTATGTGACTTTTCGCATACTACAATGTTTGTCATATAAATTTGACTCTTTCAGAAAAGTTTCTTATGTGCTAATCCTACAATCCTTATGTGTAAGAGCTCTAAATTGGTGAAATAATGTCATTATTTGTGGGGAAAGGTGTGATATCTCCCTTGTGCAGGCATGAGGATCGATAAGACTTCAATTACTGAAACATGGTCTTTATCTCTATTTATATAGTTGATTGTTTATTTGTTTATAACTTGCTTTTAGTTTAGGATTTTTTTGTATTCAAAAATAGATTGATTGTTACATTAGTTTTTGTTATAATTTTCATTATCAAGACAAGATCGAAAAAGAATAATTAATTGCTTTTCTTATGTGTTTCTTTTTTGTTCTTTGTATTTGTATATCATCTTTAAGAATGGATTTGAGAGAAGGATTACTCTTTCTTTTTATTATTTAAAGTTCAAATTATATAGAATAGGTTCGATTAATATATCATCTTGGAGTTTCACTGAGGTGATTGCATCCAAGTAACGATCTTGAGCTTGTCGAGCAATTACCATTCCCACCATTTCTACTCCACTGTTCAATTTTTTCTTTGATGATGATGGAAAATAACTAGGTGAAGAATTTGTCGAGGGATGTGTTCTGTCATCTTTTTAAGAATATCTTCATCCTCATCCTGTAAGTCAAAAGTTGCTAACCACTAACCAAAGTTTAAAATTATGAATCCATTATGGTATGTGTTTGAAGTCTATATTAGACGAAATCGTATATATTATATCATCATTAAGCACGAACTACCATAGGAAGTATGACAATAAAAATAAAGCACGGACTACCATATGAAGATTACCTGAAAGAGCAACTTCATTGACTGTTTGGGGTTTGACTTTTCGAGCTTATGATGATAGACTAATTCTTAAAATAAAAGCCTCTTGACTATGAAGACTAACATGACCCTTTATTTATTAATAGTATTTTTGTAATAACTATTATTAAACTAGTATTAGTCTAATTAACTGAGTATAAACTACTAGACTTTTAGTCATGCTAATTAGGTAGATTATTTTGATATGATGACTTCTTATGAATTGAGTGTATTCTTTAACAGAGTTTGAGGCTAAGGCCATAGTTTTGCTAGAAAATGTTGACATGATTGCTTGCCTAAGGATCAAAGCTCCTAAGGGTGGCTCTGTAATTTAGGTGCTTGTTTGATATTCTTAATAGTAAATTTTGACTATGATATAGTCATTGTTGCATAATTTTTCCATTCTTGTATCTAGCTTTTTATCCTTTAGTTTCTTTCTCGTAGGTTTTACGGTTCCTTTCATTTTCTGCACTTTGATATTATATTGTATCAGAGCAATATTTTGTAATCATTCTATGATATTATTCTAAATACTCATTCTTTTTTCATTTCTTAGAATCTCTTTATTGAAATGCTCTTACTTTCAAATTATTTTGATTTTTAAATTTGCCAAATTTGATTTGGAAAGATAATGAAAATGTCAATGTATGTTTTTTTTGGATGTTCATGAACTTGACCTTAGAATATATTTAAATTATTTTGAGATAAATTATTCTCAATAATTTATTACGTTGTATCTAAAAGAAAATTGGGGGGGGGGGGGGGGAGGTTCATGGTAGCTTTTACAAGAAGATAAATAAACTCCCCCCTTACATACAAATTTTGTGTAGTACCACCCCGCCCCCAACCCTCATCCGACCTCCACCCGCACACCCAACACCAGATCTATTAAATTTGTTTTCTTCCTCAGGTGATTTTTCTCTATAAAAATACCTCATTTGTCCGTGTTCCTTTCGGTTTTCTCCTCTCTTCTCTCTCCAGATGAGTTCTCCGTATAATCAATTCTACATATCAGCATCAAAATTAATACTCACATTTTTCGATCGCTTCTCCTTAGTTTATGCCTACTATGATTCTTGTCATCTATACCATTTGTATGAGATACATGTTCAACACACCTATCTAGACCCTAGTATATATATAGACAATGCATCTTGTAAATTTTGTCGATAAGTTATTTTCTACTTCAACATTATATTCTTTAATTTGCAGGTTACCTTGTGTCAAAGACGACACATTTCAAGTTAGATTCTAAACAATGTCACTCTCAATTTTCTTCAACAGCAAATGGTCATGTTATTTTCGTTCAATGATATAAGAATCACATTCAAGGGGTCAAGTGTCCAGAGATAAGGAGTTGGACCCAGTTAATTTCACAAAGCCTTTAATCAAGAAACTAGGTAAGCACTTCATTTTTTTAAATGTTGAAGCAGATGACGATCAAAATATGAACTTGGAACTGAAGTTTTATATACAGTCAAAGGATCAATCTTAAATCAAATATATTTGATTAAAAGTTCAAGATGGCATCCAATCAGGCCAATTTGGTATATATTAATAATACAAACCGAATTAATTTAAACTTGTTCTCTTATAGTTTATTGATGAGGGTAAGAACTCTTGATTTAAGTTACTGATTCTTAGGCTTCAAACATGAGTCTTCTACATAAGAGTGGATGAATCCCATTCATCTCAATGAGCGCGCACATACAAAAGTAATTTTAGAAAAAGTTTGTATAGATTGAAATTAATTTTAAATGGTTAGTTGTATACTTAGTATGATTCATATCATCTATACTCTTTGTATCAGACATACGTGCAATGCACGTGTCCAGACGCCAGTGTGTGTATATCATCATATATTACTATAAGTGGATACAAAAAAATTTAAATGTTGAACTACAATTTTGCCCCTACTATATGCATATATATATATATATATATATATATATATATATATATATATACTAAATAATTAAACATTAAATGTTTTTTAAAAATATTTAATGACCATTTTTCATTCACTAAATTAACATTGTTCCTCTAATAACTTATATTTTGAAACTATATATATATATATATATATATATATATATATATATATATATATATATATATATATATATATACTAAATAATTAAATATTAAATGTTTTTTAAAAATATTAAATGACCATTTTTCATTCACTAAATTAACATTGTTCCTCTAATGACTTATATTTTGAAACTAAATTATTACGCAACCATTAATGTTTAAATGAACAAAAAGAATAATAACATATCATTTTTAGGAATTCCAAACGTTTATTTTAAAATTTACAAGCAATTTAATATGGTTCTTGTATTAGCTTTGTCATGTTATTGAAGAAAAATTGTCTATATTCTCTTGAATTTGTATCATGATTTGCACTTAATTATCTAATTCTTGACAATAGACATTCTCTTATAATTTTTGGATTCATATTAAAAAATAATAAAAATATTATCATATCACTAATATGATACAATAAATTTATTTCAAAGTGACTATTCATGATAAATGTATTTATTTATTAGCTAAAAATGTTATAAACCTAACTAAATTAAATAGAAAAAAGAAACAAATATTCAATTACTTCTTGAAGACAAGAAATTAAAGTAGATATATGTATCTTACAAACTTATTGTTCATGGATTGTGTATATATATATATATATATATATATATATATATATTTATTGTTTGACCTTTCAAATTTTTATGTGACTTTTCGCATACTACAATGTTTGTCTTATAAATTTGACTCTTTCAGAAAAGTTTCTTATGTGCTAATCCTACAATCCTTAAGTGTAGGATCTCTAAATTGGTGAAATAATGTCATAATTTGTGGGGAAAGGTGTGATATCTCCCTTATGCAGGCATGAGGATAGATAAGAATTCAATTACTGAAACATGGTCTTTATCTCTATTTATATAGTTGATTGTTGATTTGTTTATAACTTGCTTTTAGTTTAGGATTTTTTTGTATTAAAAAACAGATTGATTGTTACATTAGATTTTGTTATAATTTTCATTATCAAGACAGGATCGAAAAAGAATAATTAATTGCTTTTTCTTATGTGTTTCTTTTTTTGTTCTTTGTATTTGTATATCATCTTTAAGAATGGATTTGAGAGAAGGATTACTCTTTCTTTTTATTATTTAAAGTTCAAATTATATAGAATTAAATTAATGGTAGGTTCGATTAATATATCATCTTGGAGTTTCACTGAGGTAATTGCAGCCAAGTAACGATCTTGAGCTTGTCGAGCAATTAGCATTCCCACCATTTCGCCTCCACTGTTCAATTTTTTCTCTGATGATGATGGAAAGTAACTAGGTGAAGAATTTGTCGAGGGATGTGTTCTGTCATCTTTTTAAGAATATCTTGATCCTCATCCTGTAAGTCAAAAGTTGCTAACCACTAACCAAAGTTTAAAATTATAAATCCACTATGGTATGTGTTTGAAGTCTATATTAGACGAAATCCTATATATTATATCATCATTAACCACGAACTACCATAGGAAGTATGACAAAAAAAATAAAGCACGAACTACCATATGAAGATTACTTGAAAGAGCAGCTTCATTGACTGTTTGGGGTTTGACTTTTCGAGCTTATGGTGATAGACTAATTAATTATAATTGGAGAGCAAATATTCATGGGTGTAGGGCCTTTCAAAATGAAGAAATGCAAGTTGACAAGGAAACATTACATGTAACTTATTATTCTCAAATCTACTATAAAAAACACATTTTAAAGAAATATTGTATTCATTTACATCATAGACTAACATGCATATATGTTTAATATACAATAACTATTATAAACAGTATTAAAACTACCTTAATTTATATTTCAACTCTCTGAATATAAGTATAGTAAAGTATAAGATTTATTATCCTTAGGAAGTTGCACTAAAATATAATTAATAGGAACATGCGTGCACACACGTAACCAAGACTAGTCATATTACAAATGGAAAGACCCTAAATAAAAAATTACATTATAATAAATCTTAATATCATATCTTTATATTTTTTTACCATTTATTAATAAATATTTACCGTATTAATGACTTAATAATATCTTCGTGCTATAAATGTTGAAGTAAATTGCATATATCATGATGCATGCACACCAAGCCATGATAAAGAGTTAAACGGGTTTTTACATCAAAGTCAATACCTTTGAGGTTTGGGAGGAATTTGAAACGAAGACTTGAGAACATGCTAAAGTGGAGGGACAAATATTTAATTAAAGAAAGAGACCATAATGCAATATAGTTATTCTTAAAATAAAAGCCTCTTGACTAAGAAGACTAAGATGACCCTTTATTTATTAATAGTATTTTTGTTATAACTATTATTAAACTAGTATTAGTCTAATTAACTGAGTATAAACTACTAGACTTTTAGTCATGCTAATTAGGTAGATTTTTTTGATATGATGACTTCTTATGAATTGAGTGTATTCTTTAACAGAGTTTGAGGCTAAGGCCATTGTTGCTAGAAAATGTTGACAGGATTGCTTGCCTAAGGATCAAAGCTCCTAAGGGTGGCTCTGTAATTTAGGTGCTTTTTTGATATTCTTAATAGTAGATTTTGACTTTGATGTAGTCATTGTTGCATAATAGTTCCATTCTTGAATCTAGCTTTTTATCCTTTACTTTCTTTCTCTTAGGTTTTAGGGTTCCTTTCATTTTCCGCACTTTGATATTATATTGTATCATAGCAATATTTTGTAATCATTGTATGATATTATTCTAAATACTCATTCTTTTTTCATTTCTTAGAAGCTCTTTATTGAAATGCTCTTACTTTCAAATTATTTTGATTTTTAAATTTGCCATATTTGATTTGGGAAGCTAATGAAGATGTCAATGTTTGTTTTTTTTGGATGTTCATGAACTTGACCTATAGAATATATTTAAATTATTTTTGAGATAAATTTTTCTCAATAATTTATTCGTTGTATCTAAAAAAAACAAATTGGGGGGGGGGGGGGGGGTTCATGGTAGCTTTTACAAGAAGATAAATAACCTCCCCCCTTACAAACATGCTTCGTGTAGTACCGCCCCGCCCCCAACCCTCATCCGACCCCCACCCGCACCCCCAACACCAGATTTGTTAAATCTATTTTCTTCCTCAGGTGACTTTTCTCTATAAAAATACCTCATTTGTCCGTGTTCCTCTCGGTTTTCTCCTCTCATCTCTCTCCCGATGAATTCTCCGTATAACCAATTCTACATATCAGCATCAAAATTAATACTCACCTTTTTAGATCGCTTCTCTTTTTTTGTTCTCTTATAGGATTTTATTTATAAAATTTCCTTTATATAAAACACTTTTTGGTTTTTTTGACTGAGTAAACAGTGACAAAAGCAGTGAGGAGAAATGTTTACCGAAGAGGAGCTACGCGATATGAACGTGTTGCAGAGAGCACATGACTACGTGGAGGTTGTGTGTGGATGCACCAGTCGTAGACATGGAGATGCTGGTGCTAGACTTAGGATTTCAATTCCGGTGAACTCAAAATTGTTTACGAATGTTACCCTGGTTGTCCTGAAGGTTTTTAACACACACACACACGCAAGCACGCATGCACGCACGCACGCGCGCACGCACGCGCGCGCGCACACACACACACACTCCTTTTTTATGCTTTTGTACAAAATAATGTGGTTGTGTTAAATGCATGTTGTTGATTAATTTTATCATCGACTTATCATAAAATGTTGTTATGTGCTTTTTTAAATTGACTAATGGTATATCCTTGTTAAAATTTCATCTATATGTTTGCTAGAGTACATTATAATTTATTTACATAATAACAATTTAAGTAAACTTATAAGTTTGTGTAGACTCCTCTCTCTCTCTCTCTCTCTCTCTATATATATATATATATATATATATATATATATATATATATATATATATATATATATATATATATTCTCTCATTGTAGCATTCAAGAATGAGATTTAGTGATCAATAAAGTGATTTGAGAATCGCAAAATCTCTTATTTGAATCTCAACAGAGATAAAAATACTAGGCAATTTCTTCTTAATTGAAATTCTCAATTTTTTTAGACAATACATATATTGGAACCTAAACTTGGCTTCAAATTTTAACTGTCACCTCCAACTTTCATAGTGCACAAATAGACACTTTAACTATCCTACCTTTAAATAAATAAACACGCGATTTTTACAGACAAAGAGCGTGAAAGGTAAATGCTTCAACGTGTATTAGTGAGCCACTTAATGACTGCCAACTAGTTGAATATTTTACACGTCGATTTTAGAACCAAAAAAATCAAAATTAATTTTAATTTATGATTTTTTAGAGATTGGAGCTCATTGTTTGACCAATCTTAAAGGTTTGTTGCTGGCTTCTTGGTTGGGTTTTTGTGGTTGTTGGGTCTGTTTTCATGGGGTTTTGGAGGCCATTTGGTTGTTGTTTTGTGTCTGGTTTGAGTTGCTGGTTGCAGCTGTTTCGTGATGATTCTCTCCGGAGACAGCGGATCTGATGGGTTTGGGGTCGGGTATTTGGTGGATTTAGCGAGCTCAAAGTTCGTTCCCTTCATTGGTTTTGCTCCAGTGTGGAGGAAGAAGGAGAACTGCTGGGTAAAACAAATGGGGATTTTGGGTTGCCGGAGATTGGTCGGAACTCAAGGTGGTAGAATTGTCATTTTAGCATTTTTTTTACTGTTTTGGGCCTCAAAAATTACTCCTCACGCGTGCAAAATACGTGATTTTCACGTGTTTTGCCAGGTAGGAATCGTGTGTTTACTTATTAATAGATATGATAGTTAAAGTGCCTATTTGTGCACTATGAAAGTTGAAGGTCAAAGTTAAAATTTGAAATCAAGTTTAAGATCTAATGTATGTATTATGCCTTTTTTAATATATAAAGTCATAGATTGGTAATGGCAAAATGAGGTATTCATCATTCTATCGGAAACAACCTACATGTCTTTGAAAAATGCTAGATTCAATTTAAAAGCCACATTCAGTCATTCACCTTTTGTTATATAGCTTCATGAAACTCGTATTGTGGTCAGTGTAATCAATTAACTATTAGTAGGCTCTTATCTGTTTTTGCATGTTATTATTATGTTTGTTTTATTTTATGAAACAAAAAAAATATCCTTTCTTATTATCTTATTTGATACAAATTATGATACTAATGAAAGTTGATTTTTTTTATTCGATAATCTTTCTCCATTTGCATATGAGAAACATGCTGGAAAAGAGACTTCAGAGGAAACATAGTATTTGGGTCTTTATTGATGGTTACAAAAAGTTCCACTGATAAAAACAACACTACTGAAATTCTACAACATGTCTCCAAAGAATGCCAAGAGACCACATAAATTTCTTCATCGTGATGAATTTTGTTAAATGTACTAAGTGTAGCAAAAGACATAGGTTTTATCGCCGCTCTAAGAAGGAATGCAGAAGCTACAATGATGCATTGGTGAATGCAAATTTTAAGTGCTCAAATATTCCTTTTGACAAGTACGTTTTATTTTCATGTTTAATTTCTTAAATAATCAGAATGTGAATCTTTTCTTATATTGGTCCTTCCTTGATTTCCATATTGCTCATGTTTAACAAAGGAGGATAAGAACTGATTGAAGAAGAGAAATGGAAAAGAGTCTTCTATTGATAAATTTAGACTGAAATGAAAATACATCATAGTTTAATTAAGATGTTGTAAAGTAATGTAAAAAAATTTGCTAAAAACTAAGTTATTGCTTCCTGAAATTGAGGAACTAATACTTAATAGTAGCTAACAGAGTTTTAAACAAACTAGGAAACAGAAAAAAACACAAGAAGATACTAGATGAGTGATATCATTCATTCAAATGTTGTGAAGGAATATTGATTGTATTGAAGTGTTAACCTAATAAGGGAATACATGGGAGATATATATAGGAGATATAGGAAAGAGTACTAATCCTAATAGGACTAGGATTTAGGAGTACTAATCCTAATAGGACTAGGATTAGTACACAGTAAATACTAATATTATTTAATACTATTATTTAATACTATCTGTTATTATCCCCCCTCAAGCTGAGCTGAGCGGAAGCGAACGGAAGCTTGGAACTGAGGTAATCGGGCTGTCGGCTCGGGAGAGGCTTGGTGAGAATATCAGCCGGTTGTTCTTCAGTGGGTACATACTGCACAGTCATGGTGCCGGCCTGAACTTTATCGCGAACAAAGAGACAATCGGTATCAACATGCTTCATTCTGGCATGTAGGACGGAATTCTTGGCCACAAAGATGGTTGATTTGTTGTCACAATAGAGAGCAGGAACGGTGTGAGTGGCGCGGAGTTCGCGAAGAATATATGTGACCCACATGGTCTCAGCAGCAAGAAGAGCAAGGGCGCGGTATTCAGCTTCAGTCGAGGAACGAGAGACCTTGGGTTATTTTTTTGTACACCAGGAGATCAGGTTCGGCCCCAAAAAAACGAGAAACCCCGATGTAGATTTTATCATTTTTATCATTCGCCCAATCTGAACCTGAGAAACCCCGAAGCTCCAAGTTTCCGGGTCGAATGAGTAAACCACGACCAAGAGTGCCAAAAATGTACTTGAGAATGCGTTTTAGACAATGGTAATCATGTTCACTTGGTTGATGCATGCGCTGAGCAACTCGGTTGAAAGCAAACTGGATGTCAGGACGGGTAATGGCCAGATACTGTAGAGCCCCAATGAGGCTGCGGAAGTGGGTGATATCGGCAAAGGGGGTGTCGGCTCCATTCGTAGACGAAGACACTGCCATCGGTGTAGGTTGACTGGTGCATTTTTCTAGTCCAGCTTTCTGCAACAGATCTCGAGCATATTTTGACTGATGAAGAAACAAGCCGCTGCCTGTCCGAGAAACCTCCATTCCCAGAAAATAATGTAACGGGCCAAGGTCCTTCATTTTGAAGGTAGTATGCATAGCTCGAGTGACATCCTGAATGAGAGCTGCAGTAGAGCCTGTAATAATATCATCTACATAGACAAGAAGAATGACTGTACCGTGTGCTGAATGTCGAGTAAACAGACTCGTGTCGTGTACGCAACACGTGAAGCCGAGTCCCTGGAGAAACGTTTTCAGACATGTGTACCAAGCACGGGGGGCTTGCTTGAGCCCATACAGAGACTTCTGGAGTTTGCAAACATGTTGAGGAAAGCGGGGATCAACATAGCCCGGTGTTTGCGTCATGTAGATAGTTTCATCAAGCATGCCATGAAGAAAAGCATTGGAAACATCCAACTGATTGATGAGACAATTGTTGCGCACGGCGAGTGACAGTACCAGGCGAATGGTTTCCTGCCGAATAACAGGACTGAATGTCTCGGAGTAATCAAGCCCATACTCCTGATTGTAGCCTTTAGCAACCAAACGAGCCTTGTACCTGGAAATACTGTCATCCGCATTGTGTTTAATTTTGTACACCCATTTACAGCCCACTGGGTGCCGCCCATGGGGCTTAGGTACAAGAACCCAAGTTTTCTGATCAGTCAAAGCCTTAAACTCGTCATCCATAGCATGACGCCAATAAGCATTTTTGAGGCAACAAAGTAGGTTGTTGGTTCACTATCGGGAAGGGGTGTATTTGATAGTATGGTAGCCTGAAAGGTTTTGGGTTTAAAGATACCGGTTTTGCCATGGGTTAACATGGGATGAGTATTGGGGGGTGGCACGGGCGGTGATGATTCGGGGGTGGCCGGGAAGGACCCAAAACGGATCGGGCTGGAGATGTTGTGGGTATGGGGTGGTTCGGGTTGGTTGTGGGTGTGGGTGGTGGTTACGGGTGTATTGTGGGTGGCGGTCGAAGGGGTGATTAGGGGTGGTTGGGTAGTGGGTGGAGGTGTGGGGGAAGGTGGTGAGGACCCTGTGAGTATGTTGGAAAAAGGGGAAGGACGCCAATGGATGATGTATTTGTGGAGGAGGAAATAGACTCGTAGGGAAACTCATTTTCGACAAATTTGACATGACGAGATATGTAGACTTTATGAGTTTGTGGGTCAAGACAGCGATAACCCTTGGAGGTAGGATGATAGCCCAAAAAAATACAAGGACAGGATCAGGGTTGTAATTTGTGAGTAATATGAGGGCGTAGCCAACGGTAGGCAAGACACCCAAAGACGCGGAGGTTGATATAATTGGGAAGTTCTTGGTAAAAGAGTTGATAGGGTGATTTGTTGGAGAGAGTGTGACTGGGCATTCTGTTAATGAGGTTGTTTGCGGTGGCTAGAGCTTCTACCCAAAAAGAGACAGGGAGATGAGATTGATGTAGAAGAGTAACCACCGTTTCAATGAGATGGCGATGCTTACGCTCAGCCACCCCATTCTGTTCGGGAGTGTAGGGATAGGAGGTTTGATGTATAATTCCCAGGGATTGCAGAAACTGGCCAAAGATGTTATTGACATATTCCTTTCCATTGTCACTTCAAAAAAGTTTAACATGAGAATTGAATTGTGTTTTGACCATTTTTTCAAAAGTGACAAAGGTGGTGTATGCCTGTGATTTGTGTTTTAGTGGGTACAACCAAATGTATTTTGTAAAATCATCCACAAAACAAATATAATAGCGAAAACCAGCAAATGAAGGAACAGCAGTAGGACCCCATAGGTCAGAATGAATAAGTTGAAAAGGTGCAGTTGTACGCTTCTGAGATAAAGTAAAAGGTAATTTATGAGATTTAGCAATTGAACAGGAGTCACAATTGTTTACATGAATGGAAGAAAAACCTAATTGAGATATTAAAGAATTTATTATTTGAGTAGACGGGTGACCCTAGACGAATGTGCCACAACAGACTGTGGCCATCAGCCGAAAGAGTCACCGGAGCCACAGAAACGCTTTCTGAAACTGGATGGGCAGACAAACTTGTGCCAGGAAGAACGTACAGACCATGCTCACAGGGGCCCTGAAAAATCACCCACTTGGTAGTATTGTCTAGGATCTGAAAATCATTAGAGGTGAACAAGAGTGAGCAATTATTGTCTTTTGTGAATTGGTGAACTGAAAGGAGATTGGATTTAATAGAAGGGACGTGGGTAAGGTTACCTAGGTGAAAGATAGCGGTGGGGGTTTTAATGGTACCCGTGCCAGTGTGAGAAATATTAAGGGACTCACCGTTGCCAACAGTAATACCATTGGAGCCATGATATGGATTTGGAGCGTTAAGCTTGGATAGATCACAAGTAACGTGCATGTTGGCCCCAGTATCCAACAGCCATTCAGAGGAAGGGCCGACTTGAGATGCATAATTGGCACGGTTATCACTATTTCGGCTCTCCTCATACCAAAACCAGCAACGAGCAGCGGTGTGTCCTGTTTTCTGACAGATTTTACAAGTTGGACGATCCCGCTCGTAAGTGCCCTGCCCGCCACTGGAAGATGACTGCCCGCCGCTGCCGAAGGAGTGCAGGCTGTTGTTGCTGCCGTGCTGCTGACCGTCGTACGGCGGCCGACTGCCCTGCCGACCGCAGCGCCCGCGGCCTCCGCTGTTTCTGCCGTAGCCGCCGCGGCTCCCCTGCCGGCCGCCACCACGCCCCCCGCGATAGTTCTGGCTTGCAGTGAGGGCGGTGGCCGGCTCCATAACAGCGGCTTCTCGGAGAAGAAGTTTCCTCTCCAGATCCACGTTGATTTCTTCACTTTTTAGCCACGAGGAGAGAGTAGCCAGGTCAACGGGCGTTGGACTGATGCGAACCGCCTGTTTAATGGAGGAGTAAGTTGATGGGAGCCCCCGAACGACGCACATGACGAGATCTTTTTCGGGAATGATTTCGTTCACGGTGTCGAGGGCTGTGATGATGGTAGAGACCTCGTCTAAATACTCCTCCATAGTTTTTGTGCCTGTAATTGTGTGGAGACGATCACGCAATTGAAAAATATGGGAGTGGGAAATTGATGCATAGCGTGTTGAGAGGGCCGTCCACAGGGCTGAAGCAGTTGTGTAGGATCGGACGTGTTTTCTGAACCGTGGGAGAGATAACCGCAATCAAACATGATCGGATCTGGCCATCCACGGCTTTCCAGGCGGCATCGGCCGGATTGGTTTTTTCTGATTTGTCCGTGGCGGTGATGACTGCCGGAGGCGGTTCTGTGCTTCCATCGATGTATTTGAGTAGGTAATTGGCCTCAAGGGCGGTAAGAACGGTGATTTTTCATGTAGGGTAATTTATGTCTGATAATTTTTCGGGAATCAGGGCATGAAGATGCCTGAGAAGGAGTTTAACGCCAAAAGGAAGTGAATCGAGAGGATCAACCTCGGTTGTCATGGCTGCCGCCGCCCAAGAGAAGTGAGGGAACGATCGGTGCCCTAAAGAGAGAAAAAAAACCTAGAGAAAAGAAGATCTAGGTTTTCTGGCTCTTGATACCATGAAGGAATATTGATTGTATTGAAGTGTTAACCTAATAAGGGAATACATGGGAGATATATATAGGAGATATAGGAAGGAGTACTAATCCTAATAGGACTAGGATTAAGGAGTACTAATCCTAATAGGACTAGGATTAGTACACAGTAAATACTAATATTATTTAATACTATTATTTAATACTATCTGTTATTATGTTATAATGTTTTTAGCTCAGTCATAATTTATTCAAGAAGTGATGTTTAGAATTTATCAATCCATTAATATTGTGATCTTTTTTTTTTTTTTTGTATTGTTGGTGAACATGTTGTTTTTGTTGTTGTTTTACTTGTTTTTTAGATTTTCATGTGGTGATTCTTAAGAGCGAGCTAGCCAAAGGGCGTGTAAGGGATGTTTGCGTTCCCCAACATGTGGAGGTTGCACGTCCTGTGTGTGCTTTGGATGTGAAGTGTGTTGCTTCTCAGACTGCGATTGCCAGACTTGCATTGACTTCAGAAAGAAAAAAAAAAGCTTAAATGACCCTTTTGCTTGAGTATTTGTGTCATTTGAATGGACATGTTCTTCCAACATTTAGTTCATTCGAACCCATGTATTTGTTTACAATATGTTTTTATTAACATTCCTAATTAGACATTTTACTCAAATTTGCAATTCACATTTCATAGTTAAAGGCCTCCTTTTGGCTTTAACAGTAATTTCTCCTATCTATTAAATATATGATATATAAACAATATTTTCAGTGGAGATGAATATCCTAAGGGTTTGTTTGATATGAAGATGTTCATATATTTTCTCACTAGTTAAAATGTTTAGAAAAACTATATATATATAGATATATATACTAGTTCTCGGAATGTGTATTGCACGTTTGTCCCCTAATTGATATTAGAAAAGTTAATTTATATAGGTAAGTTCAAATCTAAGTCCTTTCATATGTAAGTTTAACATAAGAATATAACTCTGCACAAACATAACATGAAAATCTTGTGTTAGATTTTGGAGGTTTGATATTATAATTACTTCATGAAAAATAATTTTTTTATTATATCAAAGGAATTAATATATTTTAATTACTAAACATAAGTATTAATAATCAAAAAAGAAATCGTCTATAAAACAAAATCCGTATAAAGAAAAATATTACAAAATGTTTGGGCGGTGTACCATCAAATTTGTAGAAAAAATTACAATTTCAAACGAAAAAAAAAGAAGTAAATAAAGACATGACATCCATGATAAAAGACATCCATTAAAATATATAGACAAAAATATTTTCATACTAATTGAACTACATTTTGTTAGAAGTTGACTTATTGTAGACAAAACATATCATAGGTATAAAAAGCTATAATCATATAATAATAATAAAAAATTTAAATCGAAAAGAAAGCATGAATATGTTAAGAGTAAAGATATACTATATTTCTTGAACTATATATTAAAGGATCTATATATATAAAAACAAATTAAATATGAATTCTAAAACAATATTATTCAGTGTATCATTTAGTCATTTTTTTACTATATATTTTTTATTTTATTTTACTTTTGCACTTATTTTGTATCTCTCTTTAACAGTTAAGTACATGAATTCTCTAAACATTTGAGATTACATATAAAAAAGAAAAGTACAAATATTTTGTTTTAAGAAGATAAATGATTATCAAACAATGAAGATCATAATTATTATTCTATGGGATTTAACATGTTTACCCTCAAAATAATTAATAATAAACACAAAATTGTGATTAGCTTTACTATATATATCATAAAGATAGAGGAAAGGATGAGTACAAAAATACACTAATCAATTACGAAGTTATATTTAAAAACCAAAATGATGGAAATATGAAAAATAAAAATTCACTTACAACTTCATATTGTAGTATATTCATCTTGTAACTATCATAATTTACATATTGCTTGACAAAAAAAAGATGAATATGCATGAAATTTTAAAGAATATGAATAAATAAAATAGTAAGAATTCTTATAATTACAAACTGGTAATGAAAATTTTATAACTGATATGGACTAACCTATTGTAGAATGCAAGATGAACACAAACTTGAATAAAAGAAGGAATATAAATAATGTGGTGTGAGTGTGTTTGATACACTCTTCATTACCCCATCTTATCTTACAAATTAAAATTGAAAGGGTTATTAGACTCTTCATCACCCACATTTAATTAGTACATGAATATACGATGCATTAAAATCTTGTTTGATGCATGAATTTAAATATAACTATTACTAAATATTTGATTAATTATTTTTTTTGGTAATTAATGTAAACTATTACCATAAGGCATAATACATATATTGGACCCTAAACTTGGCTTCAAATTTTAACTTTGACCTCCAACTTTCATAATGCACAAATAGGCACTTTAACTATCCAACTTTTAAATAAATAAACACATGAGTTTACATGGAACAATACATGTAGGACACCACGTAGGATGAAAAATGACATGTAGGATTACATGTAGGACATGTGTGTCTATTGTTCAACTTTATACAAGTTTAAGTGTCTATTTGTGCACATCAAAGTTGAAAGACATAAATGTGGTTTGAAACCAAGTTAAAGGGCACATTTATGTATTATGCCATTACCATAACTAACCAAAAAACAATTACAAATAAAGAGCACCTTCTCCTTATAACAGGTCAAAATACACTTCCCCTCAAACTATAGGGTCAAAAATACCCTTCCCTTAGAACTTATGTATTTTGTGAAATCGTTCTAAGAAAATGGAGAAATGAGGAAAAGAGGTGTTATGTTTTTCAGTGAAATCGTTTCTAAATTCTACGGAAAATGGAGAAAGTTAGAGAAAATTAGGGATAAGTTTATTAGTCTGCGTGACATGAGTAGAACTCTATTGGCTCATGTGGCATGCCATGTGACATCCACATGACATCTAAGTGACGTTTAATCGATTCTATTAATGAGAAGGGTACTTTTGACCCAATAGTTTGATGGTAAGGGTATATTTGAGCCGAAATATACTTCAAGTGTATATTTGAGCTATTTCTGATAGTTCAAGGGTATTTTTGACCCTTTTCCGTTTATATAATGAAAATGAGTTTCAAACTGTAATGATCCTGAATGTCTTGTGATTTTTGCTTCTTTTCCCTTGGTGAGGTCAATTATGAGTTTTGGTGATTTCTCTAGCTCTATAAGGTGATTTGTAGTGTAGTTTAAGGTTAAGCACAATTTCCGAGGCATTAAGAGGTGTTTTGGACCTAGGATTTGATCCCTTGTGTTTCTAAAGTTTTAAGTTGACCACGATCAAAACATGGTCATGTCAACTCCATAATAGTTTTTTTGGCGATTAAGTCTAACACAAAACACAGGGAAGAAATATGTCTCAACATGATCAAGTTCCTTGTTCTTGTAGTCGTACATTGCCATCTCAACATGATCAAGTTCCTTGTTCTTGTAGTCGTACATTGCCACCTGACGCCGCTCTCTTGAATCGACTACAACACCTCATGCCTCCAGTTGATTATAATTTCATGTCTCATATTGAGTCAGAACATTCAGATATTGGTGAAATTGTTGATGAAATTGAAGAAGAAGCAGAGGAGTTGTCGGATGAAGATATTATGGAAGAAGACGAGGAAGAGGAAGAGGAAGAGGAGGAAGAAGAAATCGTGAATGAGTTATAAATAGGAATGGAGTATGATATACATCTGCTTGATCAAGGCAATCAGCAAACAAGTGGAAGGAGGACTAGGACAGCTCGAATAAAAGTGAATACTCACTACATTCGTTACAATATTTAAGTGCCTCAATCCATTCTTGATCACACCTATACTGATGAAATTGAAGACGAAGAAGAAGAGGTGGTGGAGGAAGAAGATATTAATGAGTCTGTGGATCAAGATATGTCTGAGTATTTCGAAAGAAGTACATTTTATGTTACTTGTATTATGGACATAGACGCCAACAAAGATACTGATGATGATGAGGAACAAGAAGCATGTGCTATCTGCTTGCTTGAATATAAAGATGAAGATAACATTGGCACACTTCAATGTGTCCATGAATTTCATGCTGAATGCATCAACAAATGGTTGCAGAGGAAAAAATCAAGTCCTTTTTGTAGAGCTTCAGTTTTGCCCACAAACACATGACTTACTGTCTATATTATTCTGTAATGATTCATATTGCAATCACAATTCAGTTTTTTAGTCTTCTACCTGATTCTGTATTGTAGTTTTCGGGCATGTAATCTGTTTATAATGGACATCTATTACACAATCGATTGAGTTATGTGGACACGTTTTGGCCTTGTCACCTGTTTATTCCATCTATATTGTTCTAAAAGAAGGGCAGTAATAAGCCAAACAGTCAATACCCTTGTATTCTAAACTTTGAAATCATGTGTAAAAATTAACACAAACACAGAGATAGTGCGCACTATTATCTTCTGTAACATGAGAAATTAAAAATATTCCTCAATTAACAATTAATCAAACAATCAATTACAAGGTAGTATAAAATGTGTTTATAGTAACATGACGAGTGGCAGTAATTATAAACTCAAAAGTTCACTACTGTAGCCTAGATCGTCCTATTTGATCTTTTGTTTGAGGAAAACAACATGAAAGACATCAAACTATATGATTATTTCGTTAAGTAGGCATGAATGTTCAAGTTGATATGACACTCAAGAGTTAGCAAAGTTAAAATTTCTCTTAGCTTAGAACTCATATAGGAAAGACACTGGCAACGCTTAACCACCAAAGCAGATGACAATGTATGATACTTTAGACAACCAAATTAAGACTAGTTGTTTTTTATAAGTAATAATCTTAAGCCTACTGTTTTTCTTTTTAGCTTTCTGTAACAACCTGTTTAGTCGATTCGAGCAATAGAATTATTTTTGATAATAACTGACTGTGTCGACGGATCACACGACGGACCGTCATGGTCACGACGGACCGTCGAGGGTCTTCGTTCCAAATCGACTCTCTGAACTTCACGACGGAACTGCAGCACGGACCGTCGTAGATACGACGGACCGTCACAAAACTCTTTACTGAATTTAACTCTCTGAACTTTGTGACGGACCAGCAGGACGGACCGTCACAGGTTGCGTAACCCCAACTGGGTCGGATTTCTGCTAAAAGTTTTAAAGGGGTGTTTTGGACTATTCATGACAAACTTTATGAAATTAGTGGGGTAAGTTTAATAATTTATTTACTTGGGGGTTAAAGGAGATAACTTTAAAATAAATAATGAGTTACTTTTATCATAATGAATTATATGATAATTAGGGTAAAAGAAAAAGAATCTGGAGAAGAAAAAGAAAAAGACAGAGAGGGGAGAACGAGCGAGAGAGAGAGAGAACGAAGAGGAAAGCAAAGGCATTGGGGAGATATCTTTCTTGATCACGATTCTTTGGTGGAGGTAGGTTATGGTTTATTTCTATGTGATAGATAAACTCTAAATAGCGATTGATATGTATTTGGTGGTATTGTAAAGTCTTCTATATGCTTGATTGTGTGTTTGTATGTTGTGATCGTATAATTCTGGTCGTTAGAATGATAAGACTGTGAATCTTAAATCTTAAATCCTCTCTATTAAGATGACGCCTTGACATAAAGAAGGCTTGATGAACTAAAATAATGAGATAAATGGATCGGAGTGTCACGTTCCGACACGGTAGTAATAATGGATCGGAGTGTCATGTTCCGACACTTAGTATTAGGGGATCAGAGTGTCACATTCCGACACGTAGTATTAGGGGATCGGAGCGTCACATTCCGACACGTAGTGATAATGGATCGAGTGTCACGTTCCGACACGTAGTATTAGGAGATCGGAGTGTCACGTTCCGACACGTAGCATTAGGAGATCGGAGTGTCATGTTCCGACACAATAAGAATAAAGAGAAGTAATCTTGAATTATGTTAATATACTCAAATTCGAAGAATCTATTGCTCAAATGAGTATGGTGTGGAGGCTTGAGTTCTCATAGGTGTGCTTGGTGTTGTTGCCAATGGTTCTTGTACTTGTTGATTGTCACCTGTTAAGTATTGTGGTTGATTTTATATTATTATTCAGTATATATTGCTTTCTATTTTGAGTTGGCCGATGATACCTACTCAGTACGTGTTCCTTGTACTGACCCCTACTTGTAATTTTCTTCTTTGTCATTTGTGGAGTGCAGCTAACGTGCCATCGACTTCAACTCGTCCTCAACTCTAGCCAGTCTCCAGCACATCAGATTTCAGGGTGAGCTATTATTCCTAGCTCGGACTGGATTCTCTTCTTCATGTCTTGATGTCTTGAAGTTCGGACATGGACCATCTCTTTTACTTATTTTAGCTTCTTAAATACTCTTAGATTTAGAAATTCGAGGATAGATGTTCTTGGTGTGATGACTTCCAGATTTTTGGGATAATAATTGATAAACTTTAGAAGCTTATTTATTGGTTATATTAATGATGTTTTGGGTCTTCCGCATTATTTGTACTATTCATAGTTGACATATTGGTAAACGTTGGGGTTTAGATTTGTTGGTTCACTCACATAAGAGGATAAGTGTGGGTGCCACTCGCGGCTCGTTTTGGGTCGTGACAAACTTGGTATCAGAGCGTTAGGTTCATTGGTATCATCAAACAAGAACGAGTCTAGTAGAGTTTTGAGGAACGGTAGGGGGACGCCATTACTTTTCTTTGAGAGGCTATAGGACTTTAGGAAAATTCCATTCTTACTTTCTTTCGTGCTATTACTTGGATCCAATTGGTATCTAGGTGATACAAATTGGTATCTGACATCCTCACTCTATTTCACTGATGGTTAGAACTAGAGCAACAACTGTGCCAACACCAACACCGGCAAGACAGGGTGCGTCTGAGCCAACCACTGGGGCTGTAGCTCGAGGAGGAGCAGTGGCAAGAGGCCGTGGTAGAGGTCGCAGGAGGACGCCCTCTAGAGGTAGAGGACAAACAGCTGGTCCAGCTAGTAATAGAGCAGTGACTCCTCCACCGACTGATGAGGTAGTAAGAGAGGGTGAGGAAGGGGAAAATGAGCAGGTTCAAAATGAGGAATTACCACCCCAGCCTACCCCAGAGATGATTAATCAGGTTCTTACTTATCTTAGCGGGTTATCTGATCAGGGCCAGACACCTCCAGTGTTTTCTGCACCAGCACCTCAGGTTTTGGGAGTACAACATGCAGCTGCTGTGGCTCCCCGCATGGATGCCTCATTCGAAGTAGGCACGTTTCCTCGATTGACTACATGGCCTATAATTACGAGTGATCAGCATGAATTTTTCACTAAATTCTTGAAGTTGAAACCTCCAGTCTTCAAGGGTGCTGAATCTGAGGATGCCTATGATTTTCTGGTTGATTGTCATGAACTGCTACATAATATGGACATAGTAGAACGATTCGGTGTTGAGTTTGTGACCTATCAGTTTCAGGGGAATGCCAAAATGTGGTGGCGGTCGTATGTTGAATGTCAACCAGCACAGGCACCACCTATTACGTGGGCATCATTCTCTAGCTTATTTATGGAGAAGTATATACCCCGGACTTTGAGGGACAAGAGGAGATATGAGTTCCTAAGCTTAGAGCAAGGTAGGATGTCTGTTACTGCTTATGAGGCTAAGTTTCTTGCACTATCCAGGTATGCCACCCAGCTTGCTTCAGTCCACAAGAGCGGATTCGCCATTTTGTGAAGGGATTGAGGTCAGATTTGCAGATCCCAGCCTTACAGGTAGCTGCTGCAGCAAAATCCTTTCAGGAAGTGGTTGATTTTGTGATAGAGGTGGAGGGGGTGAAGACAAACGACTTCACCCTGGCGTCGACATCTAAGAAGTTCCGTAAGGGAGGTGAGTTTAGTGGGTCTTACTCCAGAGGGCAGAGTACAGGAGGTTACCAAGCCCGACCTATTCAGTCTTCACTGCAGGCTGTAGCTGGGGGTCCATCGCAGACCAGTCAACATTTCTCTGTGTTTGGAGGTTATCCCTAGACTTCGTTATTCTCACAGAGACCTATGCTTGACTCCAGAGATTGTTATGGATGTGGAGAGACTGGACATATAAGGAGGTATTGTCCAAAACAGAGTTACAGACCCCCAATAGTTAGAGGTAGAGGTGGTCATGGTAGAGGCCGCCATTCTGAAGGACGTGGTGGCCAAGGAAATAGTGGTCACCAAATCAGTCGGGGTGGCGGGCAAGTTGGAACTAGTGTAGCGCAACATGGTAGGGGCAACGGGCAGACAGGTGATAGGGCCCATTGTTATCACAGGTAATCTTTTGGTTTGTGATTGCATGGCTTCTGTATTATTTGATCCTGGATCCACATTTTCATATGTATCTTCCTCATTTGCTACTAGTCTTGATTTATATTGTGATTTGCTTAACATGCCTATTCGTGTCTCTACTCATGTGGGTGAGTCTGTGATAGTTGAAAAGGTGATAGGTCTTGTCTTGTGACTTTTGTGGGGAGCAATACTCATGTAGATTTGATTATTCTAGAGATGGTTGATTTTGATGTGATTCTGGGTATGAGTTGGCTTTCTCCAAATTTTGCAATCTTAGATTGTAATGCCAAAACTGTGACATTGGCCAAGCCTGGGACAGATCTGCTAGTGTGGGAGGGTGACTATATATCCACTCCAGTTCATATCATCTCTTTTCTTCGTGCTAAGAGAATGGTTAGTAAGGGTTGTTTAGCTTTCTTGGCATATCTCAGGGATGATACTTCCCAAGTACCTTCGATTGAGTCTGTCTCGATAGTCCGTGAGCTTCTAGATGTGTTTCCTGCATACCTTCCTGGTATGC
Organism: Solanum chilense; assembly: GCA_032847665.1. NCBI lineage: Eukaryota > Viridiplantae > Streptophyta > Magnoliopsida > Solanales > Solanaceae > Solanum > Solanum chilense. Next base: position 59,003,434 of record CM064963.1, on the reverse strand, counting down.
CACAGGATAGGGATATTGATTTTTGTATTGATCTGGAGCCGGGTACGCGCCCCATTTCCATACCCCCTTATAGAATGGCTCCAGCTGAGTTAAGGAAGTTAAAGGCCCAACTTCAGGAGTTGTTAGGTAAAGGTTTTATTAGACCAAGTGCATCCCCTTGGGGTGCTCCTTTTTTATTTTTGAAGAAGAAGGATGGAAGTTTTCGGATGTGCATAGACTACAGGCAACTGAATAAGGTAACTATTAAGAACAAGTATCCTATTCCTCGCATTGATGATTTGTTCGATCAGTTACAAGGTGCTTGTACCTTCTCAAAAATTGATTTGAGATCTGGTTATTATCAATTGAAAATACGGGCAGCGGATGTGCCAAAGACTTCTTTTAGAACCCGGTATAGGCATTATGAATTTTTAGTAATGTCTTTTGGGCTTACGAATGCCCCTGCTGCTTTCATGAGCCTGATGAACGGGATTTTTAAGCCATATCTGGATCTCTTTGTTATTGTATTTATTGATGATATACTGATATACTCAAAGAGCAGGAAAGAACATAAGGACATTTGAGAATTGTACTGGAGTTGTTGAGGGAGAAAAGGCTTTATGCCAAATTTTCAAAGTGTAAGTTTTGGCTAGATTCAGTGTCCTTCTTGGGGCACGTGGTTTCTAAGGAGGGAGTGATGGTGGATCCTTCTAAGATTGAAGCAGTGAAGAGTTAGGTAAGACCTACTAATGTTACAGAGGTAAGGAGCTTTGTTGGTTTAGCTAGCTACTACCATCGATTTGTCAAGGGATTTTCTTCTGTTGCCTCCCAATTGACGAATTTGACTAAGCAGAATGTTCCATTTGTATGGTAGGACGAATGTGAAGAAAGCTTCCAGAACCTCAAGACCTTGTTGACTACTGCACCAATTCTTACCTTGCCAGTGGAAGGTAAGAATTTCATTGTTTATTGTGATGCATCTTATTCTGGTTCGGGTGCAGTGCTAATGCAGGATTGGAATGTAATTGCTTATGTTTCAAGGCAATTAAAAGTGCATGAACGTAACTATCCGACCCATGATTTGGAGTTGGCTGCAGTTGTGTTTGCATTAAAGCAATGGAGACATTATCTATATGGGGTCAAGTGTGAAGTCTATACAGATCATCATAGTTTACAGTATGTCTTTACTCAGAATGATTTGAATTTGAGGCAGAGGAGGTGGATGGAACTAGTGAAGGACAATGATATTACTATTTTGTATCACCCAGGAAAAGCTAATGTGGTGGCAGATGCTTTAAGTAGAAAAGCAGGGAGCATGGGAAGTCTAGCCCACTTACAGGTTTCTAGACGCCCATTGGCTAGAGAGGTTCAGACTCTGGCTAATGACTTTATGAGGCTGGAAGTAGTAGAGAAGGGAGGATTTTTGGCCTGTATGGAGGCAGGGTCTTCTTTTCTTGACAAAATTAAGGGAAAGCAGTTTACTGATGAGAAGTTGAGCCGAATTCGAGATATGGTATTGCGAGGAGAGGCTAAAGAGGCAATAATTGATGAGGAAGGTGTTTTGAGAATTAAGGGAAGGGTATGTGTGCCCCGTGTGGATGATTTGATTCACACTATTCTTACAGAGGCTCATAGTTCAAGGTATTCTATACATCCTGGTGCAACCAAGATGTATCATGACCTAAAGCAACATTTTTGGTGGAGTAGAATGAAGCGTGACATTGTTGATTTTGTTGCCCAATGCCCGAATTGTCAGCAGGTAAAGTATGAACACTAGAGGCCCGGATGAACACTTCAGAGAATGCCCATTCCTGAATGGAAGTGGGAAAGAATCGTAATGGATTTCGTGGTTGGTCTTCCAAGGACATTGGGTAAGTTTGATTCTATTTGGGTAATTGTTGACAGATTAACTAAGTCTGCTCACTTCATTCCGGTCAAGGTGACTTACAATGCAGAGAAGTTAGCCAAGCTCTATATCTCAGAAATTGTTCGATTGCATGGAGTTCCACTTTCCATCATATCAGATAGAGGCACGCAGTTTACTTCTAAGTTTTGGAGAACATTGCATGCGAAATTATGTACTAGGTTGGATCTTAGTAGTGCATTTCACCCTCAGACCGATGATCAGTCGGAGCGAACGATTCAGGTATTGGAGGATATGCTTCGTGCATGTGTGATAGAATTTGGTGGTCATTGGTTTAACTTCTTACCCTTAGCGGAGTTTTCATACAATAATAGCTATCACTCCAGTATTGACATGGCCCCATTTGAAGCATTGTATGGGAGGAGATGTAGGTCTCCCATTGGTTGGTTTGTTGCATTTGAGGTTAGACCTTGGGGTACTGACCTTTTGAGGGATTCATTGGAGAAAGTGAAATCTATCCAAGAAAAGCTTTTAGCGGCGCAAAGTAGGCAAAAGGAATATGCAGATCGAAAGGTTAGGGACTTGGATTTTATGGAGGGTGAACAAGTCTTGCTGAAGGTTTCACCCATGAAAGGGGTGATGCGGTTTGGTAAGCGAGGTAAGCTTAGTCCGAGGTATATTGGTCCATTTGAAGTTCTGAAACGCGTGGGGGAGGTGGCTTATGAATTGGCATTGCCTCCAGGACTCTCAGGAGTGCACCCGGTATTTCATGTGTCTATGCTGAAAAAATACCATGGGGATGGAAACTACATTATTCGTTGGGATTCAGTTCTTCTTGATGAGAATTTGTCTTATGAGGAGGAGCCTGTTGCTATTTTAGATAGAGAAATCCGCCAGTTGAGGTCAAGGGAGATTGCATCCATCAAGTTTCAGTGGAAGAATCGGCCAGTTGAAGAGTCCACTTGGGAGAAGGAGGCTGATATGCACGAAAGATATCCACATCATTTTACAGATTCATGTACTCTTTCTCGCCCTTGTCTTTCTTCCTGTGATCGTTCGAGGACGAACAATGGGTAAATTGGTATCTATTGTAACAACTTGTTTAGTCGATTCGAGTAGTAGAATTATTTTTGATAATAACTGACTGTGTAGACGGATCACACGACGGACCGTCATGGTCACGACGGATCGTCGAGGGTCTTCATTCCAAAACACTTCAACTCTGAAATCTGGGTACTGAGATCGACTCTATGAACTTCACGACGGAATTGCAGCACAGACCGTCGTACATACGACGGACCGTCACAAAACTCTTTATTGAATTTAACTCTCTGAACTTTGTGACGGACCTGCAGGACGGACCGTCATAGACACGACGGACCGTCACAGGTTGCGTAACCCCAACTGGGTCGGATTTCTGCTAAAAGTTTTAAATGGGTGTTTTAGACTATTCATGACAAACTTTATGAAATCAGTGGGGTAAGTTTAATAATTTATTTACTTGGGGGTTAAAGGAGATAACTTTAAAATAAATAATGGGTTACTTTTATCATAATGAATTATATGATAATTAGGGTAAAAGAAAAAGAATCTGGAGAAGAAAAAGAAAAAGATAGAGAGAGGAGAACGAGCGAGAGAGAGAGAACGAAGAGGAAAGCAAAGGCATTGGGGAGATAGCTTGCTTGATCACGATTCTTCGGTGGAGGTAGGCTATGGTTTATTTATATATGATAGATAAACTCTAAATAGCGATTGATATGTATTGGGTGGTATTGTAAAGTCTTCTATATGCTTGATTATGTGTTTGTATGTTGTGATCGTATAATTGTGATGGTTAGAATGATGAGACTGTGAATTTTAAATCTTAAATCCTCTCTATTAAGATGACGCCTTGACATAAAGAAGGCTTGATGAACTAAAATAATGAGATAAATGGATCGGAGTGTCACGTTCCGACACGGTAGTAATAATTGATCGGAGTGTCACGTTCCGACACGTAGTATTAGGGGATCGGAGTGTCACGTTCCGACACGTAGTATTAGGGGATGGGAGTGTCACGGTCCAACACGTAGTATTAGGGGATCGGAGTGTCACGTTCCAACACGTAGTGATAATGGATCGGAGTGTCACGTTCCGACACGTAGTATTAGGGGATCGGAGTGTCACGTTCCGACACGTAGCATTAGGGGATCGGAGTGTCACGTTCCGACACAATAAGAATAAAGAGAATTAATCTTGAATTATGTTAATATACTCAAATTCGAAGAATCTATTGCTCAAATGAGTATGGTGTGGAGGCATGAGTTCTCATAGGTGCGCTTGGTGTTGTTGCCAATGGTTCTTGTACTTGTTGATTGTCACCTGTTAAGTATTGTGGTTGATTTTATATTATTATTAAGTATATATTGCTTTCTATTTTGAATTGGCCGATGATACCTACTCAGTACGTGTTCCTTGTACTGAACCCTACTTGTAATTTTCTTCTTTGTCATTTGTGGAGTGCAGCTAACGTGCCATCGACTTCGACTCGTCCTCAACTCTAGCCAGTCTCCAGCACATCAGATTTCAGGGTGAGCTATTATTCCTAGCTCGGACTGGATTCTCTTCTTCACGTCTTGATGTCTTGAAGTTCGGACATGGACCATCTCTTTTACTTATTTTAGCTTCTTAAATACTCTTAGCTTTAGAATTCGAGGATAGATGTTCTTGATGTGATGACTTCCAGATTTTTGGGATAATAATTGATAAACTTTAGAAGCTTATTTATTGGTTATATTAATGATGTTTTGGGTCTTCCGCATTATTTGTACTATTCATAATTGACATATTGGTAAACGTTGGGGTTTAGATTTGTTGGTTCGCTCACATAGGAGGATAAGTGTGGGTGCCACTAGCGGCTCGTTTTGGATCATGACACTTTCCGAAGTCACTCATTTCTAGATCAGTTAAACCCTGGAACACACATAACTTAAAGCCTTCTTCGATGGGTATCATTGGAGGACGTGATGATATCCAGTAAAATTAAATTTGAGAAGGAGAGCCAAGACAGAGCTTGAACTCCTTTTCTAGTCTTGTCCTACAGTTTACTTGTGAAGTGCTCTCTGTAATGAACCCAATAACTAGACTAATACAATTCAAACTCAAAGAACCAATAGATATATTTCACTAACTCGTAATTACAAGTACAAAGGACTAAAGAACTAAAAGGGAAATTGAGGAACACAAGTAGAAGAAAGGGATGAGAAGCAGAATTCAGAGAAAAGGAATGAGAGAACTAGACATTTTTCTCAACAATTTGCACAAGTCTAATTTTCCTTGACAAGTATTTATCAACCTGGATCTAAACATCAGTGGCGTAGCCACACAAGTGTAAGGGTGTCCAATTGGACACCCTTCGTCGGAATATTATACAGTATATACAAATAAAATGATAAATTAAGTGACTAAATAATATATTTTGGACACCCTTGACACAATAATATGATGTAGTCTGGTGGTTTCAGGCGCCTTGAAAGAGTAAAGATACACAAATTTAAAGTGTTTGTGTGTTCAAATTTCACCAGTAGCAATTTTTTTTTTACTTTTTAAGAACAACAGATTTACTTTAACACTTGGACACCCTTTGTAAAAATCGTTGCTCCGCCACTGTCAAACATAGTCTCTTGATCCAGTGTTGGGCTACTTCACCCATACTGGTCCTGGCCCATCCATAACACTCCCAGTGACAATTGGGAGGAGCTTATTCAGGAAGAGAAATAACGGAAAAAGTCTTCGGACTTTTGCAGTGGAACTTGCGTAAAAAGAGCATATAGGCCAATGATAACAGTAAATGATCCATGATTGCTTCAACAAATTTTCTTGAAACGTAACAATATTGTAATGATGTGTCCATTTTGTACGTTGTAACTGCAAGGCATCTCGTCCGAAGCAACACAAAATACAGAGTTTCTTGTACCTCTAAGGAATATAGTAAGTAAACAAGAGCATGGATTAAATGAAAATGCTAACCCGCATTGGTCAGGAGTAAACGAATACTACAAAATTAAGATAAGTGAAGCACGACCAAGTCTACTAAAGTGATCAGTTATAACTTTGTTCTATAAGTTGGGCATATGTGCAAGTTGAAAACATCTCCAAAGAGCATTAGGTTATCCCAAGTCCAACTTGCATTTTAAACATGACAAGGTCACTCTACTCACCCTTAACTCATTGAAACATTTAATCAAACATATAGAATGCAAGGAATAGAGGTTGAAGAACTACATTGAATTTAACAGCTCAAAAAGTACCTTCAAATTGGCCATTTAAATTGCAATCATTGTATGATATTATTCCAAATACTCGTCCTTTTTTCATCTAATTGAAGATCTTTATTGAAATGCTCTTCCTTTCAAATTATTTTGATTTGTAAATATCCCAGATTTTATTTGGAAAGCTAATGAATAGGTTAACGTGTGTTTTTTTTAAAATCATATTTTTAGGAAAAATGCACAAGTAGCCTTAAGCTATGACCGAAATCTCAAAGACAAATCTTAACTATTCTAAGGTCTTATTACCGCTGACCTTTTTTTTTTTTTTTTTTTTTTGTAATTTGACGATGGCAATAAGAACACAACAAGCATATAAAAGGGATTCATTTTAAGTGTCTAATTTCAAATCTTTTGATTTAAGAGGCTTCTTTTGGAGTTGGCCACGTTGCTAATATATATAGTAGGTTTCTTTCAATACAATTCCGGAGATAATTTTCACCAGTTTTTATATACACTTGAATACATTGTTATGCACTCGTAATAATGAAAGCAATAGATTCCACAAGGCATACGCACACAATGTTTCTAATGCAAAGAAATTCTCAATCCACAAACTTCACTATACGACTTTTATAACCAGTGATACGAATCTAGTATTTTCCACTTCAGAAACATCCAAGGAATGGTTTATTTGGAGAACTTCCAGTGGCCTGACATTTTGCTACCATCTGCTTAGCGGTAAGAAGATATTCTCCACGTTTAGCTCCAGTAATCACTCTTTTTTCTTCTGATGACTTGTGGACTAGAGCAATCTTGTTTTTCAGTTTCTCAATGTACTCTGCCTTCTTTTTCAACAATTGCTCCTGCTCACCCACAAGACCCATAAGGTTAAAGAAACCACAAATATGAACTTAGCTATGAAGCTAAAATGCAACCACAAATATGGTTATTAAAGACAAAGATATGGTTTTTGATGCATCAACACATATGGCTTGTATTAACTTATATCAAACAGGACCATCAAATAAGATGGAGAGTGAACAACTACAGATAAAATTAGAGGAGTACCACAACTGAAAAATGTTTGACAACAACAGAAAGAGAGCCGGGCACATGTTGTACAAACAAAATCAACTTATTTGGTTGAAGTTTGCACAAAAGGCATATGAAAATACATATTTTTATGATATTCATAACCTCCAAATATTTAATCTAAAATTTTATGATAACTTTCGATATTCCTTCTTTTTATGTCGTGATCTTTTTTGTTTCATGAAATCCTTATTCAAGGTTAGCATTTTTATTCTATAGTTAAAGTAAATGGTTGGATATCGGAAAAGGAGTTCATAAGAATTCAGAAAATTCTATAATAGTTTTGTATTAATTTTCCCATCTATATTATTATTAATTAAAGACTTAAGAAAGATGTCTAGACTATATCTTTTCTTCTCTTTTTGTTTTGAGTGTTTGTCTTTTTTCAATTAAACTTCTTGATTTAATTTTCTTTGAATGTTTTATTATCACTAGTTTTTGGTAACGTGCTTTGCACGTTGATTCCAAAATGCATCATACAAACTTTATATTGCAAATGCTATATTTTAAATAGTACATAAAAAAAAAGATATAGAGCAACAACTATAAATTCATGAGATTAGAAAATCTTGCAAACTTTGATGTTACTTTACTGATATATATAATACTCTAATTTAAGGGCAAATAAATACTCGAACATATATAGATATATGTATATAATAAAAGTATTTATCCCATAAAATTAATGATTATGCGTGAAAAAATAAAAAATACATATGTTGAATTTCATCATTATCAATTCAAATGCGATTAGAAGAAATGTGAGTCTTGATTTGACCCAAACTCATGATTTTTTTTTCAAAAATTAAGTAAATAAAAAATGGAGATAAATGTATAGTTAGACTGGAGAATGTAAAAAGAAAAATGCAATACTACACTATCAAAATATAAAAATATAAAATAATAAACTATCAGTTGTAATACTTCATTAAATAGCTGAAACATAAAATGATAGAGACGCAGTAAACTAAATAAGAAACAGGCTTTGACTGCATCACACATAAGCAGAAACAAAAATCTTCAAAATTTACAATAAAAAAATTGAGATACTACTGAAGAATTAGTTGAAGAAAAAGAAAATAGTAATATATATGTATACTAAATGTATTGACTGGTAGTATTTTTTTTTAACATTATTATAACTATCAAAAGTTTGAATAATCAAGATAATGATTTTTGAGCTTCTCAATATAAGTAATAGAGCAATTAAAAAAATGGAATAATAATGAAAACTTTTAGATAGCTTATAAGTAATGAAAAAATCATTTTTAATTAAACTCAAATAAATAAGGTTTTTCAATATGTATACTAATTTAAAGGGTATTAATGTTTATCACCAATTTAAAGTTATTTTAGTAATTCAACTTTTAACTTTGTTTGTTTTTCACTTTTAGTACAAAATATAAAATATTTTATTTTTGTATATATGTGATTCACCAATAATTTGATTAATATTATATACTCTATGAAAAACATATATTACACGTCTATTTCAAAATACTTAGTATATAACTTATTTTGCAAATAACAATTTTAAATAATTCATATATTTTTCAACTTTTTCTTAGTTGAAAAATAAAATTCAAAATGTAAACTTTATAGAAATATACAATGTCATAACCGAAGAACAACAATAATAGTAAGGCAATCATATTTTTTAGCCACAGACACAAATGAAGGCCAAACAATAATTAGTTAGTGAAAAAATAAAAATAAACAAAACAAAATCATAAATCTCATAAATCTATAAAGACAACTAAACGAACAAACACAAAATAATAAATCTTACCTTTTTTGTTGATGGTGCTGAGAAAATATCCAAATGAATATCATATATTCATACTTTAAAACATCAAAAATAGATTTTAAAAAAAACTGACGAATTGAGAGTATACAGACATATGAAAAATACAGCTAATACTTGTTTTTTTTTCACAATTTCTTGGAATAATCTTTTAAAATATCCCTTGTTCCATGTGAAAATAAAAAAAAAACTAAATCAATGAACAAAACTTTAAAAAAAAAATGAAACGATGAAATGCAATTGTTAAGGGGAAAATGTTAATGGGGATAGGACTCCTCAATGAGACAATGTGGACTTTATGAAACGATTCCAGAGTCCAGAGCATATCAAAAGTCAGTGACAAATATTATTAAAAAACGAAAGGTTAAAGAAACAATAATTAAAACTCAATAATTAGGGGAAGATGTAAGAGTTTTTAATTAATAATAATATTTAAGGAAATTGATGTAATTAGCTTATTTGATTAGATATTTAATCAAAAATTTATTTATTAAAGAGTAAAATAGTAATCCGATTTTGAATTTGGAAGCTTGCTAATTATAATAATAATAATAGTAATTTATTATATTATTTTGATGATGAATAAATTAAATATAAATATAAACTATAGATCATAAATATTATTAAATTAGATATTTTAATTAGGAATCAATGTAAGGAAGCGCAAAGTCATTGACATTTTATTAAAATGATACAATTTAATATTCAAATTAAATAATTAAATATTTCTATAACATTTTAATTTATAGTAGGGATAAAATCGTAATTCAACTTTTAACATTTTTTGTTCCCACATATAATAATATATGATGATAAGTCTATACTCTCATTAATTTGGGCTTAAATTAGCCATTGTGACTTTATTAAAAGCTTACTAACTATAAACAAAAACTCTAAAGTTACAGTTTGTTGCTTAAAAAGAATTAGTTGAAACATCAAAATACACCCTTCATTTGGTGTTTATTTGTCATATTATTAAATATTTATTCGTCGTTGTTACATTTTATTACTTATTATATAAATGTTTTCATAGAAATTTAGTCATTTTAACATATTGATGAAAAATTTATATGGAACACGTGCGAAACACGTGTCTAAAAACTAGTTAAGTGAATGAATTTGCATTTAATTTATTTAACCAAAAACTAGTTAAGTGAATGAATTTACATTTTAATTTATTTAACTAATCGAAAAATCAACATTAATTGTATTTTACTCTTTAACAACTAATAATACACTATGAGTTCACACTGTTATCGTGTTTCCTAAAACCTCCACTTTAGTAATTACAAGTGTCATAAAATATGATAATGACAAGTTTTAGTTTGTTTTATGGTATAACTTCTTTTTATCGCATGAATCACCATATTATGACAATCTAAAACAATTAATTAACTACATGGTATTGTCCATCCTTTACATATATAAATACACTACTCTATAGGAACGTGCGTTGCACGTTTAATCTAAACGATAATATATTCATTTCATCTTTTACACAATCAATAAAATTTAAAAATTCATAAATTGATATTTACAACATAAAATATATGTTGTAAAGAAATAAGAAAGTCTTACCAAATAAATATAACGAATCATTGAAGTTATCACATATAGTTGTAGTTATTAAAAAAACACCATCTTGAAAGAACGAAGAACAACTTTGGATTTTTAGTTTGTTTGAATACTTCCTTACTGGGACAAGCGTTTCAATCTAGGGTGTTTCTCCTTTCTATTTTTTGGGTGGTAATTATTCATTTTCAATTGAGACAAATCCCTCACCTTTTCTACATGAGGATTTGTTAGTTTATGTGAAAAACTTTCTTACAAGGCAACCGGTCCTAACCAGAGTATGTGTTTTTACATTCTCTTTTAGGAAAACGATTTATTGGTGTTACTTTACTTGAAAACATAGAAATCACTTCCGACAATAATGTTTCTCCATTAAGGGAGGGAGGCAATTTATTCGTCTGATCGATAATTCACCTTCCTTATAGGAGGAAAAAGAACTTTGAATTCCTACTTTATTTAAAACTTCCTAAGCATTGGAAAGTGCTCCCGGCCAAATTGTTTATAAAATTTCTTTTAAGGGTGGGCATTCATTTTTTTGTTTAATTAGCAAATCACCTTCCTTAAAGCAATATTGATCATAGTGTTTCTCTTTTCTCGAGCTCAAATCAGAAATATTTGATTGAAAAATTAGAGATTGCATCCAATTAGGACCCATTTGATATATATATATATATATATATATATATATATATATATATATATATATATATATATATATATATATATATATATATATATATATATATATATATATATATATATATATATATATATAAAATTCAAACCCAATTAGTTTAGATTTATCTTGCATATAGTCTAGTGATGGGGGGAGAACTCTTGATAAGAGGTTACTCATTCTTAGCGTTCAAACACAAGACTTCCATATATGAGTGGATAAATCTTTATTTCTCTTTCTCTCTCTCTCTCTCTCTTTCACACACACACACACACGTATAACAAACAAACAAACACACACACACACACGCACGCACGTGCACGCACACACACTCACCCAGACACACACACACACAATATTATATTATTTAATTTGCAGGTTACTTTGTGTCAAGGACGATACATTCATGCTATTTTCCATTCAATGATTGAAGAATCACATTCAAGAAGTCAAGTGTAAAGAAATAAGGAGTTGGACCTAGTTGATTTCACAAAGTCTTTAATCAAGAAACTAGATAAGCCCTTCAATTTTTTTAAATGTTCAAGCAGATAACGATCGATATATGGACTTGAAATTGAAGCTTTATAGTCAAATATTCAAGCTCATACCAGAAATATTTTAGTAAAAACATGGGGATTACATCCAATCACGACTCATTTATTGTATATATGATTATACAAAGCTAATTAATTTAGATTTGTCTTGCGTACAGTCTATTGATGGGAAAGAACTCTTGATTAGAGGTTACTCATTCTTGGGATTCAAACACGAGACTTCTACATAAGAGTGGATAAATCACATTCATCTCAATGCTCATTTGGGTTTATGTAAATGAATTATATATATACACACACAATTTTATAATTTTCTTCATGGCTACGTCTTTGCTTTAGTGCTTTATAGATTTTGTAAGAAATTGTTTTGATCTTAAGCTTGTCCAACAATTATCATTCCCACCAGTTCTCCTCCATTGCCCAATTTTTTCTCTCATGATGATGAAAAATAATTAACTGAAGAATTGTCGAGGGATGTTGTTCTATCATCTTTTTAAGAATATCTTGATCCTCATCCTGTAAGTTAAAATTTGTTACCTACTATGGTATGTGTTTGAAGTCTATATTATACAAAATCATATATATTATATCATCATTAAGCAAGTATGACAAGCAAAATAAAGCACGGACTGCCATAGGAAGATTACCTGAAAGAGGAAATTCATTGACTGGTTAGGGTTTGAATTTTCGAGCTTATGGTGATAGACTAATTAATTGTAATTGGAGAGCAAATAACCATGGGTGTAGGGCCTTTCAAAATGAACAAATGCAAGTGGACAAGGAAGCATTTACATGTAACTTATTATTCTGCAATCTATTACAAAATAAAACACATTTTAAAGAAATATTGTATTCTCTTACACCATAGAATATGTAACGACCTGTTTAGTCATTTTGAGCAGCAGAATTTATTTTTGGAAAAACTGTCTTGGTCGACGGATCCCAAGACGGACCGTCATGGGCATGATGGACCGTCGACGGGGTCTCATTCCAAAACACTTAGAATTTAGAAATTTGGGTACTGAGATCGACTCTCTGAACTTCGCGACGAAATGGCAGGACGGACCGTCGCAGACATAACGGGCCGTCACAGACTCTTTAATGAATTGAGTCTCTGAACTTTGTGACGGAAGCAAAAGGACGGACCGTCGCAGGCACGATGGGCCGTCACAGGCTGCGTAACCCTGACTGGCTCGGATTTCTATTTAAAAGTTTTAAGGGGCGTTTTGGACTATTCATGCTTATAATTATAAAGTTAGTGGACTAATGTTAATAATTCACTTTATTGGGGGTTAAAGGAGATAACCTTTGAATAATTAGTGGGTTATTTTTATCATCTTTTATACTTAATTATATGACTATTAGGGTAAAAGAAAAAGGGTTTTGAATAAGAAAAATAGAAAGAACAGAGAGAGAAAGGGAGAAACGATCGATCGATCGAGAGAGGAATGAAGAGGACAACAGAGCTTTGGGGAATTAGCTTGTTTGATCGCAATTCTTCGGTGGAGGTAGGTTATGGTTTATACTATCTTATAGTAAACTCTTAATAGCGAATGATATGTATTGGGTAGTTTTATAAAGTCTTCTATATGCTTAATTGTGTGCTTGCATGATGTGATTATATAATTATGATGAATTAGCATGATGAGGCTGTTGAATCTTAAATCCCTAAATTTACTTGTTAATGATGATGCCTTGGTATAAAAGGAGGCTTGATGAACTAAAGTAATGAGATTAGAGGATCGGGTGTCACGTTCCGACACCAGGATAGTAATAGAGGATCGGGTGTCACGTTTCGACACCAGGATAGTATATGGATCGGAGTGTCACGTTCCGAAACCACGATAGTATATGGATCGGAGTGGCACGTTCTGACACCAGGATAGTATATGGATCGGAGTGTCACGTTTGGACACCATGATAGTATATGGATCGGGTGTCACGTTCCGGCACCAGGATAGTATATGGATCGGAGTGTCACGTTCCTACACCAGGATAGTATATGGATCGGAGTGTCACATTCCGACACATGGATAGTAGTAGTGGAGCGGAGTGTCACGTACCAACACAAGAGGAATAAAGATAATGAATCTTGAATTATGATAATATACTAAATTTCAAAGAACTAATTCCCAAATGAGTATAATGGGGAGGCTTGAGTCCTCATTGATGTGCTTGGTGTTGTGACCAAGGGTTATGGAAATTGTTGTGGTCGCCTGTTAAGAATATTAGTTGATTTTATGTTATTATCTGATATATACAGTTTTCTATTTTGAGTTGGCCGATGATACCTACTCAGTACTTGTGCCTTGTACTGACCGCTACTTGTATTTGTTTTTCTTTGTTAATTGTGGAGTGCAGCAAACGTGCCACCGTCTTCCACTCAACCGCAACTCTAGCCAGTCTTTATCAAGCCAGATTTCAAGGTGAACTATTGCTTCTAGCTTGGACTGGATCTTTCTCTTCATGTCTTGATGCCTTGAAATTCCAGCATGGACTAGCTTTTTACTTATTTTAGCTTCTTAGACACTCTTGGATTAGTAATTTGAGGATAGATGTTCTTGTGGTGATGACTTCCAGATTTTGGGGATAATGATTTATAAATTTTAGAAGTTATTTAATTGATTTCGTTAATGAGTTTAAAGTCTTCCGCATTATATTCTGTTCAGTATATTGAAATGTTGGGGTTTAGATTGATTGGTTCGCTCACATAGTAGGATAAGTGTGGGTGCCACTCGCGGTTCGTTTTGGGTCGTGACAAACTTGGTATCAGAGCATTAGGTTCGTTGGTCTCATCGCACAAGAACGAGTCTAGTAGAGTCTTAAGGAACGGTAGGTGGATGCCTTTACTTTTCTTTGAGAGGCTATAAGACTTTAGGAAAATTCCATTCTTTCTTTCTTTCTTTCGTGCTATTACTTGGATCCAATTGGTATCTTTGTGATACAAATTGGTATCTGACCATCTTCACTCTGTTTCGCAGATGGTTAGAACTAGAGCAACAACGGTGCCAACACCAACACCGGCAAGACAAGATGTAACTGATCCAGCTACTGGGGCTGTAGCTCGAAGAGGAGTAGTGGCGAGAGGCCGTGGTAGAGTTCGCGGGAGGACGTCCTCTAGAGGAAGAGGACAAACACCTGGCCCATCTAGTACTACGGCGGTGACTCCTCCACCGACTGAAGAAGTAGTAAGAGAGGGTGAGGAAGGGGAAAGTGAGCAAGTGCAGAATGAGGAATTACCACCCTAAGCTACCCCAGAGATGATTAATCAGGTTCTTGCCTATCTTAGCGGGTTATCTGATAAAGGCCAGACACCTCCAGTGTTTTCTGCACCAGCACCTCAGGTTCCGGAAGTACGACAGGCCACTGCTGAGGCTCCCCGCATGGATGCCTCATTTGAAATAGGCACGTTTCCTCGTTTGACTACAGGGCCCATAATGACAAGTGATCAGCATGAACTTTTCAGTAAGTTCTTGAAATTGAAACCTCCAGTCTTCAAGGGTGCTGAATCTAAGGATGCTTATGATTTTCTGGTTGATTGTCATGAGTTACTACATAAAATGGGCATAGTGGAATGATTTGACGTTGAGTTTGTAACCTATCAGTTTCAGGGGAATGCTAAAATGTGGTGGCGGTCACATGTTGAGTGTCAACCCGCACAGGCACCACCTATGACTTGGGCATCATTCTCTAGCTTATTTATGGAGAAGTATAACCCCCGGACCTTGAGGGATAGGAGGAGAGATGAGTTCTTGAGCCTAGAGCAAGGCAAGATGTCGGTGACTGCGTATGAGGCTAAGTTTCGTGCATTATCCAGGTATGCCACCCAGCTTTGTTTCAGTCCACAAGAGCGGATTCGCCATTTTTTGAAGGGGTTGAGGTCAGATTTGCGGATTTCAGCCTTACAGGTAGCGGCTACAGCAAAATCCTTTCAGGAAGTGGTAGACTTCGTGATAGAGGTGGAGAGAGTGAAGCCAGATGACTTCACCATGGCATCGACATCTAAAAAGTTTCGTAAGGGAGGTGAGTTTAATGGTTCTTACTCCAGAGGGCAAGGTTCAGGAGGTTATCCAGCCCGACCTATTCAGTCTTCACTGCAGACTATAGTTAGGGGTCCACCGCAGACCGGTCAACACTTCTCTGAGTTTGGAGGTTATCCCCAGACTTCGTCATTCTCAGAGAGACCTATGCTTGAATCCAGAGAGTGTTATGGATGTGGGGAGACTGGACACATTAAGAGGTATTTTCCAAAACAGAGTTACAAACCTCAAATAGTCAGAGGTAGAGGTGGTCATGGAAGAGGCCGTCATTCTGGAGGACGTGGTGGCCGAGGAATTGGTGGTCACCAAAACGGCCGGGGTGACGGGCAAACTGGAGCCACTACAACATCACATGGTAGGGGCAACGGGCAGACAGGTGATAGGGCCCATTGTTACGCTTTCCCCAGACGGTCTGAAGCGGAGACATCCGATGCTGTTATCACAGGTAATCTTTTGGTTTGTGATTGCATGGCTTCCGTATTATTTGATCCTGGTTCCACATTTTCATATGTATCATCCTCATTTGCTACTGGTGTTAATTTACATTGTGAATTGCTTGACATGCCTATTCGTGTTTCTACTCCGGTGGGTGAGTCTGTGATAGTTGAAAAGGTATATAGGTCTTGTCTGGTGATTTTTTTGGGGAGCAATACTCATGTAGACTTGGTTATTTTAGAGATGGTTGATTTCGATGTAATTCTGGGTATAACTTGGCTTTCTCCAAATTTTGCAATCTTAGATTGTAATGCTAAAACTGTAACGTTGGCCAAGCCTGGGACAGATTCGTTAGTGTGGGAGGGTGACTACACTTCCACTCCAGTTCGTATCATCTCCTTTCTTCGTGCTAAGAGAATGGTTAGTAAAGGGTGTTTAGAGTTCTTGGCACACCTCAGAGATGATACTACCCAAGTACCTTCAATTGAGTCGGTTTCGATAGTCCGTGAGTTTCTGGATGTGTTCCCTGCAGACCTTCCTGGTATGCCACCGGATAGGGATATAGACTTTTGCATTGATCTGGAGCCGGGTACTCGCCCCATTTCCATACCCCCTTATAGAATGGCTCTAGCATAGTTAAGGGAGTTAAAGGCCCAACTTCAAGAGTTGTTAAGTAAAGGCTTCATTAGACCAAGTGCATCCCCTTGGGGTGCTCCGGTGTTATTTGTGAAGAAGAAGGATGGGAGTTTTCGGATGTGCATAGACTACCGGCAGTTGAACAAGGTAACTATTAAGAACCAGTACCCTATTCCTCGCATTGATGACTTGTTTGATCAGTTACAAGGTGCTTGTGTCTTCTCTAAGATTCACTTGAGATCCGGTTATCATCAATTGAAAATACGGGCAACAGATGTGCCAAAGACTGCCTTTCGAACCAGGTATGGGCATTACGAATTCGTAGTAATGTCTTTTGGTCTTACGAATGCCCCTGCTGCTTTCATGAGCTTGATGAATGGGATTTTTAAGCCATATCTGGATCTCTTTGTGATCGTATTTATTGATGATATACTGATATACTCCAAGAGTAAGAAGGAACATGAGGAGCATTTGAGAATTGTAAGGGAGAAAAGGCTTTATGCAAAATTCTCCAAGTGTGAGTTTTGGCTAGATTCAGTATCCTTCTTGGGGCACGTGGTTTCTAAGGAGGGAGTGATGGTGGATCCTTCTAAGATTGAGACAGTGAAGAATTGGGTAAGACCTACTAATGTGTCAGAAGTAAGGAGCTTTGTTGGTTTAGCTAGCTACTACCATCGATTTGTCAAGGGATTCTCTTCTATTGCTTCCCAATTGA
>CM064963.1:58953073-58985717 GCA_032847665.1 Solanum chilense | reverse complement strand
GATTGATGATGCCTTGGTATAAAAGAAGGCTTGATGAATTAGGGGATCGGGTGCCACGTTCCGGTACAAGGATAGAATGAGGATCGGAGTGTCACGTTCCGACACCAGGATAGAATGAGGAACGGAGTGTCACGTTCCGACACCAGGATAGAAATAGAGGATCGGGTGCCACGTTCCGGTACCAGGATAGAATGAGGATCGGAGTGTCACGTTCCGACACCAGGATAGAATGAGGATCGGAGTGTCACGTTCCGACACCAGGATAGTATATGGATCTGGTGCCACGTTCCGGTACCAGGATAGAATATGGATCGGAGTGTCACGTACCGACAAGAGGAAGAAAGATAATGAATCTTGAAAGATGTTAATATACTCAACATAATGAACTTAATTCCCAAATGAGTATGGTATTGAGGTTTGAGCCCTCATGGATGAACTTGATAGTACTTATTGATGATTATAGTACTTGTTGTTGCTACATGTCGAGTTTTATAGTTGATTTATGATATTATTGATATATATTTGTTTTCTATTTTTAGTTGGCCGATGATACTTACTCAGTACCCGTGGTTTGTACTGACCCCTACTTTTATGTTTTCTTCTTTGTTATTTTGGAGTGCAGCAAACGTTCCGTCATCTTCAACTCAGCAGTAATTCGAGCCAGTCTTCGTCACACCGGATCTTCAGGGTGAGCTAATGCTTCTAGCTTGGACTGGATCTTCTTCTTCAAGTCTTGATGCCTTGAACTTCCGGCATGGACTAGCTTTTATGTATTTTAGTTTCTTAGACATTTTTAGTTTAGTAATTTGAGGATAGATGTTTTTGTGATGATGACTTCCAGATTTTGGGGAAATAATAGATGTTGAATTTTAATAGTTATTGATTTGACTTTTAATAATGAGTTTAAGTCTTCCGCATTACTTTCTGTGATATTATATCGAAATGTTAAGGTTTAGATTGGTTGGTTCGCTCACATAGGAGGGTAAATGTAGGTGCCAGTCGCGGCCCCGGTTTTGGGTCGTGACATTTTTTGAAGTAATTTAAAATTTTTGCAACCTCTTGTATGTGATTGTTTTTTATTTGTAAATATTTTAGTGTCATTTGTGGTCAATGCTGATAACTTGAATAGTTCTCATAAATTAACTAAATGAAAATTCAGCTATGATGAGTCTGCGAAGTTTCATATGCAATAGGTGATTTTTTATCGTCCCCTTTTTACTAGCTGGTATTCGAATGACTCTCTTATGAATGGGATTGTATGTTAGATAGAACGGGTGCAGCCTTGTTTTATATTTTATCGATCCCTTTTGTTGTGAGGTCGTCTTGAACATTATACTTGACGAAACCTAAAACTTTCCCCGTAGGTCCACTTGATTTATTAAAGCAAAAAATGGAATTATCTTAGTCATGAATTTTTAAGAGTGAACCAACTTTGACAATAAAACTCTTTGCAACGAACCTTGTGAGATGTGTGAATCTATCTTTGCATCTTTTGAGCATGCCCTTTTTTGGAACAAAGATAAGAAATTTTGACCTGTTTTATCCCACCACCTAAAACCTTTATGAAGTATTAGTATGTTTGAATTGCTATCTTAGGCCAAAACCCTATGTTGGGTAGCGGTGAAAAAAAAAAGGAAAGTCAAGAGGTAGACAAATAATTTCCCTTTTATTTGACTGTTTTGAAAAATATGGAACCCCTCCATATAAAGAAACAGTGAAATAAGAAGAAAAGAAGAATTAAAAGAAAAAGATTGAAAAATGCAAGAATTTAGAAATAAAGCGTGTGAACAGAGTGAAAATGCGGTATTTTGTGAGTCATGTCTAGTTGAATAATGAGTTTAACTTTGAAAAATGTTTAAATGTGACAGAGAAAGAGAAAGTGATTTTATATCCATAATTCATGAAGGTGAAAGCCAATAAGACTAAATGACCATACCGTTACACTCAGTCCTGTTACAAGCCTTAAAAATACCTTTCTGATCTTTAGTGAGCTGAATTAATGCTGACTGGAAAACAAAAGCAAGCCTATCGGTGATCTGATGCATGTGTTCATCTTTTTGAGTGAGATAGTTGTATGTGATTCAGGACATTAAATTATTGAAGAATTTTGTCTCAATGAAGAATCATCCTTGTTGTGAGGCCATTTGAGTATCTTTTAGATATTGAACATGCATTTAATGAAAGTATTATAAATTTATCCTTCATGATGGTTAGCCACAATCGAATCTTTGGGTGCACAATTGGTCATTGTATGTGAAATTTGAACCCTTTTTGCATTCATGCTGATATTAAAGTATTGATTTTGAAGGTATGTGAGCTAAGGATCAACATAAGGAATAAGAGGAAAAAAGGAGCAAAACAAGCAAAAGAAGTGGATAAAAGCAATCATGGTTTATCGCCAAAACCACTCGACGAAATATCGAGTGGATTCTTAGTTCAGCTAAAGTTCTAGTGTGCTAGCCCTTAGGGGATAAGCAAAGTCGGCTACAAACATGGGAGTCACTAAATCTCTAATTCGTTTCGCGATAACACAATGGATCACCCAAAGTAATAGGACTTGGGATGCTGAGAACCAAGGACAAAATTGCGATGGAAGAGAGCAAAGGTCATATCGTCGAACCACTCAGCGAGCTTGTTAAAATCGCAAACTTGACTCCTAGGCTAATTTTTAAGAATGTATAAAAAAAATTTCAAAAATTGGTTCTAAAAGTTCACACCATGATATTACAATTCCCACTCTACAATTAGAGTTTTCTCCATGTTTTATAGCTCCTATTGTATTTGAGAGGATTTTGAATTAGTCTTTGAATTTAACCTTTGGAAAACATTGTAATGTCATGCAAACTATTACCTAGATGCTATCTAAAAAAGTTGGTAATTTTTTTATCTTTTCATGATGTTTGGAGAAAATACCAATTCTTGGTGTGTGATCATGTTATTATGGTTTGAATTAGCTTAAGGGCATAGTTAATTACTAATTTAAATGCTTAGTTAAAGTGGGATTTTATTGACAGTTGTGTTTTAATTTATGAATTGTAGTTATAAATGCAATTCAAACTTAAAACTCTCGATTTCCTTGAAAAAAATGTTTTCGAATGAAAGCGTTCAATTGATGATTGTAGTTAAAAGGGTGATATAGTCTTATCTCTAAAGAGTAATTTTGATCCTCCATTCTATCCATCAAGCTCTATAGATTAGATTAATTAAGGTGTGTGATGTTCTTATTTGCTAAGATTGTTGATGTTCGAAAGAAAATAGTTTATTTGAGGTCATTGCTAGAGAGAAAGATATTTGACTTATAGCCTAGCTTACCAATTGATATTTAGCTATTTGTTAGTAGTTTCAACTACCCATATTGTGATATTTTACTATAATCAATCACATACTGAGAATTTTCAGTATATTGTTATATCCTTAGTATTTTATTGTGTTGTGGCATATTATCACAAACAAAAAAACCTATCTAACATTCGTGTCACCCCCTTTAGACTTGATTACATTTATTTTTTGATAATTTCTATTCCTATGACTAATTAGACCATGTTTGTACTTCCTAGATGAATTTGAAAAGTACCACCCGTGGTGGTTTCGACATAACATTTTGTTGGGGTTTATACAAACTAATAATCGTTTGCACCTAGAATAGGATGAGGTGTGGTTTAAACATAAGCAATAGCCTTTCATATTCCATAACTTATAGCCTTATTGACCTTTATCCTTTTATTGGTATCAACAGTTTCACGTGACATCCCTCTATTAAATTAGTAAGTTATTTGTACCCTGGTTGCCTAAGCACTATAGCATAGACTGTTGTGGAATGAGTATAACATAAAGTTATAAGGCACGGAAATAGGCACACGGTATTGAAAAACCCTTATCAAGAGATTATCATATAAAAAAGTTGGTTCTTGAAATAATAAAATCAAGGGAGATTTGAGAAGTTATGTTAATCATGGGTGATAGTAAGGTACAAAAGGGCTGATTAATTATGAAAAGTATAATGACGTCTAAAAGTACAAAATGCTTAGGTAAGTGCAAGTCACTACTATAAACTTATTCCTAACTTGCCTTTAGCCGGCATTAAAACATAGAAAATCCCTATATGATTCTTTGCAAGCACACTTAATTAGTGGAGATGTACATAATGGGGAAGCTTATTGTTCTCTGTGCATCTATGTGAAATGTTATTTTTGAGTGAGAGGATTATGTGTTCTCAAAGTCCTTAAATTGTAGTTAATCTTTCGAGTTGAGTATGAGGACTATTCCTTCGAGTGAGGGGCACTTGTAATATGATAATATTTGATATTTGAATTTATCTCCCTCATACTTAGAAATGTCTCCCTTTCCAAGCAATCACACCTAGAAAACCACTGAACAAAGCGAAGAAGAGAGAGATATTATGGAATTAAGTTCTATGGCATGATACAAGAGTAATGAAGAACGTGAAACTCTATCATCCTATAGACTCTCATCCATGGACATTTCGTGACTCACACCAATGAACAAGACTTTACTAGATGGACTTGTGAGACTTTAGACCCTAAACTATTTCCTATAACTTTATGCTCTGACGCCAAGCTTTTAATGACCCGAGAGTATCCCCTAGAAGTTAGGGAGCACCCTTGGATCATCGCAGGGCGTACTTGACCTTTTGAAGGTCTTGTACTAGCCTTAGCTACCATCATTACATAATACATAAAAAGTAGTGTAAAACTTAAAACTTTTCACGAATAAGACAAAAAAAGAAATAGCTTTCATAAAATCTAAGGAATGATCTCATCTTCAAAAGAAAATTTAATAGACACGAAATAAAATATCTTAGGGACGTGGCCCTTTACATTAAAATAAAAACATAATAAGTCTTTAAATAAAGAAACTAAGAAATAGAAATATGCCGAATATATAAGAGCATACTTAGTCTTGAGAGAATCTTTCCCAAGCTTTTCCTCCTAGACTTCAACCTTGCTTCCAAAACCTATACTTATAGAGTATAGAAAATTATGGGGTTAGTACAAAACAATGTACTAAATAAGGCATATGCAAAAACATGCAAAAAGGGACATTTTAATATGTATACATTTTCATCTCTATTAAGTAAAACCTTCATGAATGTAGAAATAAAACAACATAAAAATAATCATTTAACACTTAGAGAAGGATTTCCACAATTTTAACAAAGAGGCCCATTTTACAGTAAGCAAGCTCTCAAAATTATAGTTAACCTATTTTAACTTTACAGTGAAGACATTTAATCCCAAAACAGTGAATCAATTTTTTTAAAGGTTTCTCTAACCAAGTGATCCTTAAGATCACCAACCATAGTTTTACCTCGCTCGAGACACAAGTCCACGCATTAATAATTAGACAATAGAGAAGCATTCATACATTAAGAACTTCACCTAAGCGCCTTACTCCAATGGGACTTATAAGTTACACTAAGTGCAATGTGAGAGTAGCATCCCAACTAATGCACCCACTTTGTTCCCCTTAAGGGTTCCCTTGGATCAAGCACACCGCATTCCTATCAAGACACCGTGAACCCCCAAGGTCAAGACAAGAGAAAGTGAACTCATTTCCATAGGAGTTTCCATAACAAAGATTATCCTAAGACTCTCCAAAGTAAGGCATGACGGAAACGCCTATACACCTCCTTCAATGCACACCTAATAGATCCTTAAGAATTCCTAATATAGTCTTACTCCACTCGGCAAAACAAGATCCCACTCAATAATAAGACATTAGAAGAACACTCAAACACTTCAAATAACGCACACCAGGACTTATTTTTCGGAATGCCTACTTAGTGCAATGAATAGATAGTGTCCCATTCCACCACCTACCCTAAGTAGTACACTCTTTTAGAAGACTTAGCTCATTCAATTCGTATAAGACACACCAAGACTCCCCTTTGGAAATGCCAACCTAGTGCATTGGATAGATAGTGTCCCATTCCACCACCTACTGTAAGTAGTACACTTTTTTAGGAGACTTAGTTCTTTTATTCTTTTGTGGGGGAATATCTTTAACCGACATATACCATGAGATCTAGACATGGAATCCCGAATTCTACCCTTATTGGGGAAGGGTTCCCCACTTGCCTAGGGTAGGGTCATTCTTTTAGCTTTTACATGGCTTTCCCAATAGCTACACCCATGTGAGCGCATTGTTAAGGGATAAGGAGATTGCTACTAAGTAACTTATTGTGTATTTACGAGGAGTATTTGTTTCAAGATGTACATTGGAATACAACATCTCAAATCACGAAGTGTAACCACCCCTTCTTCATATCCTTCGGATGCTAAGCATAATTCCCCACGGATTCTCAATATTTTATACTATAGGTTAAGGATAACTAGTGAACACCACATCTCAACTCACAAACATCATTCATCCTTCAACCTATCTTAGAAATCTTTAGGATGTAGTGAGGTTGCTACTAAGCACTTCATCTCAACTCACGAAGAGTGTTCACCACAAAACTCCCTTTTTCATTCACATTCTTTAACTTCATTCATCATAGTATGTGTGTAAATGTGAAGACGCACTTAAACATAAGAAATATTTCATTTACGCTGAGTTCTATACATGCTTAAACTTTCATTCATCACATTACACACTTTAACACGCTTCACATAATCATATAAGTCATTTAGACGTAATCCTTATACTTCACACAACAAGCTTCATAAAAAACAATAACAAGAATAACATCATAATTATCTTAATTCACATAATATTCCTTCATGTCCTTGTTCAAAATACACAAGTAATTTCACATTCATACACTTCAAGTAAACATCGCCACCAAGAAAGTGGACCATACCACTCAAGAAAATTTTGATAAGTAAAGCTAAACATCATAGCCAACTTACACTTTATCCAAGATTCCATCAACTATAATATTTTACACAACATTTAATCATAATATATCCCTTAGGGAAGTATCTAAACAACAATACTAACACAAGGAAATCAAAGCTCAAAGATTACAAAATCATGTTCATCCAACCCATTCCTTAAGCCAACAATTGATAAAATGCTTTAACATTTTTTAATTGAAGTTTAAGCATTGAAATCACAAAATAAAATTTGAAACATCATATTTGAATCATTTAAAAAAAAATTCATTCAAGATCCATATTTAGAGTTAAAGATAGAAGAAGTTAGGGTTGAAAACCCTTTTGGAAAATCTATTAGAAAGGACTCCTTGAATGGAAGTTAGTTCAATAATGACTACCATACCTCAAATAGAAGAAACCTCACTGATATTTAATGAAGAATCGACCACTAACATCCCTCCTAGCTCTTTCTTGACTTATAGCTTCTATGGAATCTTGAGAGAGTTTTATTAAGGGAAGGGTTTTGGGTTAGGAAATAAAGTTTTTAATTAGTTATTAGGTTTTGAAACTTCTTAATATACCTAAAAGACCCTAAAAATAACTCAAGGCTTATAAAAGACTTGGGGTGAATTTATCAAACACTCCAAGCCAAAACAGAAATTTTGACAGCTTTTGGTAGCAGCACCCACGAATCCAACCAACGGACCGTTTGTTAAAAGAATCCCTGTTGGTAGGAATTCATTTTTTGGGCATGCAACCTACAAATAATTCAAACCTGCATGTCCAATCAACGTACCAAGTAAATGAGCCATCGATTTGTCAACTGGTTATCGACTTGTTCCATTGGTGGACACTGTCTTGGCTGTTTGGGGTCTAAGTCTTGTGCTCTTCTCTAGGTACCCTAGCGAGTCTTAGCTGGAGTCTTAACCAGATTTTAAACTCATAAACATAGTATTATGGGTATTAGGAACATACTACACCAATTTCAATTAAAAAAACACGTAAATCTCGCTAAAACACATAAGGACACAGAAGTACTTTCTAAGGTACACCTTCCGAACATCATGGACGTTCTCGGACGCTTGACTTCCAAACGTCACCAAACTCTACACACTACCTACTAAAATCAAGTTAAATCTTTTTTACAAAAAATTAAATCAACAAGCATTCACGAAGCTCTGGAAATCTTAGTTTGGTTTAGGGTGTTACATACTTGTATTGTACAAATGTGAACTCATAAGCATGCTTTGTGGTTATAACATGATATTGGAGTTGCTTTGGTTATGAGTTCTAATATTCTATACAAATGTTGACTTGAATTAACTTGATGATGTTGGTCTTCTGTTGAATATGCTATTGGCTTAAGGGTTACATGATTATTGTCTTATAGGTGTTACTTGATCTTGCATAAGGCTTTTCAAAGTAACTTAGCATAGTTTATCAAATGTCCCTTTTTAGCGTAAATGTTGGTGTGAATATGTTTCCATAATTATTAAAAGTGATGTGATAATCCCTATTTCTCACTTTTTTCTAACATTTTATGTTCCGGTCGTTGAAGGGTTCGTCGACAATTTGCAAGAAGGCTTGGATCATTTCTTCAAGTATTTGTATGTCCTCATGTTCCGAGGATGATTACTTTTATCACTCTACCTATGCTACATTGTTATAGTCTAAAACAATCATTTCACTCTTGTTGTTTTAAGACATTGTTGTAAGCCCTAAGTGGCATTTATACATTTGTGTAAGGCTATGCACATATTGTTCTATTCTGTTTAGATGGTTTAATATGATACATCCTTGTTAAGACTATATTGTGTTATATATATATATATATATATATATATATATATATATATATATATATATATATATATATGTGTGTGTGTGTGTGTGTGTCTGTGTATGTGCGTGTGTGTGTGTGTGTGTGTATGACATAAAAGTAGAAGACTTAGTAAGCTTCTTATTACGATGAGTCTAAGTAAAATCCCTATGTATATATATTTTGCGTAAGCGATATCTCTATGTAAACCTCATGAAATAGTGTAGGTGAAAAGTTTTAATTTTCCACACATTTTAACCTATGAATGTAATGATGAATGTTAAAATTCTAGTCTCAGTCATCCGAGGACAACGACGTCGGTTACGTGTAGGGGGTTCTCCCCCGATGTGACACCTGTATTATGTGAGAATGTACTTTCACATAATTCTAACATTCATACCTTCATGGGTGTGTGCATACATATGAGAAGTACTTTCACATACCACCTCTTAAACAAAACATGTTAATAATTCATTAATAATATACTTTACATGCATAGTGATAGATGATTGTACATACGAGAACTATACTTTCAATTGACACCATGAATCTACCCTGCTCATAGTTATGCATGAGAGAGTGTGTATTCACATTGGTCATCACAATCACATAACAGACATAACCTAGATGTTGAGGAAACCATTGTCCAAGGATCACAATACCTAAACAATATCCCTAAAGTAATGAATAACTAACATAAAGAGCATTTAGGGACTATAGACCACACACTCATATTTCATCATAAGAGACAAGAACATATTTAACATTAGAATAAAAGACACATTATCATGCATACGATCACACATTAATATAGGGTTACATGGGTAGGGGTCATACTATATGAGTATCCATCTCAACTAGTCATATAAACCATGCATAACCCTAACATGAAAATCCGGTAGACATAACATCATCAATACACCTAGGTCGTGATACTAGAATAGACACCTACACAAGAGCTTCATAATTGTGATCATCATAACCATAATTCACATTACAAAAATTGCCTTCAAGGCCATATTCATAACATATAAAGATTTAAAAGACTGTAAACGGTCGCCACCATAAATGGACCATACGAAGCAACAAAATTCAATATAGATTCTAAGCTAATTAGAGGAAATAGGTCAACTTACTAAATCTCCAAGCTATGTTCATCATTAATAAAATCCCAACAATTTAATATCAATTGACATAGATAGCATTAGGAATAACCAATACATTATAATTAATTATAATTGGATCAGCATCTAATCAAGATCACTAGACTCATGTTAAGGCTAATTTGAAGGGTTTAGGAATCATGGGTTCTTCCTGAAACTCGATTGAAATTTATCATAAAAGCTAATCATATATTCATCATTAGAATGCTTTTGGAACCAATTTGAGAATGAACCCATATCTAGATTGAAAGATAGATAACTTAATCATAAAATCTTCTTTGAAAACCTTTGAAGGAACTCCCTAGATGGAAGATTAATTAAGGATGAAGGATTAACATACCTTAATAGAATAAAATTCCACACATTTGGAGAGGAAACCACTTCAAAATTCATCTTCTAGCTTGAACTTAATTTTACCCTCCAATGGAGGTTTTGAGAGGATTTGGAAGAGATGAGGGTTTTAGGATTTTTAATTTCCTATTGGGCATTGGGTTTCTGACTTGGGAAAACTTTTAAATATAACATAAAAACAGTTTATAAACGACTCCAAATTTTACTAAAACACAACCATACTTATTTGGACTTTTAGACATGTCAAACATGACTTTGAAACAATGCAACTGAATCTGGGAAGTGGCCGCTCGTCACGGAGGCAGCTCCTAATTTAGTGTCACTAAATTTTGAGGCAGTGAGCCTTGTGTGAGGAGCGCGATGCACAGTCAATCTAAGTCCAGGCATGCGAAGCGTGATGGCCTCTACTTCTTGGTGCTGCACTCTGCCTATGGAAGCTTCCCTGTCCAACGTTTGGTTCCTCCTCGAGGGACCTTATGGTGGTCCTCGGGGAGTCGTACCCAAACGTTTTGACCCTAACCATGTTTATTAATGTACTATGATCACCTCTAGTTTATTTAAACTCCAAACAACACATAAAAACAAGGTGCACATACAAAGACATACTAGCATGTCTAAAGACTATCATTTGAACATCTTGGACGTTTTTGACCTCCAAACCACTTCAAATCAACAATACATGATGTAAAGCACATTATTAAAATGTTATTAACCTATTAAGGAACATGTGAGGCTCTAGACACCTTAGTTCGTTTTGAGGGTCCTTACAATATCGCCCACTTGTGAACATTTGTCCTCGATTGACACTTGGAACATTGTAGAAACTTTTAAGGACTCAATGACCCATAGAGCAGTTCACAACACTCAACATGATATAACACCTTATTTAATGCACCAAACTTACAAGGAACACCAACTTCATACCATTATTCACTCAATGCAACACAAGCCAGTAAAAACCTTTATTCACTCTCTCTTTAATGCATCAAACTCATAGGCATTTATCATGTTCGTTGGAAGAAGATCCTTATACATATCATGACATGGTCATTATATTTAATTTCATTAAGAGCTCAACATGCGACAACCTTCAAATCACACATGGCAGATTCAACATTATCACTCAAGAAGTAAATAAGTAACTCATACTAAATGCACATAGACTTAAAGTGATGTAGATTAATAAGAATCTTTATTACTTAGACATAATATTTTCAAGAGGAATTTGTAAAGAGGAATGCCCTTCTCCTTAACATTCTCACATGTTACCATAGAGTTCATATACAAGTAACGCACAAAGGTCAATTAATTTTTAAGCATAACTTCTCCACTTCTATCCAGGGCATGCTCAGCCTAATATTCAAAAAGGTAAATCACACCACACACATCACCATAATAGGAAGTTATTTTACATAAGTTTCAAGTTCTAGCATGACACTAGTTTTAATAAACATGCATCGTTTAGGAAAATATCATGAAATTGGCTAGACACACTTTCACTTCTCAAGAGCGAGCCTACATTAACACTTCCCAATTCACAAAATCCACACATTTTTAAGGGACTCATCATTTCTTATTTAAATAAAACTCAACTTATCATTGTGGATCCAAAACACTCACACATTTAAGTGAGTTTAAGCATGTTCATTACGCCATCCTAAGAAGTCTAATGCACATTTATCATATCAAGATGAACAACAACAAAAGCCACATGAATTTGATCAAAAATCCATTTTCATGCAATAAGAGCCTTCCAAGGCATGAATAACATATTGTCAATTTAGACATGCATAACATATGGGTAACATGCACTTATGCTCATATGCAAGACTCCCATCATGAACAAGCTACTAGGAACTCTTTAGTTTCAAGCTAGAGTAAGAATATAAGGAAAACATAGAGGCATGAACAGCCTTACTTCTCAATTTATCATCCCTCACTTAGGGTAAACCTATTTAATAGCAACTTATCTCAACCTTAAGAGAACCTTATCTTAACAACCTTCACAACTAAGTACGACATCCCTTGTATAGAGATCTAATCCTATGAATACCCTTCATAATATCATCTTAAAGTGATTCTCAACATAGAGAAGTTCAAGGGATCTCAATCATAGGAACATTGACGGAACTCAAAACCTTACCATCTAGGCACATTATCCCCCACTTCGGGTAAGCCTAATCACATCATGTTCTTAAACACCAAGGTCAAGGCAAGTCATGACCAACCTACAATGGTCATCACCTTTTGTGGAACCTTCCAACCAACCATGCATAGGTACAATCTAAGTCTTGCTTTAGATAAATATACTTTGAATCAACCTTACATTAAAACTAACCACTTTTAATATAGGTGAACATCAATCCTCTTCCTCTCCCCATGAACTAAGGGTTACATACATCCTTTTAAATCAACTTATGGAATACAACCTTTCTCTCCCTTTTACCACTCTTTGGAATAGGTTCAGATAGAGACTTATCAACTAGTCATAAGGATATTCCCATTAAATATTATACTTCACCATCACCTTACAAGGTAAGAAAACTACCTTTTTTCCTTAGGATCAAGTCTATACAAAGGAATCAAAATCCACACAATGGCAACTATGAATCATTACACATATATAAGGGAAACATTCATCTTTAGCTATTTACCACATTCCTCCAAAAGATTTCAAGCCTATCTCATAACATTATACCATAATTATAAATAATCATAAGGAAACCTACCCTTCCAAAGGGAACTCCATTCAACTATAACAACTCTTAACAAGCTATAACCATACCACAAGATAAATTCTCACATAACATCTCATTCCTCATAATCACGTATAGCCATAAATACCATTACATCAACACATACTCAAATTCGCCTTCACATATAATCATCAACCCATAAAACCAAGGTAAGCATCAAAAACTCACCTTTTCTCCCTCAAGCTTTGAGACATCATCCCATCCAAGCAATCACACCTAAAAGACCACCGAAGAAAGAAACATAAGAGAGAGATCATATAGAGTTGTGTTCTATGGCACGAAATGAGAATAGTGAAGAAGGGAAACTATATCGTCCTATAGCCTCTCGTTCATAGATGTGTCAAAACTCACCACCTATGAATGAGACTCTACTAGATGTTGCAATATGAGATTTTGGATACTATGGAATAATCCCAAAACCTTATACTCTGATACCAAGTTTGTAATGACCAAGGAGCACCCCCTAGAAGCAACCGATCTGGTCGACCTCTTAAAGGTCTATAAAAATCTTCTTAGCATTCATTCATAGCATAAAAATAAAAAAACGGATTAGAACTTTTCATAGCACATAATACTCTACAATATCATATCATATATAATAAAATATAATAAAACGTAGTTAGACTCTATGACTCTTTTCGCCATCTAAGACTCAACATCAATAGAGTAGAATAGGGACATGAACCTAAAAAACATAAAATAATATCTAATCTATTACATAAACTTCTAATTAAACTTGATATAGGAAATCCTTGAATCTTAAGGACCTTTTTTCTTGAACTTGGGGAAACACCTACCCAAGCTCTTCACCTTAAGAAGCAACCTATAACTATCACCACCTACACATTGTGTAAAAACATGAAAGAAGAATGGTATTAGTATAAAAATGCACTAAGTATGATAACCATACAAAAACATGAGTTAAGAGGACATTTAGTTAGAAATTATGCATCATGTCTTTATAGTAAAACATCATCGACATTGATACAATTAGCAAAATATAGTTCACATAATTCACATAGACATGGATATCATGCATAACTATACTTCAAGCCATTTCATCACATTTATGGATCATTTATAAAGGAAGAATTTACACATAAGGACCATCACCTAAAAAAAACCTCCCAATCTCACTAGTGCAATGTACAAGTAGCATCCCATGCTACTATTCATACCAACTGATCCTAAGAAGTCACCCTAGACTTAGGCACATCACACTCAATAACATACAACACATGTATTTAACCTTACGCATAAAACCAACATACTTCATTAATGGTCACATAAGAATTCTATCATTCATTTCATTTTAGTCATAACTCATTGATTCATATCATAGGTGAACCAATCTCATAAGCACTTCACAAGCTTGCTTGTGCAATGTACACATGAGTCCCATACCCCCACATATACCAAGCAAACCCATTAAGAAGCCATAAGTGTATTTCACATGAATCATCATAATTTATATAAGAAGCCATAAGTGTAATTCACATGAATCATCATAATTTATATATTGACATAAATGAAGTCAACCTTGACATACCTTTGTATTTACACACATCAACTATAAACCTTATTTCACAAAAAAACATCATAACTTCCCTTAGAGTCCACTTGTGCAATGTATAACTAGGGTCCATAGTCCTACCTACCTAAGTAGTGTTTCAAGGAATCGTGACAATTGTCCATAATCTTATATTAGTTCAATTTCATAAACTTAGAGATGTTTAGTCGTAACCGACATAGACCATATGAGCTACATGTAATCCGATGTCGTATGACCCCACACAGAGAAATGGTATTCTACTTGCCAAAGTAGAAACATACATAAAAGTTATCTAGGAAGATCTACTAGTTATATCCTACAGGCCCACGTAGTTAAGGGATAGTGAGACTGTTTATAGAAACCCGGCCTATTGCATTAGCGGGATGGCTCCCATTTCATGAGTAACCACTTGGATAAACCATCTGTTGCATTAGCAGGAGGGTCTTTTCCTAATTGTAAATATCCACTCGTTTCTAAGATTGAACTCCTTTATTAATATCTTTATACCTATATTAACCATTAATTTCATAACATTAGGATTTAGGGACTTGCTCACTCGTACGTCATATAGCTCAAAGGTTTTTAGGATGAGAATATACTTTGATCATAGAACCTATATTAAGTGAGAATGTACTTTCACATAATTTTAACATTTATACCTTCATGGGTATGTGCATGCATGTGAGAAATACTTTCAGATAACACCTCTTAGACAACACATGTTCATAATTCATTAATCATGTACTTTACATTCATAGTGATAGACAACGGTACATATGAGAACTATACTTTCAATTAATACCATGAATATATTCTTATCATAGTTATGCATGAGAGCGTGTGTGTGTATTCACATTGATCATCATAATCACATAAGAGTTATAACCTAGATGTTGATAAAACCCTCGTCCAAGGATCACAATACCTATAAAATACCCTTTAAATTATGAATAACTCAAATTAAGAGCATTTAGGGACTATTGACTACACACTCATATTTCATCATAGGAAATAAGAACATATTCAACATTAGAATTGAAGACTCTTAATGATGCATAAGATCACACATTCATATAGGGTTACATGGGTAGGGGTCATATACAAGAGTACTCATTATAACTAGTCATAGAGACCATACATAACCCTAACATGATCATCACATATGCATAACATCATCAATACACCTAGGTCGTGATACTAGAATAGAAGACTATATAAAACCTTCAAAATTGTGATCATCATAACCACAATTCACATAACAACAATTGTCTTCAAGGCCATGATCATAACATATAAAGATGTAAAAGAATGTAAACACAGCCACCATAAGTGTACCAGACAAAGCAACACAATTCAATATCGATTGTAAGCTAATTAGAGGAAGTAGGTCAACTAACCAACTCTCCAAACTATGATCATCATTGATAAAATCTCAACAATTTTAATATTAATTGACATAGCTAACATTAGGAATAAGACATACATTATCATATAAGTGGATATCAACTAATCAAGATCACAAGACAAATTTGAAGGATTTTGGAATCATGGGTTCTGTAAAAACTGAAAATGACTATGCTAAGTAATGCTTAAACATACTAAGAATGCCCGAATTTGACTGTTTTCACATGGATTGTTTCACGTAGAAACAGACATCAGAACCTATGCACTAGACAAGCCAACCAACTTGGTTAGTTAGTTGAGCAAGGCAAAGTGAGAACCAACCATGTAGGGCACCCGAATTGATGAGATTCACCAAGATGAGTTTTTACCGGACTTGAAAGGGGTAATCTTAGGTTTGGAGGGTCTAAGGGTAAAATGGTATTCCACGATAGGGGTAGTATTTTAATTACCCTAAGTATTTAACTAATTAATTAATTTAAAGAGGAGGGAAATTCAGGTAGGGTTGGCTTAATTTGACCTTTTTCGCAAGTTAAGCTTCACCCA
The DNA here is from genome assembly GCA_032847665.1 of Solanum chilense. Taxonomy (NCBI): domain Eukaryota; kingdom Viridiplantae; phylum Streptophyta; class Magnoliopsida; order Solanales; family Solanaceae; genus Solanum; species Solanum chilense. The sequence goes on along the minus strand of CM064963.1, from coordinate 58,969,290 downwards.
GGTTCGATCCTTGGTGGAAGCAATGTTAAATTTATTAATTTATATTAGTTAGCTGATTTAAGTAAGGGAATAATTAGTAATTTCACCTAAACCTTTAAAAAATCATAGTTTATTAATTTATGAGGAGTCCTAGTTTGACTAATTCTAAAACTAAATCTCATGATCCTAAGCAACCACTCATTCTCAAGTCTCTCTCTACTTATACCTCACTTTCATGATTATTCTTCAGTAAAAGAAAAGAACAAAACAAAAAAAATGAAATTCATCAAGAACATGAAACGCTAAAACTCAAAAGCAAAATAAGCTTCAAAACGAAAAGCAAAAACCAAATTCTCGACGGATGTGCTTGTGATTTCGGTGGTGAGACGTCGGCTTAGAGGGGGGTTTTTGCAACACGTAACAAAATTTTTGAACAAATTCAGGTATGGATTTTCTTCCCTCTTGGTACCTTTCCCAAGATACCACTAAGGTTTTAATGTATTCACGATCGAAAATTAAGGTTATCCCCGTTGCATGCCCCTGTCATTAGATCCTTTAAACGATTCAAGTATGCGTTGGTATGAATTCTGGTAGATCATTTTAGGGCTGGTTGTGATTACGTGTTTGAACGTGTATTCGGAATTATGTAGAAATTAAAGAGGTGTTCCAAAAATGTGAAGTTGATTAACTTGTTTGTGCATGTGTGTATCGTAAATTGACACGGCTTGAAGCTTGGTATTGACATGTTAAAATGTTATGAATTATGTGTGTATGAATATGTTGCAAACAAGATGTTCATATGAGTTCAAAATTTGTTGAATTGAATGATAATTCTTGACTCAAAGTAACCTTGAAAATACACCTAATGATCTCCGTAAAAACTACTCAAAATGTCTTAATGTCTAACGTGAAAGAGTGTGACAAAATGGACTGCAAAAAGGTGATCAAATTTCCAGTTTTTTGGAAATTTTGTTTCGTCCAACTTACTGTAAAAAAAAGTAGTTTTAAGAAAAAAACTTAAATGCATGAGGTCAGTGGGTATTGAAAACAAGACCTCACCATATACAAATTATAAAAAATTTAAATTATAAAATGAGGTATGTGGGGATCGAACCCATAACCTCCTGGCCGAATGAGAAAGTAAAGAGAAAATATAAATAAAAATAGGGTGATGTTGTGGGAAATCGATCCCACACCCTCTTGGTCTAAACGAAGAAATCAAGTAGAGAAAGAAAAAGAAAGGAATGTGGGCATGGGGATTCGATCTTGGGTCCCCTAGGCCAAAATATTTAAGACAAAAAAATTAAGAAAAAGAAAGAAAGGAAGTGTAGGTGTGGGGGATGGATCTCGGGTTCCATAGCCAAGAATTTAATGTCAATAAAAATTATAATGAAAACTAACGAAGTGTTATACAAGGGATTTGAAATAGGTTTCCCTTGCCCAATTCCGTATTGACACATAAGTCGTATGTGAATAAATGATTAAATGAATGCTGCCTTTAAGGATCAAAACTGAGATCTTGGCATACTTATAAGATGCATATGTCTTGTACCACATAACCTTGGGTAAGTATAAATCACTTAGACGAATTACGAATGAAGTCTCATGGCTTTCGTGTGTGGACTCATAAGTCCAGCATACGTTTATATAGTAAATGAACCTAAGATGTGATATGATGAATGATGTGACCCCAGAAGAGTTAAGTAAGAGTGTGAAACACGTTAAAAGGCCAAGTGCATTGGCATATGATGAAATGAACATTCACGTAAAAGGGGGTGAGTAATTATGAAGGGCAAATGTGCTAAGGCTAATGAATGTGGTGACAATATGATAAGAGGCTTATGTGAAATAAGAGAGCAATCTAAAATGAGCCTAAATAAATATTACCAAAACGTACTCACCTATGAGAGTGTAAAGTTAATGAATAGACCAATCTCTATAAACACTCTAATGAAAGTATTGAAGTTAATATATACTTAATACTAATGATGACATGAGAAATAATCTAATGATGTATGATGTCCTCATGCTAGAAACCAGCTTCTATGATGTATGAGATGAATGTAATGGAACTTTATACTGAGCACCGATACAATAGCTATGAGTGGCGATTCCTTCTTTCGGGAATGCATAGGTTCGTGTAATTCTCATGAAATTAGATTGTCCATCTAGACGGGTATGGGCCTCCTCATATCTCCAAGTCATTGAACCTATGCAGCCAACATAGGTTCAATGAAAGTGAGGTATAAGTAGGGTTGGCTGAATTTGACCTTTTTCGCAAGTTAAGCTTCACCCAGGTTCGATCCTTGGTGGAAGCAATGTTAAATTTATTAATTTATATTAGTTAGCTGATTTAAGTAAGGGAATAATTAGTAATTTCACCTAAACCTTTAAAAAATCGTATTTTATTAATTTATGAGGAGTCCTAGTTTGACTAATTCCAAAACTAAATCTCCTGATCCTAAGCAACCACTCATTCTCACGTCTCTCTCTACTTATACCTCACTTTCATGATTATTCTTTTACGATACCAAAGGTGTTTTGGTAAGATAATCAAGAGGTGAACTAGACTTATGTAATGACACTAGGTCATTCTTAGTCATTGAACATTTAACCTAATGAGAGTCTTAAACTACATCCTAGGTATAGCTAGTGTTTACACTAGCCTATGAATGAAATGAAATGAAATGAAGTACGTATGAATGAATGAAGCAGACTCTGCGTTTGCTAAAAAAAGGCTCCCTAGTTGAGGTCCCATATATTGAGCCCTTGTTTTGGAAAGTCCTAATGTTAAGTCCATGGCTCCAGGATCTCATGGCATATGAACGAATGAAATGAAATATGATATGTTCTATATGCAATATTTTATGTGCTATACACAATATGTTATGTGTTTTGTGCAATATGATACGTATGATGATGCATGTTACTCTCATGGCATGACTTTTCTAATCCGATTTTGTCAAGCTCACTGACATGACTTTCCATAACTCCTATCGTTAGGAGAGAGCTATTTAAATCATGCATGTCCGTGGTGTGTGCTTTCATATACCCATACTTAGTAGAAGTGTGTACTAATTCCATACATTTTTCTACATTTAGGTGCAGGTGCAGCTGGACGTTAGAGCTTACGAGTTGACGCAGAAGTTATCCGGACATGGAGATTTTATCCGAATTTTGTAGGACCTAATGATTTCGAGGATGCTTACTGATTTATTCTAGCGTAGACGTAGGCATAAGCTAGTGGAGTATGATCCACTAGCGTTTCATTCGTATTTACTTTCAGTCCTTGTATTGGTGACATTTTGGCAACTCTATATTTATGATTATATCTTACATTTGATTATCTTGATTTAGATGGTTGTTGTGAACTTTTATGAGTTTACGTAGGTAGTATTATATGAGATCAATTCCAATATAAATTTTAACTAAACAAATGTTCAAATTTTTCGCTAAAATTAACCTAGATGAAGTAACGATGATGTATGTAGGCTTGGCTGCACCTCTGGGAGGTCAACGACACTGGTCTCGTCTGGGGTGTAGATTCCGGTTGTGACATTCATGAAATTCCATTGAAATTCATCATAAAATCGGCAGCTAATCATATATTCTTCATTAGATGCTTTTGCATAAATTTGAGAAGGAACTCATGGCTAGATTTAAATATAGAAAATTTGATCATAGAATCTTCTTTGAAAACCATTGAAGGAACTCCTCATATGAAAGATTAACTAACAATAAAGGATTACCATACCTTAATAGAATACAATCTCACAGATTTGGAGAAGAAACCAGTTGAAAAATCATCTTATAGTTTGATCTTGAGTTTTCCCTCCATTTGAGGTTTTGAGCGAATTTCGAAGAGAGGAGGGTTTTGGGATTTTTGATTCTTATTGGGTATTTGGGTTTTGACTTGGGAAAAGTATTAAATATGACATAAAATATTTTATTACCGACTCCAAAAAAGTTACCAAAATGCACCATACTTCCTTGGACTTTTAGACATGTCAAACTTGACTTTAAAATGACGGAACCGAATCGTGGAAGTGGTTGCGCGTCGCGGAGGCAGCTCCTTATTTTGACTCACTAAATTTTTGAGATAGTGATCCTTGTGTCAAGAGCGCGACACACAGTCAGTTCAAGTGCCAGGCGCACGACGCCCAACGGCCTCCACTTCTTGGTGCTGCACACAGCCTTTGGCAGCTACCTAGTCCAACGTTTGGGCCCTCCTCGGGGGCCCTTAGAGTGGTCTTCTGTGAGTCGTACAAAACATTTTTGACCCTAAACATGTTTATTAAGGTACTAGGGTTACATCTACTATTTTTAGACTCCAAACAACACATAAAAACAAGGCAAACATATAAGGACACACTAGCATGTCTAAAGACTATCTTTCGAACCTCTTGGACGTTTGAACTACAAACCAATTCAAATCAAATATATATGCTGTAAAACACATTATTAACATGTTATTAACCTTTTAAGGAAAATGTGAGTCTTTATATAACATTTTTAATTTTGAGGGTCCTTACAAATTCAATAGCCCATAACAATCTAAACATGAATTCAACATAATTAAGTCATGATCAATACCCCCACCTTAGATCAAAAATTAGGAATTCAAGGAATACATGGCTTCATGGAAATTTGTATTATAAATCCATCAATTAACATTGAATACCTCATAAATCATCAACTTGAACTTTTTTATGCAAGAACCCATTCTTAGAATTCATAATACGATTTTTGATATCTTTTGAAAAGCCTTTGTGTTGGCTCCTTGAATGATAAAAGATTCAAAGATAAAACACCATACATAATTGAAGTCCTATCCATGAAATTTAGGTTGAAAACATGGAGAATTTGATCTTCTTCCATGGAGCTTCAAAGTTTCATCAAATGGAGGTTTTGGAGAGAAAATGGAGAGCTTTTGATTTTTCAACTTGAGGTTTTGTTTTGATTGGTGAAATTGGGGTAAAAGTAAATCTAAACCGTTTATAATAAATCTCCAAAGTACCCAAAATACCCCTACACTAATTGGACTTTTTAACCAAGTCTAATTTGACTCTAAACAACGCAACCAAATTTGGGACATGGCTGCGAATCGTCGGGACACATCCAAATCTTGCTTCTGGAATTTAATTTGAGCCAGAATGGTTCGTGTTGATCCCACATCGCAAGGCAAAAAATTTTCACTTTAAGTGGCAGAGACGCAACGCGCAGGCAGCTTCAGAAACAGGTTGCCTGGTCGCTGCCTTGGCAGCCTTCTTGTCAGACCTTGGCTCCTGCTCAAGGACCCTTTGGTTCGTCCTTGGGGATTCGTACCCCATTTTTTTGACTCAAAACATGTCCCTCTATGTATTAGGGTCATCCCCACTGATTTTAGACTCCAAAAAACACCTAAAAACATGCACAACAAACAAGGACACACTAGCACTCACAAGACTAGTTTCTGGACGTCTAGGTCATCCATTGACGTTTGACTTGCAAACTCTTCAAACCAACTTCTAAATTTATTCATCAATATTTTTAACGAGTAATTAACCCAGGGAACTCACGTGAAGCTCTAACATCCTAGTTCATTTTGAGAGTTATAACAATAGTGCGATCAAGGCCACAATCATAATAAGAACAAGAAATAACACCCCCACTCTAAGTGGATCAAACCATACCAAGCAACCCTACTATCCTAAGAAATTTAGTCAGCTCACAATTAATCATTAACCAACTTCCAACAATTCCAACATAACAAGCCATCATTATGCACATAAGGCCAAAGTCACTAACTTGTCCATATATCCACAATTCATCATAAGTAGAAGTAGATAACTATAGGAATCAATACTATAAAACAATGTAATACAATTCCATCCATAGATAATCATAATTATCAAACCCACTTTACAAACAAAAAATAGGGAATTAGAGGGATCATAGGTTTATGGAGTTTTTCACATGAAATCATCAAATAAACCATAATATAATCATATCAATTTGTTTGAAACCATTTAATGCAAGAACCCATAAGTTTGAGGAAGTATTGTGTCTTTTCATAATATTTAGAAAACTTGAAAACAATTTGAGAATTGGGTCTAGAGTGTAATATAACTATAGATAAAGAGTCACCATACCTTTGTATTAATAAGACCTTGAAATTTCAGAAGAAAGAAATGGAAATTTCAACCCTATCTCCAATTTAACCTTAAGCTTCCATGGAATTGAGAGAACTTTTGGGAGGGAAGGGTTTTGAGTTTTGTAGAGTGAAGTCTAATTCTAGGTTTTAGTGTTTAAACTAACTAAAAATACCCTAAATTACATAAAATTACCTTATCCTCATTTATTTAGACAAGGGTGGAATTTACCAAACCACCCCTGGCTTGGCTGAAATACTGTAGAAATTGCAGGTGCCTACCCACGACCACCACCTATATACCGTAGGTGGGTTGACGGCATGTCCTGCATTGGCGTGGTCTTGGTCTGAGGATTCTCAATGGGATCCAAGTCTCCCTAGACTAATTCAGCGACCACGAAGGTCCCTCACGCCCTATTAAATGATCTACTACTTGCAAGTCATGGTCGTAGGTCACCCCCGTTTGACAGTTTTTGGGTTTAAGCCACGGGTTCTCCTCAAGGGCCCTTGGGATAGTCCTTGGGGAGTCTTACCCAGAATTTTAACCCCTTAACATGACCATCTACATTCTAGGTTCACCTCCACTGATTTTTGACCCCAAATGACACACCAAAACAGAGGCAACTTACTAGAACGCACTAGCACACAAAGGATTAGTTTTCGAACGTCTTGGTCATCATTAAACGTTTGAACACAAAACTACTCAAACCAGCCATTTAAAGTTATTTCTCATTAACTTAGCAAGTAATTAACTCAATGAACCCATGTGAAGCTCTAGTTCATTCTATTTCATTTTTGGGGTCTTATAACTCAGATCTTGTGAAGAGGAGAAAGGATTTGATGCACATGTGGTCTTTAAGGAAGGCGTGGGGTTTGATGCATCTGCAGGTAGCGTGTTACTATCGATCTCCAGAGTTGTACCAATTGGCTTCTCTCCTCTCATGTCATCCTCTTCGCGGGTTTACTCAGCCTCAAATCGTTTGATATTAGTGGAAGTTGAGGCAATGACATCAAGGTCTCTTGTTGGGTCTCGAGGCACTCAAGCACGTCTGCGTAGATTAGTGACCAAAATAGTAAATTGAATGGAATTATTCTTCTGTTTGTCCCTCATAGACATATCATGTGAGGTTAGAAAACCGAGATCAATGCTCCTCTTGTACATGATACTAGCACGGCAGGTTGACTTAGAAAGGTGATAAGCAAACTCATTCTTAGAAGGAATGATTGTGTTGCTAATTAAACCAACCCGAAATTTGGCTGCTACGTTCAGATTCATTTTCTCAATACGAAATCCAACCCAGATCCATCTGTCACTGTTCTAAGAAATCATCAGCCACCCTTTCAGTTCATCTAGAGTTGTAACAACAAGCAGTCCCCATAACAAAGCACAGAATGCAGTGCCCTTCTAAATACGACACTGATATGCTCACTTTACAAGTCTACTTCCGTTCCTTTGGCTATAACAGACCTCACTAGTATGAACTCACTCGCCTACTTCTTGTTCTTAGGCACCTGTGCTCCATAAGTTGTGTAGAAATCTCTGACCTAAGTAGGGATATATGGGCCTCGGGCCCTTGTGAACTGCTCAAACTCGAGGAAGCGAAGGGTATCCAGAACATTAGGATATTTGTCCAACCCCTCCACTGACAAGAGCTTTTCTTCTATGCTGGTTGGACCCCATCACCCTTCAATTTATTCAACATCTAAGGTTGAGGCAATAGGATAGGTATGGGGGATACTGGGTGGCTATTCTTTCTCTGGGATATCTAAGGAGTGGTTGCATCTAGTGTGTCCCTAGAGGGAGTGGCAACATCTATTGAGACTCTGCTGCATGAAAGTTAAGACATGTTTCGAAGCTTGTTCTGTCTTTGAATAAATGATTGATCATATTTAGGATCGGACTTCTCAACCTGGGCGTTGATATCTCCCTTTTTCTTAGCTATGTGTTTCATTCGTCTGCCCTTTTCTTGTGGGAGTTCATCTCCTATTCTTTTTCGAGGGTTTCATCCTTCTTTCTTTATGTGTATACCCTGTGTTTATTTTTTCTAGGGTTGTGTGTTTTGGTTAGTTCGTTCCATGTATGTATAACAAATTATGATTAGTAAAAAAAATTAAATTCAAACACAGGAAATCATTGCGACAAGTTTTCCGTTCCACTTGGCAATTCGCCAAATCTCTTTGGTGATCTAGGTTGAGCTCGCCGACTTATTTAGCTTGCAATCTAGGCAAATTGGTGATGGAAAAGTCTACTCGTGAGTCGATGACTACTTTCGATGATGAAAAAGTTTTTCGCCAAATGAGGGAAAAAGAGGCATGAAAAGGGCGATCCAAAGTCTTATCGGGGAATCGCCGATTACTTTCAGTGATCACAAATGTGTCTGCCGAAAGTTATACATCTTATAGAACGAAGACATGAGTCTGTTGAATCATTCGTTGAGGTCAACTCAGCTCGCCAAATGTAAACTTAGCTCGCCAAATAACACAACATGCCCAATTTTAAACCAAGCTCTCGAATCCCATCCTTACAATCTTTAAAAACAAAATCAAAGCATGCAAATACGAAATTAACTTAAAACTCATACTTCCCATCACCCTGGAATACTCAGTCTTCTTCTAGTTTGCCATATTTTCCCATCTAACTACGATCACCTTTAAAATGTCATCATTGGTGCCTCCATAGAGTAATTTGTGTTGTTTAGCGCAAATATGGGCTACTTAGACTTCATAAAATCATACTAACAACTAATATGCAACACCCATTTCACGTTTAATAAAATCACGGCGCAAACACTATGGCATTCAACTATTAAAGCATTTTAGGAAAAAACTACGAATTAACAATAGCATTACAAAAAATTATTTCTATTAGAAAGACCAAGCACACATCATCATGATACTATAATTGCAAATGAGCGAAAAATTAAGCAAAAAAAAATTCTGCGTTTTAGAGATTTACCTTCAAGCCGATCAAATTGCTTTTTGTAACGCTAGGCAGTAAAGAACTCCAACCCCAAGCACTAATTACCAACTAAAATACTAGTTTACGATAAAAATCTAAGAAAAAGTACCTTTTGTGTTATTTTGCAGATTTTTAAACAAGGAAAATGAGAGATTCAAAAATTTTGACCGTTGGTATTTATATACCGTTCAGTTTTTGTCCATTCAGGATGTTAGTCAACTCAATTACACTATCAACGAAGCGCCTAATGGTAATTTATCTCACCATTTCTTTAAAATCATCAATTTTTTATGGGCAAAATTTTCAGTCTACATCGAGGTCGCCGAACAGAATGGCGATCAGCCAAGCTAGATATCGAGTTCGCCGAGTTTTACATACTTTGAAATTCATTTGCGTTTACCAAATGACGTATTCATATAGGCTCACTGACCTTGTTGGTGAAACACTAAATAGATTTTCTTCTCGACAAACTTGAAATATTCCACTTTCCTCATTTTATCCTGCAACATCAACACACCATTATTTATAAAAATAAAATCCTACATTTGCAACCATGGGTTTCCTCCCAAGAAGTTTCTTATTTAACATCGTGGCTCGACGTAGATCCTTCCTCACTCTTTATCATTAGAGCTAGACGTAGTGTCACTAGGTAACCCCAATATGTTGTTTGGATGGAGCTGAGGCACTACAAACTTAAGGGCTGATCTGATGTATTGGATTCATCTAGAATGATATCCAATCAATTGATTTAAAGCTTCCACATTCTCTCTTATTTCATCCAACACTCGATCTTAACCGGTTATCTTTCGGAGAATAATTTGAAGTGTGCCCTCAAAAAAACTTCTTTGATCTTCTCTAGAATTTTTGCACTCATGAGGAGGCATATACCTCCCTTGGTGTTTGCACTGGTTTTCCACCTCAAACGTTTTAGTGGTCAGGTCATTTAGTTGACATACCAATGCATTTATCTTAAAGTCGCCCTAGACTTCTTGATCTACCTAAACCAACTTGCTACCCACTCCTTATTACATGCTTAGACGACCTACATACACAAAAACTAAAAAGAAAATTAAAAATAAAAATAAAATTCATAAATTACACTAAAAAGAACCAAAAATCTAGTGAACGACATCTTTACTTGACTCCACTCCTCTGCAGCGGTACCATTTTGATGTTTATCATGAACAAGATACTAACCTATGGTTCGAGTGTCTATGATTGTCGATAACATAATAAACCAACAAAGGTTTGGGTCCATGTCCAAAGGGAGTGGTAGTGAAAATAGTAGCTAAGCTAGAATCTTTTTCGAATTTGTCATAGCTTAGAGAAATTATCGATTAAAAGAAAAATAAGTTAAAGGGGTGACACGAAAAATGTTAAATATCAATGGGGTTTCGTCACTAGTTTAGTAAAAATGGTAAAAATGCAAAGGTAATCAAGTATAGGCAAAAGTTCTTTGGGTGTGACTGCAATACACGTTGAGATAAGTCGTTCAATACATGCTTTTGATAGGAAATTCGCAAGATAATACTAACTAGGCTAAGTTTTAGATGGAAATAAGTTCTCTCTCGAGCAACTTACCCCGTTTCAAATCGGTTCACACCCAATTACCGCATGAAGGCCGGTCTACTCCTTACCTTACTCACACTCTCGAGCTGAGTGTTAGGATATGGTATTAGGGCTCACCCTCTCGGTATGAAGCCATGTCGACCCATTCCTAAGGTCATAAGTCTAGCGGTTATGATTTTCCAACCTCACTCTTGGGTAAGACGAAAAAAACATCGGTGGCTTTGCATTTTCTACTACAAACCCATTAAATTAGACCAAAACCACTAGGTAGGATCACTATTAATATACATCTAACCTATCAGCAAGAAAGACCCAACAATAATATCAACTCATATTTGCTATATTATACCTCAAGAATGGGGGGTTTAGACAAACATCAAGAAATAAAAAAATATAATGAAATTAAATGGATATACAGAATTAAACCTTGATATAAGAGAAGGATGAACAATAGAGATTTCCTACTTCCAACTTGGGGAAGATGAACTCCTTTCTTCATGTCTCCCAAAAACCATCTCCAAACATGAAGAGAAAATACAATAAAGATAATAGACTAAGGTAAAAATTATGATAATGTTCAGATTCTCTAAAACTATTAAAGAGCTAGTATCTGTACATTCCAGAATAGTGTTGTAGAGAATCGTTCAGCGATGTTAGTCACGACCGCCGAATGACTCGCGATTCATCCTTCTTATGGTTCATCGGCTCTTGTGCTTTGCCTTTAGCATGTTTGTGTCCTGGATCATTGGGCGGTATATCTCTGCCTTGTGGAACTGATTGATGACACGCCAACTACTCATTTATCACATTTTGATTCACTTCCTTTCGTAATTTGCATACTTAAACAAAGGGTGAAGTGCGTCCCTTTGCCGATTTACCAAGATTTCTTAACGATGCTTTGGCTTCAGCTTTTACGTTCTTTTCAGATTTTTTGTGCCTGTGTGTCCATGCTTCCACTAAAACTTCAAATACCTCAAACTTACGAGTTTTCATCTTATATTAAGATAAAATGAGCAATTGAGGACACTATTTTCTATTAAATCGAGCCTTGAATGAGTCCAATTTGTGGACTCATAAACTACCTTTCTAAACCTAACTATAAGACCCTAACCTAAATACTTTAACCCTCACAAGTAAACTCACAACTTAAAATCAATCTCTCACAAAACTCTCTCAACTAAGGACTAATGTCACATCTGGAGAGCACCCCTTAGATGTAACCGGCGTCGGTGTCCTCGAAGAGGACTCAAACGAGCCCTTAGTATTTGTCATAACATATCATTGGTTAAAAATCGTGGAAAATTAATTTATTTTTGCATATACTAAGTGAAGAATACTTATACTTCTCACTTATCATATATATTGAGGCTTACTTAGACTTCTCTCCTAGGAACATGACCAACATTCATACGATATTCTAATAAAACTGTCTCACATAAAAACTGTCTAAAGAGTACGAATCTTGGAATTAGCCAATACAATATGAATATTTCATATAGGCCTTAAAAAAGTAGAATTCAATGACAAAAAGAATAAAAATGCATCTCATTAACTACTAGAATATTCATAGCTAGAATAATGAAAAGATAATATCCCCAAACATGAGGACCTACCTACACTTGGAGAAAGAGTTCCAAACTTCTTGAATCGACCTTCTTAAGCTTCAATGAACGGACCCTACATTTTGTAGATATATAAAGGATATGGGTTAGTACGCCACTTGTAGTATGTATGGTTATATTCACATAAAACATTTAAGAACATTCATGAAAATGACCATTTCTTTAGATATCATGCTAAATCATTTGAAAGCCTTTAATGCACATGCAATAGAACATATACAAGATAAGGATCACAACAACATAAAGCATGATCATAACCAAAGACATATCATTATAAAGTCATATTAGCATTTCATGTTCAATAGTTCATATCAACATAACATACAACACTTACCAATGCTCCCATCCCAAGACTACAAGTGCAATGCTCATGTGAAGCCCCATAACCCAACATAATCAAGTAAACAACATAGGAGACTATGAGTAATGCTTTTCTTCATACAACTCATATCATAAATAGTCATCATCACATGTAGCAATATAGACCAAAACATGTTCATCAACATAACCAACATCATGTAAGAGCAACATCATATATCATAACCATTATACGTTTCATGTTCATATTACATAAAAACAATCTCCTAGGACTTCCCTTAGAGTCAACTTGTGCAATGTGTAGGTAGAGTCTCATACCCCTACCTATACTTAATAGACTCTTCAAGTTAGCCTAGTCAATGTCATTTACTTTAGCCTTTCATTTTACTTGATATAACAATCACCTTAACCGATATTAGACCATGTGAGCTAAACATGGAATCCAGTGTCATGAAACCCCACACCGAAAGAAGGTGGTCTTATGGCCAACGTAGAACCAAAACATGAACATAGCATTCTAGGTGGATCCACTAGCTAGTATTCCTATGGAGGAAACATAGTTCAAGAAATAGGAGACATATTAGATACTCATAGTTCCACATTACATGGCAGCCTCTATCTCATGAGAGTCATTGTGAACCTACCTTCCAACTTGGGAAGGGACACGTCTCATATCTAGTTCACTCGGTGCTAAGCTTATGTCCCTTTTTGAATAACCTTTAGGTTATCATTTCTCATGAATATTATCATAGGCCACAGGAGACTAGATCCTTGTATAAACATGATCATTAGCTCATTAGGTTTAGGATGAAAATTTCCTTTCATCGCAACCCTTCATTAGTTAGATTAACATATCATAGTCATATTATGTAAGGCATACAAGAGTACCTCATCAACTTTGCATTATCATATCCTTACCATGATTGTAGATTTAATATATTCATAGCTCAACATATCTGCAAAGCAACATCATATATACGTTAATTGCATAACAACATCAATTATAGGCTACCATCAACATAGTATAAAAATCGTGACTTTAGGAGACTTACCTATTGCTTCCAAGAATCTTCATCAAGAACTTACATTCAATTCATCATAATCATTAAATAATATATTGAATTAAACAATTACATAAACAATTCCAACAACTCTAGTCATATACAAGACCACTTCATAGTTAGGGTGAAAGGAAAGGGTTCATTAATGAGTTTATTCAAACAATCGTTCCATTCCAAACATGACATGACATTAAGTTAAATCTATAACATAATCAAATAAATTATTTAGGGCGAGAACATTGTTCACACGAAATCCAACAATACCATATCAATTATTCAACAATATGTACTTAATTAGCCATAGAAAATCATAATTCATCATCACTAGTCATAAATTTTGAGTTTGGAAGAAAACCCATTTGTAGGGTAAAATTCTAGGAATTTGAATTGTTAGATATCGTCTTTGAAAGGACCTCTTGATAAACGTAACCCCAAGAGTGAAGAACTCGTACCTTATTGATGAATTTATCCATGAATTTTAAATAAAAACCTTGGAGACTTTATCTGCTTCCTCAAGCTTTCTTGTTCATCAATGGTGGTTGAATAAAGAGAGAGTTTGGAGAGATATGGGAGGGATTTGGTAATTTTAATTTGGAGTGCGTAAATATGGTTTTAAACTGACCTAAAACCAACATAAAATCGTCCCATAAATTACTCAAAAGACCCCTGACTTAATTTGGTCTTTTTATGAAGTTAAATTGACTTAAAAACGACGTGGAAAAATTTGGGAAGTGGATGTGCGTCGCGGGGCCAATCTCAATTTTTTTTTGAAAATTTGGGTCGAGGCAGTGATCCTCATGGAGGAACTACATCACGAGGTTAAATTTTCCAAGCGACTGCTGGCTGCACGACGCGCAAGGGCTTCCATATATTGGCTGTCGCAAGTTGTTTTGGTAACTTGCTCGCCAATGTTTGGGTCCTCTTCAAGGACCCTTCGGGCAATCCTTGGGGCATTTTTACCAGAAGTTTGGATCCTTTGTACTATATTTTATGTATTTAAAGTCTTTTTACAAGTTTTGGACTTCATTTGACACTCCCAAACCTTTACCAAACATAGGGATGTCTACTAGTTCAATTTAGCTAGTTTCCGGACGTAAAGGTATTGCTTTGTCATTTTGGATCTAACCTTTTATAATTTAGTTGAATACATTAATATAGGTCTGTAAAATTCATTTTAAACATTATTTAATAGGCGAAGCTCTAGTCTAAGTCATGGAACTTCCGTTGTGTTACAACTACATTGAAGAAGAAGACCAAGGTTCACTTAGGACTCCAAGACCACGAATTTCTCCATTCTTTTTGAAGGATTTACTCAAATTATGTATGATTTACACTCTTGGGAATATTTACCTAAGAGTCCCTTAAAACTATAATTACAAAGTTCCCCAACTTCTAGCTTTTCAATCAAATTCGTGGACCTTATTTCTAAAGATAATTTTATTGATATAAATTGATTCATTATGATTGTGTATGAATGTTTGGATGAATTTACGTAGTATTGATGGTTTTTGAAGAATTCCAGGCAAGACCCATGATTTTCCCTTCTTTCTCAATTCTAAATCCTAGCTTGTGTTGGATGATGATTGAATGATGAGAATTTAGTATGTTATCCTGTAATTCATTATTATTTGATGATATTGTTATATAGAATGTATGAATATCAATAAACTAGGGTTGAATCTTGAATGATTCCTTGAAGTGTATGGTAAGGTCCTTCAATGTGATGGGTTTGTTATGTTGAATTGTTGATCAACTTATGGTGGAGGTGCTTAATTGATTTATGTATTTTGAAGTTGAGTTGTGTAACGACCTGTTTAGTCGTTTGGTTAAAAATTTTTGTTTTGGGAAAAACTGGCTGCATGCGACGGACACCACGACGGACCGTCGTGGGCACGACGGACCGTCGAGGGTGTCCCGTTCCCAAATACTTGGAATTATGAATTTGAGTGTTGAAAACTGAGTCTCTGAACTCTGTGACGGACCTGCAGGACGGACCGTCACAGTCACGACGGACCGTCGTGAGCCCCGTCGCAAAACACTTAGAACTTTTGAGAAATTGGCGTTTGAAACAACTCTCTGACCGTCGCGACGGACCTGCAGGACGGACCGTCGCAGGCGCGACGGACCGTCACAGGCTCCGTCATCCCAGTCGGGGTCAGAATTTTGACTATTTTTAAAGGGGTGTTTTGGACCATTCCGGCTTTAATTTATAAAGTTGGTGGGTTAATGTTATTAGTCTAATTCCTTGGGGGTTGAAAGACTAACTTTGAGTAACTTGGTGGGTTGGTTTCATTATTTTTAAGACTTGAAGTCTTGTGATTTAGGGTAAGAAGAGGAAGAGATTGGAGGAAGAAAGAGAAAGAGAAAAGAGAAGAGAAAGAGACGTTTGAGAGAGAAGGAGAAGGCTTCCTTGAAGATTATTGCTTGAATACAAATCCTTGGTGAAGGTAGGTTATGGTTTATGCTACTT
This sequence comes from Solanum chilense, assembly GCA_032847665.1. Taxonomy (NCBI): domain Eukaryota; kingdom Viridiplantae; phylum Streptophyta; class Magnoliopsida; order Solanales; family Solanaceae; genus Solanum; species Solanum chilense. The sequence goes on along the minus strand of CM064963.1, from coordinate 58,953,182 downwards.
GTAGTAAACTCTCAATAGCAAATGTTATGTATTGGGTAATCTTGTAAATCCTTCTATATGCTTAATTGTATGATTGTATGAGTATGATTATATGTTTGTGATGAAATAA
>CM064963.1:58858991-58940436 GCA_032847665.1 Solanum chilense | reverse complement strand
ATAGAATATGGATCGGAGTGTCACGTACCGACACAAGAGGAAGAAAGATAATGAATCTTGAAAGATGTTATAATGCTAAGTCTAATGAGCCTGTTTTTCCTTAATGAGTATGATGTCGAGGCTTGAGTCCTCCTGGACGAACTTAGTGATATTTATTGATGATTGTAGTATTTGTTGTTACTACATGTTGAGTATTATAGTTGATTTGTGAGATTTATCTGTTATATACTGTTTTCTATTCTGAGTTGGCCGATGATACCTACTCAGTACGTGTGGTTGTACTGACTCCTACTTGTTTGTTTCTTTCTTGTATTTGTGGAGTGCAGCAACCGTTCCGTCGTCTTCAACTCGACAGCGATTCTAGCCAGTCTTCACTGCACCGGATCTCAGGGTGAGCTATGCTTCTAGCTTGGACTGGATCTTCTTCTTCTCGTCTTGATGCCTTGAAGTTCCGGCATGGACTAGCTTTCATTTGTTTAGTTTCTTAGAATACTCTTAGTTTCGTAAATTGACTTTAGATGTTCTTGTGATGATGACTTCCGGATTTTGGGGGATAATTATTGTATTTGTTTTTCGTATTGAGTTAAGTCTTCCGCGTTGTATTTTGAGTTAAGTCTTCCGCGTTGTATTTGTTTGGGTTTAGATTGGTTGGTTCGCTCACACAGGAGGGAAGTGTGGGTGCCAGTCGCGTCCCAGTTTTGGGTCGTGACAAGTTGTGATTTATCTTCCCTATACCCTAGTTATGGTCAAGAATGATATGCTATGAACATGAATGTTGTGGGATGTTTATTGCAGTGTTTTTATGTGAACAGAAGGTTATTCTCATGAACACTATATGACTATGATATGAAAGATGTAATATCACATGATGTTGGTTCTTTGATCGAATGTTATTCTCATCTTTGATACCCTTGAGCTACATGATATATGAGGAACATTCCACTTATGGTGGAGTTCCTTAATTGATTTACGTATTATGAAGTTGAATTATAATTTATCTTCCCAATGCCCTAGTTATGGTTAAGAATGATATGCTATGAATATGAATGTTGTGCGATGTTTATGGTAGTGTTTTTATGTGAATAGAAGGTAATTCTCATGAACACTATTTGACTATGATATGAAAGATGTAATATCACATGATGTTGGTTCTTTGATGAAAGGCTATTCTCATCTTTGAAACCCTTGAGCTACATGATATATGAGGGGTAAGAACTAATATTGAGTAAAGGATAAAGGTTACTTTAAAAAGGGAATTTGTACTTAGCACCGAGTGGATATTTAAGTGAGATGGGATCCTTCACAATGTAAGGGAGGTTCCCACTATGATATCTCATGAGATGGAAATCCACACGTTAGCAAGTATAAGGTTTCTAGTAGCAATCTCCGTATCCCACAAATATCTGCCAACATAGGACTTTAGCTAGTGGATCCACCTAGATGCTATAATGTATAAATGCCCTACCTTGGCAAGTAGGACACTCTCTTTTCGGTGTGGGAGGAAGACACTTCATTCCATGTAAGATCGTATGGTCTATGTCGGTTATGGCAAGAGTCTCCCTAAATTTAAATAATAAACTAAGATAAAGACATGAATTCTAATTAGGGCTTCTTGAGGGATGCTACTTAGTGTAGTTGAGGCTATGGGACTTTACCTATGCATTCCACAAGTGGTTCTTCAGAGGGGTTCTTGTGTGAGTTATTTAAGTATGGAAACTTATGAATGATGTTAAGAACTATTTCACTTATTGTGATGATCGATGAAGAATGTGACTATACTTATGACTTCTTGATGGTTTACTTAGTATATGTCGGGGTATGGGACTTCATATGTACATTGCACAAGTGAGCTTGAAAGGGGGTTATGGGTGGTGTCTTTATGGTGTAATGTTGAATGAACTCAAGCATGTAAGATGTGAATTATAACATTGTCTGATGTTACTTATGATCATGAATGTGACTTTATCTTATTATTTGGTTTTGTTTTGATACCTTTAATGTGCATTATAGGTTTTAACTTGAAAGAGCATGTTCCCAATAAAGATCCTTTTATGCATGTTTTTAATTGTTTTAATGGCATTGCTTCCATACTTAGTACATGTGGTTTATACTAATTCATGTTTCTTATTCTTCTTGTTTTTACTAAGTGTAGGTTCTGGTTTTTAGGTTCTTGTTTCAAGGAAGGAAGGCTTGTATTGCATTCTCTAAGACTTGGGTATGTCCTCAAGATACGAGGACATTATAATTCCACTATGTTTTCTTTTGTTGTAATAGAATACTTATGTACTCATTTCTATAAGAATATTGTATTGTAAGGAATATGTTTCCTATTTGAGACTCGATGTTGTACTAGATGGTTTCGTGAGACGACCTTTAGACATTATATTTTCTAATATGATAGAATTTGACATTGATGTTGAAAAGTTTTCAAATTCTGCATTATTCAATGTCTTTTTGCAATAATTATTATGGTAAGGGCTCGTATAAGACCGCTTTGAGTTTAAGGACTCTGTGTGATGACTAGGAGGTGCTCTCGGGTTGTTAAAGTTTAGGGTAAAATCTAACTAGAATAATGGAATAAATCTGACCAAAGTGAAGTAGTTTAGGTATTGAATAATTAAGAAAAGACCCTATTACCCCTAAACTAAAAGTCGATTAGCCCATAGATGGATCTGATTGACGAGGTGTAAGTCAAGTTATGGTCCATCATGTCAGTCATTGTTTGGCTTTCAAAGGGATGAAATCATGGTTCTGAAAATAGAAATCAATTGGGCCATTGACAGAGTTGACTGGAGAGCTGTAAGTCAACAGACGGTCTATATGTTGCCTCCGTCAGTGGCACCAACGTTTGAAAATTTGGAATTTTTCATTTCTTGAATAAAGGGTGTTACAATTGTGAACCATAACACCACCTTTGGTGGAATCAACTAATCCAACACCCAATCGGGCCAATCTATGAATATCTCAAACCAACTCCTTCTAACTATCCTCAATATACGTACATTTCCCAGTGATAACCGACTAAGAGAATCTGCCACCAAATTCGCTATGCTAAGGTGATAGAAAAACACATTTGATAATCCTTTAGTAACTCAAGCCACCTTTTTAGTGAACATGTATTGCAATGTTTTGTGGTCGCTAAAAATATCTACATGAACTCCATATTTAAGTATGACGCCATATCTCTAAACAAAATACAATTGCCACTAGTTCTAAGTCATGGGTAGTATATTTCCTAACCCAGTTCTTGAAGCATTACAATAAACTACAAACCCATAAGTTTCTTTCGATAAAGTCAATATCGGGGCGGAAGTGAACCTATCATTCAATTCTTGAAAAACTCTTTTCACGAGCTTCTCACCTTAAGAATTTGACTTTCTTTTGGGTCAATGCCATCAACAGAGAAACAATCAAAGAAAAACCTTCTAAAAACCTTCTACAGTAATCAGGTAAACTAAAGAAACTTTGAACACATGAAGGTGAGAGGTCTAGGCCAACTCTTAACCGCATCCATCTTCTTAGACCAAAAAAAGTAATGGATCTTAACAAACTCAAAGTTTCTAAACTTTACAAAGAGTTTTTGGTCATTGATGACTTGTATCACAATCATCAAATGATTTGTATGGTCATCTTCACTCCTTGAATAGATCAAGATATCATTAATAAACACGATTAAGAAAATATCAATGTATTACCTAAACACCCTATTCATAAACTCCATAAAATGTTGCAGAAGCATTAGTCAACCCAATGAGAATCAAGTTTGAAAAATCTTTTTCAGAATTCCATCCTCTTTCACCTTCAGTTGGTGATAGCCCAATTGGATGTCAATCTTATAGAAGTAACGTGCTCTTTGAACTTGATCCAAAAAGTCATATATCCTTTGGAGATGATACTTATTATTAGTGGGAACATTGTTGAACTGACAGTTTTCAATGCGAATGAGAAGTGAACCCTCTTTCTTTCAACCAAACAAAACTAGAGCAACCCATGGAGAGATACTCAACCTGATTAAACTCTTATCCAACAAATTTCCAATTGCACACTTAGTTCCTTATGTTCATCTGCATCCATTCGATAAGGTAAATAGAGATAGGTTGCATATATGGGGAAGGTTAATACAAAAGTCTATTTCTCTTTCGGGAGGAACACTTGATAGATCATCAAGAATCATTTTGAAAAACTCATTAACAACAGCGACCAACTCAAGAGTGGGATTTAAGAATCCATATCCCTTAACCTACTAGGTGGTAATGGAACCTTAAAATCGTATTTGTTTCTTTAAGACAAGAAACAAACTGACCTTTCAGCATAGAAATTGCATTTTTCCACTCTAGGATGAGTTCACTTGGAAACTAAAACTTGACTACACGGGTTCTACAGTCAATAGAATCATAACAAAAACGCAAAAAAAAAAACATACAAAGGATAACATTCAAATCTAACATATCAAGATCTATAATATCAACATGAGTGACTATATGGGATAAGTAGATGAGACAATTTGTATAGACTCGTCTAGCCATAATAGATTCACCTATAATAGTAGAGACAGAAAAGGGTCTAACATTACTTCTAGAAGAATATCAAACCTCATTGAAATATATGCAATCCAAATAGACAAGGTACTACCAAAATGAAGGAAAACAACATTAAGATATAAAACTATTTACGTGCCAGTAATCATATAGAGAGAACCCTCTTGTTTATGAAGAGTCTAGAGTGCATAAATTTGTTTCGCATTAAACTCCCACTAGAAATTGATAAAGGGTAAGGTAGAGTATATCAACAATTATTTTTATACTTAGTAAACTGAGGGATAATATATTATCTTGTGATTTGTCTTTCCACCACCAAAACACCCAGTACAACCGGCTAAGCATTTTTCCACATTCTTTCTTCTACATTTAGAAAAATTAGATGATGAATACCCTTCACCATTTCCTCCTTGAGGTTTAGGGTTACACACCCTATATTTTTTGAACTTAGGAAGAGCACTGAAGGAACCTTGACCGAAAAACCTTCGTCAAGACTTAGAACGACCATGTCCATTGGACCTTGAATGTGAAAAGTCGCCATCATCGGTCCTTTCCTTTTTTACCTCCTTATATCATTCTTAAGTTTCTCTTCTTATATTTTTTGAGCATGCACAATTAGGAAATAAATGTCCATATCATTGATGAGCATGGTGGTACGACATTCTTTGACTACCATCTCAGATACTCCTAAAATAGACTTACCATCATTGTCCTAATATCGACAACCATAGTAGCAGAGAAATAGACAATTGTGTGAAATTGAAAGAATATTCCTTCACACTCATGTTTCCTTGAAGAAGGTTGCTGAAATAAACTACCTTTGCCTCCCTCTTCTCGAGGTGAAAGAACCTATCAAGGAAATCCATTATAAAACTTTCCCAATCGAGAGGACTTGTATCAACTTCCTTCTTTCCTTTTTATTGGTTAAACTAGACTTGACTAACACCCTTAAGTTAGTAAGCGATCAATTCCTCCTTTTACACAAGTGTCACTCCCATGATCATCAACACTTTGTACAGTTCATCAATGAATACTTGAGGATCTTCCTCAACCTTGGAACAATGAACTCTAGAGGATTCATTCAAGTGAAGTCCCTCACTACAGATGTTGACGTACCCACATTTTGGTTCAAGGAGACAACAATCTCCATATTGTCTTAAGACATCATGGCCTGGGCAATTACTTGGAAATCATCCCTAAACTCAACATTAGTCACTTGCTCGGCCAAAGGATCAACCAAAACATGAGAATCTTGAGAAGGAGCTTCTTGTTATTGGAAATCAGCCCTCTCATTTGCATTTTCCCTAACAGATTCTCTTCAAGGGGCCATATACTGAAAAGCATCGGATTCAAATTAGGAGAACGTCATATAGAGTTATAGTTCAGCGCACGACTTTAGGTAACGAAAGAAGTGGAGTTCGCTAATAATCTTGTAGCTTCTTATTCATAAATATGGCTCTCTTCACACTCATACAAAAATTCTACTTGACTTGTCTTAGAGACTTCCTTGGACCTTTCTTAACCTTGTGCTCTGAATAACAAGTTTGTCATAACAGAAAGTACACCCTTATTGTAACATGATGTATAAGACCCCAAGAGGCCCTACACAAGAAACTTAGCATATATGGTATAAGATAATACAATGTAAAGAGTTCAAAATATAGTTTTACTTCATAAAGAGTTTGACAAAAAGTACCAGAAATCTAATATAATCTTAAAGTCATTTATTACACCAAAGAGTTATTGGGACATAACTCATGCATCATATGCACAAAAGATCTAAAATAAAAAGACATGAAAGCAATAAATGAGTCTTGGTCCTCAGAACATGAAGATTCACCAATCTTCAATGCCTATAGGGTATCACTAGCCATGAGTACTCAAAAAAAGTTCCGGACTCTGCATTAGTGAAACAATGAAGGAAAAAGTATGTGTTAGTACATAGAATATACCAAGTATGATAGCAATGTGTGATTCCTGAAATCATGCTAAAGGGACTTTATATAACATGCAATGACCAAGATAAATCACATAATAACATGTTAGAAAACATAAGTCAAGATCATGGTCAATGCAAGTTAAGCACCTTTATTTCGACGCTTGATTCTCGAATAGGATTGAATCTAAGATGAATGCTTGGTTTACGTTATGGAAGAAAGACATGTATATGTGATATTAGATATTGCCTAGTGCTAGTTATATATGAAATGAACTACTAAAGATATATTTTTCTAGGAGATTCTAATAGACTAGAAGTCCCTTCCAGCCCCTTGTGACTGTGAATTGAATGAATAAACGGATGAAATCAAGAAATAATTCAACTAACAGTTCGAGAACAAGAAATGGAAGACTGAATGTCATAAATGTTCTCAAGATACTTCTAGAAGTAACCTTAGTTCATTATTTTGGGAAAAATTCCATTAATTGGCATCTACCATATGAGATATGACATGGAATCTTGTGTCTATACCACACTGAAAAGATATATCCTTACTTGCCAAGGTAAAAACTATAAACTTCTATCTTAAGTGAATCTACTAGCTAATGTCTATCTAAGATAAACCTTTGTGACACAGTTATTGGACGTAGGTAATCTCCACTTGTCCACTCGGTGATAAGCATAAATCCAAAAAGGAAGTCATTAATCTTACTTGTATTGTCATTTTGGGATATGGGTAGTTGTCACTTGTCCGATCATCTATGGAAGTGCACATCAAGTAGCCAATCCAAGATAGAATTCACTAGAATATCTTTTTAATCATGATTCATTTTAGGTGAAAAAAACTTTCAACCTTATGAACCCTTTTTATGAAAAAATCCTTTCCCAGACATGCTCGAGTAGTATGTGAGAATTCTTTCACAAAAATAACAACAACATTGATGCTTTACACTCAAATCAACCTTAAACCAATTTCATCAATTTCATAAAGAAACATGCATATCTTCACAATTTTATCTTTCATAGTTCAAAGCTCATGTCATATTATCATACGCTAGAAATCGTTGGTATTGCATGAGTTCATGGAAATTCAAATTAAAAATATGCAATTACTTTAATTCATGTATGAAAAGACATAAATCAATCAATTGGATCATTATTGAAAGAAATCCATGGCAATTGAATAATACCCTAATTTGATTAGGGATCTAGTTTTACAAAATTGGGGTTTTAGGATCCTGTGGAGGAAAGATCTCCATAGTTGAATATTATCATACCTTGAAGTTCAAAGCACAAAATCTATGGTTGAAATTGAGACTTGAATGGAACCATGCCTTCTTCTTTTTCCTTACACTTGAGAGAATGAACTTGAGCTACTTCTTGGAATTTAGAAGAATGAATTGGAAGTGGGTAAATTGGTGTTAAATTAAAATAATTGTATAGGGCTTGTGATAAATGGAAAAACTCCATATTATAGGGATAAAACAATTAGGGAAAAGACCAGAAATCCCTTACAAATAAGAGTCAAACCTCCACCAAGGTTGGACCTACGGTCTGTAGGTCTAACTACGAACCATCCATGTCAATTGGGGAGAAGGGACTTGAATTTGGACCTTCTAATGACAGGAACAATGAATGGTCTGTTGGTCCACTTACAAACCGTACATCCCAACCATAGGTATTAACTTTGACCCTCAAAATTTCACTAAGTCAGAAACTCACCTACAAGACCTACCTATGACTCATACTTTGAATGACGGACCATTCAAGTGAATCCTAAAAATTGCACTAGAACTTGACATTGGAAAATCATATAACTTTCCACCTAAAGTGAGCCTACAGTCCGTCAGTGGGGTCACTTATTAAAGACAGTGGTTCTAGAAAACTGACAATTTTTCCTTCTTTTCAAATCTGAGGTGTTATATAACTTTTGTTTATATAGTGTTAAGATTGGTTTGGTTTTGTCTGTTGTTATATCTTCTGTTTTCTATCAAATTTTACAACTACCCCATGAGTTCTTGAATATTACTCATGATGAGAATGATGTATTGTGTTGGTTTTGAAAGAATAAAATCGATGTGGTTTCACTTTTGAACGATCTCTTTAAATCTTTTTTTGACTAGTTGCGCTTTGATGTGAACCTTGCAATGAATATTGCATATACATTTTTATCATTATAAGTTGTGCTAAATGAGTGAATTTGAAGTTTCATGTGTGGTGAGGTCTCACTTCAAATCATATGTATGGAATCCTTAGAGTTTTCTTGTTAGTCTACTAGTCTAAGTCTTGGTAAGTGAAAGGCATGATCTTAGGCATCAATTTAAAGAGGGAACCCATATTTTCATATCCTTTGTGACTACCTAGTGAGGCTTTGCATTCATTTAGGCAACATTTGAGCACAAACATTTTTGTTGACAAAACCACATTCAAACCTCTTGAGCCAAAATTATTTGCACCTTCTCACCCAAGATCCTTTTTGAAGCATTGTTACATTTTAATAGTCAACTTAGGTGAAAATACTAAGTTGAGTATGTGGAAAGGAAGGAGTAATGAAGATCAAGTGAAGGGAAAATAAATATGAAATGATACTTAACTTTGAAGTTTGTTATAAAAAGAATGAATCCCTCCTTCTAAAATAAAAGAAAATATTGTGATGAGTAGTTTTGAAATTTTGAAACGAAAAGGACAACTTGGTGAACAAAAGGGGTTCCGATTAAATTGATTGATAAGTCAAAATTTGAGCTCTCAAATAAAAAAAGGACAATAACTTGAGAAGAGGTGAAGTGTGAAACAAGGCTTTGAAAAGATGAAGTCACTAAGCCAAATTGATCCTACCTTAACCCTCAACCACATGACAAGCCTAAAAGACCATTGAGATCTTGCAGAACAAGATTATGTGATGACTGGAAAATATGGGCAAACCTAAGGGATGAAGCTTGAATGTATTTCTCTTTTGAGAGTGTAAGAGTTGCATTGATTTCTTATTTCTCTGCTGATTTTCTTTGTGAGAGAATGAAACCGTTCTTCATATGAGGGCACTAGAAAGAAAATGTTGACACATAGTCTTGCATTATTAATGAAGTTATAGTGAGCTTGAGCTTGTGTTGAAACCGACTAATCATCATTTGAAGTTTTTTTTATCATGAATGAGTATAGCATGTTGTTGAGAGTACTGTGGTAATGGAACTTGCATTTAGCTCTCACTAAATACTACTGTAGACACCATTATTGATCTAATTGTGTTCTTAATTTACTTAAAGATAAGCAAAGTTTAAGTTAGGGGTGTTGATGAGTGGTAAATTTACAGTCATACAAGATCTAGTTAGCTCATCAATTAGTGTCCTCCATACCTAATTATGTCATATATTAGTGATATTATGATGATTTACATCTACTAAAAGAATGACTGAAAGAATGGCCAAAAATGTAAAAAGAAGTGTAAAGTTTACATTGTTAATCACCAAACAAGAAAGGCAGATCGCATAATCAGTCTGACCTTACCAAAATTAAGAGTGCACAAAACTTTAATTAATTGAGGCAATTTGGAGAACTCCAAACCTAAAGGTAACTCGCTGAATGAGAAGGAGGATGGGTTGATCGTCGCCAAAAAAGACAATGGAAGGAGAAAAGTTGAAGGCTTGAAAGGCAAACTAGTGTGGTACTCAGTGATACATCAAATGTGAAACCCAGACTCAAAAAAACTCATTGATTGAGGTTCAAACACTTAAAGCATAGAGCAAGAGAAAGGTGAGTTGGAGATCGGCTGGTGATCCGTCCAACGTGATTGGCGAGCCCAATTAACGTCGCTCAAAAGGGTCATGCATTGAATTTTGGGCCAAATTTTGGGAAATTATAAGTATCCTAAAATATAGAGAAAAGGTAGTTTTGGGGGAAAATAGATAGCTTTAGTGAGAAATTTGAGGTTCGAGAAGCCCGAGAGAAATCACTTTACCTAGTGAAGAAAAATATCTAGTTTTTTGGGTTTTTCAAATTTATTCTTTAAATTGATAAATTAAAGTTTAATCCAAAGTGAGTTTGCATTTAATTTCTTAATTTCATGTTACTCATTGTTGCTTTCATGAAAGGTATAATTTTTTGGCTTTTTGTGATGGATGGAAGAAACGCAAAGATCTAGGGGTGTAATTATGGGGTTGGACGTTGATTTAATGTATACATGAATTTGGCTAAATTAACATAGGGTTAACTTATTGGTTAAGGTCGCAAACTTAGTTCCTACTCTCAATCTCCTTCGATGCTCGAAAGAGATTAATTGGAGCGGGTAATTAATATGAAACTAGCAATTTAGCTATATAATTTGTGACTTTCTTGTAAATAGAGCTTATGGGTCGGATATATTTGCCCTATTTTGTAGTGAAAGAGACAATAAGTAAGGTATTCGGTTGTTTAGTATAGCACACAGATTAGACCGAAAGGAAATTTTATGGAAAGATGCTATGAGATCGAAAGAAAATTAGTGTTATTGAAGATTACCCAACATATTCATGAATGTTCATCGAGAAATACAATTACCCCTATGTGACATTGATTTCCAATCTCGCACCCCTAGATTATGTGTTACTTCTTAAATTTCCCAAAATTTTAGTTTAGTTGTGACCATTGATAACCAAATCCTTTTATTAAATTGGTGAAATCATTCACCCACTTGTTTTTACTACTACAAATTAATGATTTTACAATCCAAATTTAATGAAAGAATTTTCTATGATATATCATTCTCTGTGGCATTTGATCTTGACTCTTAGTTTGGTGTATTTTATTGATGATGATCGGTGTCTCTTTCAATTGGTTACGTTTGAGAGTTATTGATATTCATATTTTACAATGATACAAATAGTATTGAAGTATGTATGTGATGAAAAATCTTGTAGGAAAACACAAGTATCAAGTGATGAATGATTTCCTAATTAGATTGAAAAAGAAGTAATTAACATCTAAGAAATATGAAAAAGATTGGCGATAAGAAATGCTTATTTTTTCGCTCTTTCTAGGAGTAAACTGTCCTCTTCGAAAAAAAATTTCCAACTTATACTATATTAGAAATCGGCAATGAGTTTATGACCACTTTTAGTAGTAAGGAGTAGGCTAATCACCGCTTGGGTGAGTATGAATGAATTCTTTTTCATAAACTGTAATATTCCATTATGTTTGTCCTGTATAGAATGGGTGCTTGTTTAAGTTCATAAAGTGATTGCTAAACAGAGGTAGAATGATTTTAGAGGATGAATATTGACACCTTGAACTGTACTATAAAAACATTGCTCTGAATTTCAAATTATGAACATGAAAATACACTTTTTTAGAGGTGAAATCAGAATTTGTGATGAAAAAAAGGTTTCTTTTAGCGGGGTGTTTGGATTAATTTGTTTTAGTGGCTTTTGGCTTTAAAACATTTTTTTTTATAACACAAAAAGTGTTTTGAAGCACTTTTCTTAGAGATGAAAAAGTATCCAAAAAGGCCAAAAGTTGGGTGTGTTTCCAACTTATGACCTTTGACTTTTAATTTATAAGTCATTTTGAAAAAATACAATTCGAAAAACCCCCTTGGTACCTTATTCAAATATTGTTGGATCAAGATAGTGAACATATGAATAAGTAGAAATCGTTGTTCTAGTTGAATCCACAAATAGTTCAGAAAAGTGTAAATAAATATTACAAGGGTAGCAGGTTGATAAAGAAGATAAATTAAATAAAATTAACTTAGATAAAGAATAAAGTCACATACCAAAATTACAGACAAAATTAATTTAGCTATGATTTCCAACTTTCGGATGCATGATATTAAATAACACCTCATCATATTCGCATGTATTGATCTTTTTAACTATGATTGCAGCCAGTGTACTTAGAAAATATTATTGCTACAATTTTTTCACCAATCATTGCTTGTGTGATACCTCAAACCTCAAAAAAAGTCACAAGGTACAACCTTTAGAAAAAGTTTCAACCTTTAGAGAAAAGTCACAATCCTTCAATGAGAAAATATATATATATATATATATAACCTCATATGCAAAACCCTTACTTCCATTATGGTATAAAGAAGTTTTTCTATCAAGGGTTATGAAATTACTAGAGTATAATAACTCTCACTGGAAATCCAATTTTATAGATGGGCTTCCAACTTTATTTGCAGAAAGGATTAAAAAAACCCGTTGAGAAGATGCAGTAAATATTAGTTATGATGACTATACTTATGAAAAACTTATAAATGTATATACTCAAGAAGGTCTCTCTTTATGTAACGAGATCAAGTCGAATCTACAAATTAAAAGATTTAATTTAAATGAAAAACAACAAATAGGGGAATATTGTGAACAGTTAGCAGTTGATATGCATGAATCCTCTAGGAAGTCTAATAGACATAAGGAAAAAAGTGATTATAAAGAAAATTCTCATAGGTAGTACAAAAAAAAAACGCTTAGACAAACGTGAAAAAGGAAAATGAATTATAGAAAGAAGTTTTATAAGAATAATAATTCATATGTCTGCCACAAAAGTGGAAGAGTTGGCCATTATGCAAGAGACTGCAAGGTCAAGGATAAGATTAACAGTTTGATCTAGAGGATAACATTAAGGATTCTTTATATAAAATCCTCCTCAATTCCTCTTCAGAAAATTCAAGCCCTAATAACAGTGACAAAGAGGGATCCTCTACTAGTGAAGACCTTAAAGTTCTTCATGTAGAAGACTACATGTCCTTATCCGAGGAAGAATGTATGTCTTGTCAGATAGGTCAACCTTATGATAAAGATAAGGATGAATTCTATCAGTTATATTCTCAGTTCAAGGACTTAAACATCAATGTTATAAGTAATGACAATTGGATAAAATGCTTAGGATGATAGATGACCCAACATTAAGGTCCCAAATTATCGACAAAATTGATAGTACCAACATCTCTACTAGTAATATTAGAATTCCTAATGAAAACCTGCTCATAATAATGCTTATACCATGGCACAGGTAAGAAGACAACTAAAACTGAGGTCTCAAAGGGATCATATTCTTACTACGATCAAGACTTGGTTGAGGAGATTAATAATCTGAAAAAAGAAATATCTTTTCTCAAAAACCATAATACGATTCTTGATGAAAGAATTACTTATATAGAAAGTAAGGACAAAAATCATCATGGAAAACATGTCATAGTTGAAGATGATCCTCCTGGTGTTTCAAGGAATAATCTTCCTTACATCCCTAGCGAGTCTACTGAAAAATAAGAATTTATTTTTAGAAACTATCAAGCTAATTACAACTCATAGACTTAGCAAAAATTACTCATTTTATTGATTATAACTTAAAAGGGGATTTTATTGCTCTAATTGATAGTGGAGCTAATTTAAATTGCATTTAAAAGGGATTAATTCCATCGAGTTATTTTAAAAAGACTACATATAGTCTTCATAATGATAGTGGTCGTAAAATGGATATTGAATGTAAAATTCCTAAAGCATATATATGTACAAATAATATATGTATGCCTGAAAATTTTGTTTTAATAAAAAAATTCTAACGAAATCATTCTAGGAATGCCTTTTTTCTGGTATATATATCCTATAACTTTATGGGATGAGATCGGAATAACCGGTACTTTCCAAGGAAGAAAAGTAATAATAGATTTTATATCTCATACATTTCCAAAATTCGTTAATGAGGTTAAAGATATAATCTTTTTGAAAATTAAACAAATCGATTTTCTTAAAAATGAGATTTGTAGTCTTACCATTGAAGAGACTTTATAAAATCCTAAAATCCAAGGAAAGATTGAGATTTTAGAGAATCAGTTCTCTCTAAAAATATGTGGAGACCACCCAAATGTGTTTTGGGAAAGGAAGAGACATGTTGTGAGTCTCCCTTATGAAGAAGAATATTTTGAAGATAATATTCCCACTAAGGCAAGATCATGCAAAATGAATTCGCAATATCTAAATTGAAGTAAAAAAAAGAGATTGATACTCTTCACTAAAAGGGTTTAATAAGACCCTCAAAATCTTCATCGTCTTATACTGCTTTTTATGTTAATAAACAAGCAGAACAAGAGAGAGGAGTACCCAGACTTGTCATAAATTATAAATTAGTAAATAAAGTTTTCAAGTGGATCAAATATCATATTCCCAATAAAAAAGATTTATTGGATCGACTTCATGAAGCTATCATATTTTCAATTTTTTATTTAAATTCAGGTTATTGGCAAATTCAAATTCATGAAGAAGATAAATATAAGACAATCTTTAACATCCCAATGGGACAATATGAATGGAATGTTATGCCTTTTGAATTAAAAAATGTTCCTTCAAAATTTCAAAAAATTATGAATGATATTTTTAATCCTTTTTACAATTTTATCATCGTATATATAGATCATATTTTGGTATTTTCAAAAACCATAAAAATGCATTTTAAACAACTTGACCTATTTAAGAAAATTATTCAAAATGTTTTGGTTATATCTAGACAAAAAATATATATTTTTCAAACCAGTGTTAGATTCTTAGGTCATAATATTGAAAAGGGAAAAATTATTTCCATACAAAGAAGTATAGAGTTTGCATCAAAATTCCCTGATGTTATTACTGATAAAACCCAGCTCCAATGATTCTTGGGAAGTTTAAATTATATCTCTCCTTTTATACAAGATCTGGCTAAAAACACAGCTATGGTATATGATAGACTTAGAAAAAATCATAAATCTTGGACTGATAATCACACTAAATCAGTCAAAAACATTAAGACAAAGGTTAATAACCTACCATGTCTCACTTTAGCAAATTCAAATTGGCAGAAGATAGTGGAAACATATGCCTCTGATATTGGCTACAGGGGAATTTTAAAACAAATTTCTCCTAATGAAAAATAAGAATACCTTATATAATTCTATTATGCAAAATGGAATAATAGTCAAAAATATTATGCTACTATAGTTTAAAAAAAATTATAGTTAAAAGTGTTTTAAAATTCCAAGGAGATTTCTATAATTAAAAATTTATCATAAGAACTGATTGTCAAGCAGTGAATTCATCTTTAATAAAGATGTAATACATGATGTTTCAAAACAAACATTTTCAAGATGGCAAGCTTTGTTAGCAGCTTTTGATTTTGAAACACATTATAAAAAGGGGACAGATAATATTCTTCCCGATTTTCTTACTAGAGAATATTTAAGTTAATAACTCTTTATCTATTAATAACAGGATTGATGAGGCCATTTGGAAAATCTTCCTCTAATAGAGAAAGAGGAAGAGGAAAAGCACCCATGGGGAGAAATAATATCTTGGCCCAAATAGAAAACCAGAAGCTAATAACTTCAACTTAACTGACGAAGGAAATTAAAATATTGAAGTATATGACAAAAATGAGAAAGATGAAGTAATACTTTTTCTTGAGCCCATAGATTTACAATGGAGAGACGATCCAAGACAAATAATGACCATGTATTTTGATACAACATCATATGATGTCCCAACTTATAAATACAGAATGCATTATCAGATAATACTCTCATCTCATGGGTCAGCTGAATTTCAGCACTTTACCCAGCAATACTAAAAATGTTTATAACTTTTCAAAATTCATTATAAAAAAGATATTCACCCTAGAAAAATAGGGAACAAGCACGATGAAGGAAAGGGAATACACCCATCCAAAACAAAAAATTGCAGGCAAGTTTAATTACTGGGATTATATTGAGAGCTTTAATAAAGCATTGTTATATGAAAATTCTAATAGAAAACATTCATGGTTTATAAAAATGTGCTCTGATTTTTATAAACAGCATATACCAAATTGATTTTGCCGATGGTGGATTTTATATTGTCCATCTATAAATATACTGTCAGAGGATTACAAAAAATTATATGTTCAATGTGTTGACGTATCACCCAAATTGATAAAATTACAAAAAGATGATATCTTTTTTAAAGGAATGTCATTGATGTATTTTTTCATAGAATTCTTTGTTCCGTGGATAATGAAATAGACAGTCGAAGTCCAAATAAATGAAGACTGATTTCCTTGCTTAAGGAGTAAATTACTCCAGAAGGATATTGAACGAAAAATCCATGGACAGGAGATTATAAACTTCATTAAAGACTATCGAGATCAACAAGCGTCAATCAGAAGTAATACAAGGCCGAGATGATATGAGTACTTTCAAACAAATAACCATAAGGTTGCAGAAAAAGAAAGGGGTCATCTCAAAATTGAAACTTCTTGCATTATACATGGAAAAATCAAAAAAAGATCTAACAAAAAATATGGATGGACATGAAATTTCTGGATAACATATCTATGGCTACCTCAAATGAAGAAGAAGACAACTATATAGCAGAAGAATCTCAAAGTGTTCATAGCACAGAAGAGATGGACATTGAAACATTTCTTCAACAGTTCAGGAATCAGATAGAAGAATCTTCTAGTTCAGACACGCTAAAGGGAAAGAAGACTAGAAAAGACTAGTTGATAAGACACTAATGTTTATAAAAGTTAAGATATTTGTAAGATTTTATAAAGTTTAGGACCCCAATGTCGGTCCAATAATGTAACATGACGTAAGGACTTATGTCATAAATTTTAAACTTTCTTCAGGTCCTTTCTATATAAGGATCTCTTAGTAGAAGGTAGAGGGCAGGCTTTGGCTAACCTCTCTTGTATTATTACTCTTGTATTTCCACTACCATATAAATAAAATTGTTGTTGTTTCTACTTAGAAGATTTATTGTTGAGAGTCTACTCTAATTAAAGTATTACTTTTCTCTCTTTTACTATTAATTAAACGTTTTTAATATTTAAAAAGCTTAAATGATGGCTAAATACTTTGTGTTGGGCTAACAACAACTTGAACTATTACGACATGGTAAATAAAGAATTGTTCCGATGTATCTAAGGTCAAAGTAATGTAGTTCAGGGATGGGAAGATCTTGGTTTAGTCCGGTGTTCCTGGTAAGGCTCATGTTAGCTATGAATAGGTCGTTGTTTGAGCTGTGTTGGAACCGTAAAAGTTCTTTCCATCCTTAGATTTCATGAACTGTAAACGAACCTGTATTTACATTGAAGCGATCCTTACAAAATTTATATATATATATATATATATATATATATATATATATATATATATATATATATATATATAAACGGCAGGGACATATTTGGGTGATGACATAATTTCCCCAACAGACTTATAGCATGCTAAGTTGCTAATGATTCCTGCCACAACTTCCAAAGTGTGTAAACGGCAGGGACATATTTGTTCAATTTCATATTTGGGTGATGACATATTTGTTCAATTTCATATTTGGGTGATGACATATTTCTCCAACAGACTTATAGCATGCTAAGTTGCTAATGATTCCTGCCACAACTTCCAAAGCTCACGCTTCAACAAATACAACAAAATTTCACTTAATTAATTCTCAGTAAATTAATAATCTCTCTAAGATAACATTTTTCTTTGATTTCAATTTTGGCAATGGAAAAAATTACTTATTTTGATAAGATAATGCGTCTTCAGAAGACCCTTATATAAATATATGGTCCCATTAATATTTTTCAAATTAATAATTCTTTAAAAGTACAAACATATCTAAGACAATTTCATAAAATGTGATTCTATTTGTGTTTTGTTTTTCCTTAAACTTTAAATTTAGTTGAAGTTCATTGCTAACTTTTCTTATTGCATTCTAAAGTTCTGGTGTTGTCTTTTTGAGTTGCACCATAAATAGTGACGAATTCTAGATAGGGTAAGTGTTTCCTTACACATAATTGATTTCAAAAGTATTGTATCATCTACAACTTCATCATCAACACTATTCTTTATTGTATACACAATTTCTTCTAAACTCTAGACCTCTAGGTATCATCTTTACCTAGATAATCTAATAGGCTATTGACATCCATTTTATTGAGGTAACTTGAATCGTAAATCATCACCTCAAGTTCATAAATGTCGTTCATTCAAATCCTTTGAGATTCATCCTCCAAACAAATTTTACAGAGTATAAAATAATTTGTTATTATGTCTTGCTGAACATTTGTCGTCCAAGCCACGATTGCAAAAATTGATAGTATGCAAGGCATAAATCTGGATCAATTTCATGTCCCACTTTCTAGTCTTTTAATATCCTACGGTATAATATGTTCTGATAATACATTCTGAAAACTTTTATTATCCCAACATCACAAAATTGAGTCTCAAGACACTATAAATCTATAGTTATCAATTTATTAATTAAATAATACAACTACAAAATAATAATATCTCACGGTTCTAACTAAAGTTTTCTAACCACTCTTCATAAAATAGAAACTTGTCCCTAGTCCCGACGCCTTACGAAAGTTATTGTCGACTGTACTCATAGAATTTGTTCCGTGCAGTCATATTACAAGTTCATTTTTTTTAACCCCTCTCCCCCACCTTTGCTCCCTTGAACTTACAATCTTAAGGTTAGAAGTGAGTGGTGTTTACCATTCGAGCAATTCTCTTGTTATATTACAAGTACATAATAACAGGAAATAAAAAAAAACTTTCCTCAGAAAGGTCTATCGGGTCAAGTGTTACCTCACTCAACCTGGGTTGCTGGGCATGTGTGTTTGCTGGCTGATAACTAAGACAACAAATTTTACTTTTGGGTATTAATGAAGTGTTTCTCTGGCTGCTGTTCATAAAGGAACAAATACCATCAAGTCCTCCATAGTTCTAAATGTAATAAAACCTAAAAATTTCCCTGCACAAGGTTAGACAGCAAGTCCAACAAAAAGTTTTTTAAGGCAATGAAACAAGAAAGGATCTCTGAGAACAAATACATGGTTATAACTATTACAGACTAAGAAAAGGAATAGATTACTCTAGCTACGCTACGTTTAAATAGTTAAATCATGGAGTTTTTCACTGTACAATAGCTGGCTACATCAATCATACTAATATTACAAAACTGCAGGGGGTTTAATTATCCTGGACTCAATTCTCTACACACCCTGTGTTGCATATATTGACTTATTTCTTATCTGTATGAAACTAGAATTTGAAAATACTTTTATAGACCTTTGTTACTACTCGACAGGTCAAAGAAACTCTGGTGTTAGCCCTACAAATGACAGTTTCATCACTATCAAGCCCTTTCACTGAACCTGACGAGTGCGCAACTACTCCATGATTCTGAACATTTGTTACATTTACAGCCTGGGAAAGAAGTGCGTACAATTAGACAAAGACTTTAGGTACTCATTTTACAGAAAGTGTTATCGAGCATAATGCCACTACACACTCAGGAATGCTTTTCATCTTACCCTGTTACATCCATGCAGCTCAGAATCTTTTATACCGTGCAAGTATTCTGGAACAACAAGAAACATCAAAAATACTTGGTAACAAATGTGTAACTAATTGAGACGTCTTTACAAATGCCAACAGAGATCAATAGAGGTGAATCATGGATATTGAAAATAAAGATGTGGGAGTTTATTGACAAGTTATGTTGCATTTGGACCACTAGTATTGGAGGTCTGGCAAATCAAACAATCAGAAAATTTGAGGGAAGGGGGGAAGAAGGTGACCCTTTATTATACTAGAAATGGAAGTTAAAATTTCAAGGAAAAAAATTTCAAGGACAATATTGACACTATATTCAAAGTACTCTTATATTAATTGAGTAGTTCTGCTGAAACCACCTCTAACAGAAAGTTTTACCTGAGTACACCATTTCTTTAAATATCAAACTGCGAGGCATTAATATGATAGAGAAGGATGGAAGTTATCAAGCCATTCACAAGAATTCATCACAGCAGCCTCCTGATCAGACATTGTTTCCTCAGTGTCGTTTCCATGTGCACCAACACAGCAGCTCAAATTAGGATGAGAAGTGAAATCAATAACTACAGGAGATCCAAGAGAAAGAATTGCCACTACTGGACAATAAGCTGGTCCGTCTTGATGCGGCTGCAGTGGAGGCGTTCTTGTCAGCAAAATTAATTTATTGTTAATCTTGATTCACTAATTAGAACCTATTCTCCTGTTTATAAGGCTATATCAAAAATCTAGCAGTTTCAATCTAAGTTACTCGGGAATCTCCTAAAAGGTTGCCGTACATGTGTCGGATCCTTCAAAAATACACTATTTTAGGAGGATCCGACATGCACCCGTCGACATTTTTGAAGAGTCTGAGTAACATAGGTTTCGATACAGATCTATTTATGAAACCATAACTAACATGATTAAACATGTAACTTTATAAAAATAAGACAAGACACCTGCATGTCAGTGTTCAAGAAACCCCGTGCTGCCTTTCGCTTGCAAACGGTTTCTAACTTGAGACCTCCAACATGGAAGTCCCAAACCCAAACCACTTGCCGGATGATTTGTCCTTTCTCGTCACCCCTAATTGAAGCCTCAAATAAATAGTGGGAAATTTATATACTTCACAGCCCAGAATGTCTGTAACCTCTTCAACAGAGTCATCACCATTAATATGAAAAATGATACTTAGGCCAGTAAATGCCTCAAAGCACAAAAGGACCCCTCTCAAATAATTTGATCTCTATCAGCCTCAAAGAATAAAAGAGAATCATCTACAAAAAAGATATGATTAAGCATCATACCTTCCTGATCTTTTCTACCTATCTTTAGACCCCTTAACCAAAGGTTCTCGGTTTTCCTTAACATTGTACTGAGAATTTCCATTACTAGAACAAATAGATAAGGAGACAAGGGATCCCCAGTCTTAGGCCTCAATAAGAGTTGAAAAAACCTTAGGGTCACATTTACTAAGATGACAAATCTCACAGTTGATATGCCAAACCTGATCCATTCTATCCATTTCTCACCAAAGTTCATCAGCCTCGAAGATTCAATAGGCAATGCCAATTGACGTGGTCTTGTACTTTTTCTAAATCCATCTTACACACTACCAACTTTTCTTCCTTCTCATCAAATTGTCAAGGCTTTCATTAGTTACCATTGCGGCGTCAGTAATTTGACTATTTGTTAAAAGCATTCTGATTATGAGAAATAAAATTACCGATAGCTCTCTTAAGTCATTCTGCCAGTAGCTTGAATGTTGACTTTACTTTGATCTACGTCTGAAACTTTGAACTCAAATATTAGTAGCTCCATGACTTAGTCTCTTTTCTTTGGGTGTATGGGTTTCTGCACTATATCAGATATTGTACTTATTTCTGCATTAACGTTATGCTAGACTGTTGCTCTATCTCTTCTATCGTGTTTATTTCACTATTATGAGCATATATTGATAGAGGGTTCACCAGGCAAGGGTAGTGACTTGTAGGTTGCCCTGTCACGTCTAAGTCCTCAATTTGAATTGTGATGAACTTCGTATCAAAGCCTAGAACCTCAAATTCCTCGGACTCAGGGAGCAGTATCTAGAAGTCTAATTTATGAATGCATAGATCCCCCGAACTTGTCCTGAAAAGTCAATATAGTCAGTTACCCACTTTAACTATCACGGTAACCTATTACACATCCTTACTACTCAAAAGTGAATTTATTACCACCCTAAGACATATAATACCACTCTCACATTTTTGAGGTATTACACTTGCTGCCATATTAGCAATACATCAGCGCCATGTCATAAATTATAATTTTTTGTTTTCTTGCCTTTATGAATTAACTTTTCTTTTGTTAACCATATTTTACTCTAATTAATCCCTAATTAATTATTTTAATTTTATCTAATAGCTATATCTTCTTCATCATTATATCCCACCCATATCAATTCTCATTTCACCGGAAAAATCATATCCGGCCACCTTTCCTATTGATTTTGTTCTTCACCTGATGAAATCAGCAATTTAAGCTGATGAAGCCAGCAATGTAAGCTGGAAGATAATCTCATTCCTCCATTAATGGAGGTTGAGTTCCTGGCAATATTAACGAAAAGAAGAAGAAGAAGAAGGTGCCTTTTGGTTTGGAATCCTCTGATCTTAATCAGTGTATTGGATGTGTATATATACACATCAATGAGAAGTTTAACATATCAACAAATCAACAAAAAATGCAAAACATGTGAATACTAACTAACTATAACCAACTATAACTAACTACTTGAAAGTTGCATAGTACTAACTAACTAACTAACTAATTGATAACTAACTCATACTAATTAAGCTAGTTTTATCACCCCCCCCCCCTCAAGTTGGAAGTGAGCTATTTATAAACAACTTGTTCAACAGATTAGTATGCTTAATACCAGTCAATGCCTTAGTGAAAACATCAGCCAACTGAGAGTCTGTTGAAACATATTGGAGTGTAATCAGTCCTTCTTGTAGCTTTGTCCTGACAAAATGCAATCAACCTCTATGTGTTTAGTTCATTCATGAAACACTGGATTCTTAGCAATGTGTACTGCTGCTTGGCTGTCGCAAAATACTTGTATAGGCAAAGAGACTGTCACTGAGAGTTCACCAAGTAGTCTTTCTAGCCACACCACTTCTCCTACTACTTGTGTAATAGCTCTGTATTCTGCTTCTGCTGATGATAATCACACTGTAGGTTGCTTCTTAGACTTCCAACTGATAGGGCTATCTCCCATGAGGACCAAATAACCACTCACTGACTTCCTTGAATCAGGACAAGAAGCCCAATCTGAGTCACAGTAAGCACTGATGGTGATATCAGGTCTATTATTGATAAAAACTCCCAAGGTAGGATCATGTTGTAGGTATCTGAGTACATGATAAGCTGCCTTTAAATGAGGTTCTCTAGGAGATTGCATGAATTGACTGAGATGCTGGACACTATATGCTATATCCATTCTTGTGTTAGCAAGAAAATTAAGTTTGCCTACTAATTTTCTGTAGTAAGTAGGATCTGGTAATAGTTTCCCTTCTGTAACCCTCAGTTTCTCAGTGGGATCCAATGGTGAAGTGGTAGACTTGTAGTTCATAGAACCAAATTCCTTCAAAAGATCAAGAGTAAACTTTCTCTGTGAAATAAGGACATCATCCTGCCTGTACAATATCTCCAATCCAAGAAAGTAATGCAGCCTTCCTAAATCTTTTATTCTGAATTTCTCATGCAAGAAGAACTTCAAAGATTCAATCTCCTTCATATCAGTACAAGTTAAGATATGTCATCAACATATAGAGCCACGAACACTAAAGAGTGACCATTTTTCTTGTAAAACAGTAAGTAATCACTGTCTGAATGAACATACCCTTTTGAGCAAAGACTATTAGCCAGTTTCTCATACCACTGTCTACTGGGTTGTTTCAGACCATATAAGGACTTCTTCAATTTGCAGACCATATTACTACTGTCCACTACTAGCCCTGGAGATAATGCCATGTACACCTCTTCATTTAAATCACCATGTAGGAAGGCATTATTGACATCCAATTGATACAAATTACAGCCCTTCTTTACTGCCAATGAAATTAGTGTTCTGACTGTAGTCATTTTTACCACAGGTGAGAAGGTTTCATTGTAGTCTATCCTAGCTTGTTGAGTGTATCCTTTTACCACCAGTCTAGCCTTGAACCTTTCTATGCTCTCATCTGCCTTATGTTTAATCTTATACACCCATTTACATCCAATAACATTCTTTTCTTTTGGCATCTTAACCAGCTCCCAAGTATTATTAGTATGCAATGCATCAAATTCTTGTTTCATTGCTGCTTGCCAGGCTGGATTCAAGCTTGCCTCTTCATAAAATTTGGGTTCAATATCATATGAAACATTATGGATCAGCTGCTGACTCTCAGAATATAATGTAGAGAAGCATACATGATCAGGATGATTTGTTAAAGATGTGAGTGAATGTTGAGAATCAGCAATATTATTTATAGGTGAAGAAGAATGTAGCTTAGGTAATGAATAGTTGTAGTCTTTTAAGTAGCTTGGAGGATGGAAGGATCTAGTTGTCCTTCTAGGTGTAAGGACAGATACATTTGGTCCAGTAGATGTTGTGACAGGTATATTTAGTTCAGTAGGAGGTGTTGTGGATTTAGTTATAGGTGTATTTTCAGGTATGGGAACTTGATCACAAGTGACTTCATCCAGTGTGTGGTGATTCAACATTTCATCATCAATAAAAGTATTTGTTTTGCTAGACATGCAAGGCAACTTATCAGAGTAATGAACAAGACATTGTAGTATAGAGTCAAAACTAGAACCAGTAAGAGTAATGACAAAAGGAAGAACAGTTTCATAGAAAATAACATCTCTAGACACATGAATTCTCTTGGTAGCCAAGTTTAAGACCTTGTACCCTTTTGTATTAAAAGGATATCAAATGAAAATGTGAGGTACAGTTCTTGGTTCAAATTTTTCTTTATGAGTTTTTAAAGTAGTTGGAAAGCAAAGGCATCCAAAAATTTTAAGATGAGAGTAAAAAGGTTTCTTCTGATATAACAACTCATATGGAGATTTCCCTTGAAGTAGTTTAGTAGGTAATCTATTAATCAAATAAGTGGCAGTTAACACACACTCTCCCCAATACCTCATAGGTATTTTTGATTGAAATAACAGTGCCCTTGCTGTCTCAAGAAGGTACTTGTGTTTCCTTTCTACTACCCCATTTTGTTGTGGTGTGTAAGGACAAGATTTCTGGTGTATTATGCCTTTTTCTTGAAAGAAACATGTTGCTTCAGTACTAGAGAATTCTAAGCCATTATCAGACCTGATAGTTTTCAATCTGGTGTGAAATTGATTTTCTATTAAGGATATGAAGGCTTTTATAGTATGAAGAGCATTACTTTTACACCTACTAAGTTGTGTCCAAGTAGCTCTACTGTAATCATCTACCATAGTCAAGAAGTAGTGATATCCATCATGTGTTGGTACATTATAAGGTCCCCATAAATCAACTAGCAGCAACTCAAATATTGAACTAGTTGTAGTAACACTTTCTAGAAATGGCATTCTAGTTTGTCTAGCCATTGGACAAATTGTGCAAGTGAAAGGTTGTTTGCTAGAAAACTTTAAAGGAATGGTAGATATGTTTTTCATTTTCACAAAAGGTATATGTCCCAATCTAGCATGCCATAAGAATTCATTGTCTTGATTGAAGGAAAAATGAGCAGCTGAATGAGAAATCTTATCAGTGGAATTGGCTTTTTTATTGATTATATGAGAGTGTCTTGCACTGGGTGGTGATGGTGTTTTACAGTAGTTAAGAAGGGAAGCAGATTGAGAAGCAGTATCATCATTTACAGATGGAATGTGACACTTTGAACAAAAGAGATACAAACCATTCCTTTCCTTACCAAGTGCCAAAGGGCTCTTCAGAGAAGGGCCCTGCAGTAAACAAGAATCAATGTTAAAACTGACCATCCCTCTGAGTTGATTAGCTAAACAATAAACTGATATTAGGTTGAACTTGAAGCTAGGTATGTACAATACTTTAGACAGAGTTAATGTTGAATTCAAACACACATCACCAATTTCATTCACTTTAACCTTGTATCCATTTGGTAAGGTGATTAAGAAGGGATAAGGTAGAGGCTTAAGGTTTGTGAGATTGTGTTTTGTGTAGGTCATATGGTGAGATGCCCCTGAATCAATGATCCAAGAGACAGCAGTTAATCTTTCACATTTACATGACATATCACCTATCTTACAGATAGAAGAATGACAAGCAAGTATACCTGCTAGGCTTCCATCTCCACTTGACACATTGTTTGAATATTCAGATTCATTTCCACCATGCAGATTTCCAAGTAAATTGAGTAATTGTTCATATTGACTCTTTGACAGATTCACTGGCATTTGTTTTCCCTGCTCAAAATTTTCTTCACACTTGTTCCCATCACCTTCAGAGGTATGTACATTTGCTGCAGATCCTTTGCCTCTTCCACTTGGATTTCTTATGTTGGTTGGATAACCATGAAGTTTGTAGCACCTATCTTTGACATGTCCAGTTCGTTTTCAATATTCACAAAACATATTTGATCTATTACCAGCATTAGAGTTTCCCCTATAGGCAACAGTGTTGTTGAAATTTCCAGTATTGTTATTGTTGAAGCTTCCAGTGTTGTTGTAGCTTCCATTTCGCCTACTTGTGCTTCCTCTATAAGAACTAGAGTTTGTTGAATTATTTTGAGACAACACAGAAGCATTAAGTGAAGTGGACTCCAAGGCCATATGATTTAGAGGCTTCATTTCTCTCTGTCTCTCTTCCTGTGACGGGATAGCAAATGCCTGTGCCATTGTAGGCAAAGTAGACATCATGAGGATGTTCCCTCGCACAAAAGTATACATCTCATTTAGACCCATCAAGAAGTGTATAAGTCTTCTGTCCTGCTCAGCCTTATACAATTTTACCTTTCCTCCACAAGTACACACACAACTACACTGTGAATTGACATCAATTGAACTCATTTCCTCACATAATTTCTTCATTTTAGTATAGTAACCAGTAATGTCTAGAGTGCCTTGCACCAAATCATTTATTACCTTCTGCAATTGATATAGTTTTCATCCATTAGTCTGATCATATCTATCTTCCAATTCCTCCCACAATTCCTTAGCATTGTTAACATATTGTAGGCTATCTCGCAGCTCTGGGGAGAGGGAATTTAGAATCCAAGATGTCACCATATCATCACATCTCTCCCATTGCATGAATGATGGATCTGTAAAGCTTGGTTTCACGATCTTGCCATTGATGAATCTAGTTTTATTCTTAACAGACAATGCTCTAAGAACTGCTCGTCTCCATGATCTGTAACTAGTTCCATCAAACACTACAGGAAGCAAGGTAGAAGCAGCATTTTCAGATGGATGTAGGTAGAATGGACTATTAAAGTCTGGTCGTTTTAAGGAGTTATTGGCATTCACATCAGTTGAAGTATCACCCATGGAGAATGAATTGATATTAGCAAATGGAGAGTTTATGAATCAGCAACAAGTAACCAACCAAACAAAAGAAAACAGAGAAGAGAAGAGAAGAGAAGAGAAGAGAAGAGAAGAGAAAACAGATCAAAGAATCAACTTGAATAAGGAAGATCAATGAATCGATCAACAATTAGATCAAGAGATCTAGTGTGAGCAACCTTGCTCTGATACCATGATGAAATCAGAAATGTAAGCTGATGAAGCCAGCAATGTAAGCTGGAAGATAATCTCATTCCTCCATTATTGGAGGTTGAGTTCCTGGCAGTATTAACGAAAAGAAGAAGAAGAAGGTGCCTTTTGGTTTGGAATTGTTTGATCTTAATCAGTGTATTGGATGTGTGTATATACACATCAATGAGAAGTTTAACATATCAACAAATCAACAAAAAATGCAAAACATGTGAATACTAACTAACTATAACCAACTATAACTAACTACTAGAAAGTTGCATAGTACTAACTAACTAACTAACTAATTGATAACTAACTCATACTAATTAAGATAGTTTTATCATCACCACCACTATATCACCTTCAATTCTACTTCTTTGTCACCCAACAAAAAATAATCACCACAGCTAATATTAATATCGATTTTTTCTTCTTCACCATCTTCAATTACCTTTTAGAATTTGTCACCCACCACCCACTATCACCAAACATATAAAGTTGCTATCACAATCAAACCCAAAAATTGATTAACAACCAAAATTTATTTAACAAAGCCAAAAAAAATGAAAAAGATAGAAGCAACCAACCGAAACTTTTCTAGATAAAATACAATTATCCAGAATTAACCTAATTGCAAATAAAAAAATAATAATTGTGCTTTAAAATTGTGATTAAAAAATAAAAAATGAAGAAGAAGATGACAATGGGTGGGGGGTGAAGAAGAAGAGGTGTGGGGGTAGGGGTGGAAAAGAGGATTCTAACTTTTTTTTGCTTTAATTTCAATCTGACGCACCTATTTTTTTTTGTTTTTTTTTTTGCCATGTCAGTATTAGGGGTTAGAAAATTCACTTTTGAATAGTATAGGTGTGTAAAAGGTCACTGTGATAGTTTAAGCTTTGATAGTTTAAGCGTGTAACTGATTTTTTAGGACAAGTACAAGGGGGAATTTATGCCTTTTCCAGTTTTATTGAGAAAGTTATTTATGGATCCTTAGAGCTCAATATCAATAAACTGGAGGCTACACGAGCATTTTAGGAAAAGTTTTCCTTCTTTCTGATTGTTATCTTGTTATAGCATTGATTAATGTAATAATCCTTCTTTTCTCTCATGAATAGATGCTTAAGAAACGTTCATTCGCATCTACCAGGCAAGGGGGTGCGGTGCACCATCAACACATGGTACAGTAGAGGCAGAGCCTGGTCATGAGGACGGCTCCAACACAGTCAGCAGTCAGGGATAGTGGTGGACCCCCAAACAGTAGACAGGCATCATTCGAGCTTCCAGCAAAGGGAGATTTCCAGGACATAAACTGGGGAGTCTCAGTTGCAGTACACTAGTGTTATCAGTGAGGGG
This sequence comes from Solanum chilense, assembly GCA_032847665.1. Taxonomy (NCBI): domain Eukaryota; kingdom Viridiplantae; phylum Streptophyta; class Magnoliopsida; order Solanales; family Solanaceae; genus Solanum; species Solanum chilense. The sequence continues at coordinate 58,911,569 of CM064963.1, read as the reverse complement.
ACAGTATCAGAGTTAAGAGATTATTCTTCTGCATCTAGATGGTATAGTGCCTCAAGCTACTTAACATAAACAGGATACAGTGGGTAGAAAGATTCCAGCTACTCATACACCAGCACAACAACTTGCACCAGACTTACAGACCCCATTGCCAGCACTTGTGTTAGCTCCACAGCCAATAGCAGTGGCTCAACAAATAGTTAACCCAGTCAATGTTGTCTGGGTCACAAGTTTGAGAGAGAGCTTTAGAAAGGAGATCAAGGATTTCCTATGTTACAGACACCAGATTTGATGCTTCTACAAACTTTTATAGGTCCACACAAGTGTATGGAGAATAATAAAAGGTTTATGATCCCATTTAAAAAAAAATACCAGTATCAAAGTGGCAAATGGAAGAAGAACATCTGTTTGAAAAGATAACTAGCTCGGTATAGCGGTCTTTACTCACTCATTAAAGATCCGGTATCCAATTTTTAGAGTTATAATGATTTTTTTGAAAAATTGAATTTAAAAATGTTATAGAATCAATTAAATAAAATAAATTTATGATAAATGAAAATTAAATTAAATTAAAAAATTTTATGTTGATAATAATTAGTTAAAGAAAATATTTATTAAAGAAAATAAAATAAGAGAGTTAAGCATAATCTGATAAACTACAATGGAAATAAGTATCACAAATCTAAACTTGAAGTGCGGTTTGTGCAATTATTTCTTTTATCTTTTTTGTTATAATGATTTCCTAGAAAAAATAGCTTAAGTTGAGTGATTTTATCAAAGAAAAACACAAGTTCACTGACTTTATTGATACAAAACAAAGTTGAGTGACTTTTTCAAATAATATCACATACTTGAGTGAGCTTTTAAGATATTTACTCGGTAAATTTCATCAAATACTTGTGACCCCCCTTTTTCTCTAATTTCCTACCATTTTGATTGGCTTAAAAAAATGGAAAAATTGTATAAAATAGAAAATTATTCAAATTAAATGTTATGGCCATATTTTCTTTTATTTGTAATTTGCAGCAAAAATTCCATGTTTATTTGTCATCCCATTTGTATATCGGGATATACAAATACTCATTTGGTATACATATGTATTGTATAAAAATTAATTATAGGGTCCATTAGTATACCAAAATATACAAATTGACTCATTCAGTATTAATGAGTGCTCAAATTGGACTCATTTAGGTTTTATTTTAATGTAAATAGTGTCATCAGTTGCTCGTTTTATCTCAATACCTGATGAAAACTCTTGACTTTTCAGGTATTTGGAGTTATAATGTAAGCATGGGCACTTAGGCACAATACGGGAACAAAAAGGATGAAAAAGAGTTGAAGTTGAAACCTGAGCATCGCCAAGCACCGCCGAATAGAGACACTTTGCCCTTTGTTCCAGCAAGCGAAACCCTGCCGCTTCGCCGAATAGCTTTGCGAAGTTGAAGTATTTCGCCCAACGTCACAATACACTGAGACGATGAAGGCGAATCACAAGGCGATTCACGACTAAAGTCGATGAACAGATTTGCCAACATTAAATTTGAAAACTGTAAATGGTAGCATAGTTATTATTTTTAGGGAGTCCGAACATTATTATCAATTTTCACTTTTAGAACTTTAGTTTTTGTATTTTTTCTCAAGTTTGAAGAGGGTTTTGTGGGAGAGTTGAAGAAAAAAGGTCTTCTTCCTCAAATCGAAAGTGGGTCTTCTCTAATCTTCTTCCTTTGCTCATATTAAGGTTTAATTTCTGATGCCCATCTGATTTCTTTATCATTTTAGGTGTATTTGATTTTTGTTTGATGTGCGACTAAAAACCCCTATTCGTGGGGTGTGATTTTACAAATATATGTTTATATTATTGTTGGGTCTTGCTTGCTGATAGGATAAGATGCATTTTAATTGTGATTTCACCTAGTGGTTGTGGTTTAATTTAATGGGTTTGTAGTTACAAATACAAAACAATCCATGTGTTTTCGGCTTGCTCGAGAGAGAGGTCGCAAAACCAAGACCGCTAGATTGATGTCCTAAGGAGTGGACCGACACGAGGCTCAACTCGAGAGGGTGAGCCCTAGTCCTATATTCAGGAACTTTTCATCGAAAAAGCGGGCGTGGATAAGGCGTCGGCTGGTCTTATTAGACGAGTGGTTGTCCGAGAGGAACCCACTTTATATGGAGTAAGCTGCCCGAGAGGGAATTTAATTTAACCTATAGCTACGCCTAGTTATCGTTATTTTGCAAATTTTCCTATCGAAAGCATGTACCCATTGATTTAGTCAACATATATTGTGGTCACACCCCAAGAAATTTCCCCTGTACTAGATTTTCCCTTTATTTTAATTGTTTTTTACTACTTGTAATAAAAAACCCCTTTTCGATATTTGACACTTTGGTGTCACAAATTGAATTTACTTTGTTTTATTCGAAAATATGTTAAACTACTACTAACTAGAACAAAATTCTAGTTGACTCCTATTTTTACTACCACTCCCTTGGACACGACCCCAATCCTTAGTTCGGTTACTATACTAGTTTCGATTCGTAGACACTCAAACTGTAGGATATGTCGTTGATTACGAACTAGAAAAAAGTGAAGCATCAAAATGACGCTGTTGGTGTGTATCACGTGAAAATGTAGTTTTCTTAGAATTTTTAGTTCTTTTTAATGTAGTGATTACTAATTTAATATTTAGTTTGTTTTGTTAGTTGTGTAAACATTTCAGAAAGCATGAGTGTTAATGTTAGTAACAGGAGTCAGGTGGGCCATCAGGACGATATCGGCAATCTCAACGATATCCAAGAGCCCAATATCAATGATCTGCATCTCATGGGAGGTTTTGGGGCCATCCGTTTACCCCCAGCATAAGGAAATGCAGTATTCCACATAACAAGCATCATGTTGTAACTCTTGCAACTAAAGAGACTTTTTGGTGGATTAGCTCACGAGTACCCACATGAGCACCTTCGAAATTTTGTAGATGTGTGCGGACTATTCTCGTTCAAAAACATCTCCCAGGAATCAGTCAAATTGATGCTTTTTCCTTTCTCATTAATGGGCGAGATATTCAAGTGGCTCGTTGAGTTGCCATGAAACTCAATCACGATTACGATACGAGAGCATCCTCAAGTCGCGACAAGGCGTACTCGACCTCTTGGAGGTCTTATACAAGTCCTTAGCATTCATTCATCACATTGTCATAAAATAGTGCAGAAATTTAATACCTTTTTAAGTAAATCATAGAGCTTAAGAGCCAACACTTTTCAAAAGAAATCTTTAAGGCAACGGAATCACTAGTCTCATACTAGCCAACATAGTCCCAAATTTTAAGGATTTCAAACTAGGGACGCGACCCTTACATTCAAAGTACAATATCTTATACAAATCTTTAAATGGAAAAGCAACTAGAATAAGAAGAATTGTTCTCGGCATACGAAGACATACCCAAATATTGAGAGAATATCTACGTCCCAAGCTTCAAATGCTATAGATCATCTCTGTTGCCCACACCTACACTTTGTAAAAATAGAGAAAAATATTAAATTAGTACAATTAAGCACTAAGTATGATGACCATGCAAGAAATCATGTGAAAAGGGACATTTTAGTTGAAAAATGCGTTTCATGATATTTTGATAAAATGTCATAAACCAAGTATAAAAGACATCATACAAATCAATCATCATTATACAAGATAATACTCCTTTAATTCACAAGATATGACCATATTCATTAAGTAACCCAATTAACTATTTAGACCCTCTATTTAAGTTTATCCTAAGACCCACCATATAGTAAGACATAAAGCAGCCTCCCATACAACCCCTTCATACACACCTAGGTGATCCGCAAGACTTCCCTAACTAAGGATATTTCATTTCCAACACAACCCAACAACTCAACATTCATTAATAGAGATACTAAAGGAGACATTCATGCATTTAAGAGACTTCACATAATGGTGTTGGAAGACCTAGAAAACTCACTTTAGCCCTTCAAAGCCTACTCGTGCCATGTGTAGATATTGTCCCATTCCACTACATGCACATTGTAAAACCTATCCAATAGCTAGAGTGCACATCCCACATGATGAGAATAGACATTAACCGACACACACCATACTGGCTAGGTATGTAACCCGATATCATAAGACCACACACCGTGGAAGGTGTTCTACTTGCCAAAGGTAGAACTAGAACACATCCCATGTAGGCACAATGTTTAAGTGATATCAAAAGGCTTCTTTGTACTTTAGTCTCATACTCAAGTAGAGCTACATCTCTAATCATATCAAATCGGTGCTTTGCCTTGGTTCTCATAGAGTAAGTTCATTCATATAATAGTATTTGAGAAGGTACCATCCTAAAGCCCTACCAACTCATAATACCACAACCAAGAAGGGATCGACAAGGGTCTACGATCAACGTTTATTAGGATAGCTCATTAATGAAATGGGTAACTTCTAGGTCTATCCGATTCACTTCATTATAAACCTTCTTTTCATATTCAAGGTTTGCACATTAACTTAGGGTTCTATACTATCAATAAGGGGCACCATTCTTAGATCTACCGGTTCAAGACTTACTCTAGAATACCTCATTTTATCATTCATGTATCAAGTAGGGACAAGTAGGTATACCTAGACAAGACACCATATCAACATGTTGAGACTATTCATAGTCTTTCATCATCACATTCCAACATTTATAGGAAATATGCTATCATTCATATTATCATATAGCTTTATACAAGTTCATATTAACACATATACCAACTTCAAAATATGCTTATCTTCCACATAACAACATAACATACCTTCAATTTACACCATAGAGCCATCAAGATCACAATCATGATAAGAACAAGAAGTAAGCACCTCCTCTAGAAGTGGACCAAATCATACAAAGAAATCCTACTATATTAAGTAATTGAATTGACTCAGCATTCTCAAATATCACAATTCACCATTAATCACCTTCTAATACTTCCAATCATAACAATAGAACTTACCTATCATCATGCCCATTAGGTCAAGATCATTAATTTTTCTTACTTCCATAATTCATCATATATAGAAATAGATAACAACAAGGATCAATGTTATAAAGCAATCTAAATACAATTCAATCAATAGACAAACACAATTATCAAACACACTATACAAGCCATAGGGAATAAGAGAGATCATGTATTCATGGAGTTTTTCACTTTAAATCATCAAAAACCATGATATAATCATAACAATTCGTTTGAAACCATTTAATGCAAGAATTCATGAGTTTGAGGGAGAATTAAGGTTTTCATCATCTTTTGGAAACTTGAAAACTATTTGAGAATTGGCTCTAGAGAATAATCTAACTCTAGATAAAGATTCACCATACCTTATTATTGAGAAGACCACTAAATCGAAGAATAAAACCATGGCAACGTTCATTTCAAGCTCCAATTTTACTCTAAGCTTCCATGGAGTCTTTAGGGAACTTTTAGAAGCGTAGGGCTTTGATTTCTGAAAAATGAAGTTTAATTATAGGTTTTAGACTTTAATCTAACTTAAAATACCCTAAATAACCTAAAATAATCGTCCCCCCATTTATTTATCCAAGGGTTGAACTTTTTAGGAGGTTTTCATCAAAAGAGCATGAAAAGTATGTTAAATAAAGGTCTATTTTAGTGTTGTTTTCTTACATGTTCACCATACTTAGTGCATTCAATGTTCTAATTCGATATGTTTTGTATTTCTACAAGTGTAGGTGAAAAGTGAGGATTCTCTTACAAGTTGAAGCTTGGGAAATAACATTCTCTCAAGATTGGTATATCATCATATGTTCGAGGACATGACTTATGTTTTAGTTTCCTTTTCTAAAATACTTTATAATAGACCATAGTTTCTTTTAAATTGATGTAAGGCCTGTGACCCTAAGATATTATATGTGTCTAAGATGGTTGTGACGAGACTTAGTTCTTTCTTATATTCTATAAAGATTTGGACTATTGTTGTGGAAAGTTTTAATTCCACATTACTTTACATATATGTGTGATGAATGATATTTAAGGTTTGTATAAGACCTCCGAGAGGTAGAATACGTCGTGTAACTTCTAGTGTATACCCTTAGATCGTTTCAATTACTCATATAAAAGGGAAAATTTCAACTCTCACTATATATACCACATTCCTCAAATACTCCTCAAGTTTACACCATAACTTTCCACTATCATTACACATAACCATATAGTATCTCATCATCCCAAAAAGAATTTTATTCAACCATAAAAACTCTATTATGCTATAACTACATCACAACACAACCTCGCGATATAAATGCATCAAATCTCATAGGTCACACATAACCATAATTGGCGTCACAACAAAATATTTTAAGTCCACCTTCACATATATTCATCTATTCCCAAACATTAATAATCATAAAAACTCACATTTTTCTCCCTTAAGCCTTGAAACATCGCCCCTTCCAAGCAATCACATCTAGAAGACCACCAGACAAGGGAAATAAGACAGAGATCATATGGAGTTAAGATCTATGGTATGACACAAGAGTAATGAAGAAAGTGAAACTTTTATCATTCTATAGACTCTCGCTCATAGATGTGTCGCAACTCACACCAATGAACAAGACTCTACTAGACGTGGCTCATGAGACATCACCCTAAGATCATTTTTATAACCTCATGCTCTGAACCAAGTTTGTTACGACCTGAGAGAGCCCTCTGGCCTTAATATGACGTACTTGACCCCTCAGAGGTCTTACACAAGCCCTTAGCTTTCATTCCTCGCGTTGTCATAAAAAGTGTGAAAATTAAAACTTTTTAATAATATAAAACAAGACTAAAAAGTCATCACATTTAAAAAACATTAATACAAAATTAGGAAACTAATTTTCATCTTTCCATCTTAGACATGACTTCAATATAATAAGGACACGACCCTTACAATACAAAAAGAACATTACTATTATATTACATGAACTTGAGGAAACTCTTAACATAAAGGTCCTTGAATCAATAAGGACACACCCGAACTTGGAATAGTAATCCAAGCTCTTCATTGTAGGAAAAATCCTTTATCCATCACCACCTACACTTGGTGTAAAAAGATGAAGAAGAATGTTATTAGTACAAGAACGCACTGAGTATGATGATCATGCAAAAACATGATTTAAAGAGGACATTTAGTTGGAAACCATGCATCATGCTATTTTAGTGAAACTTCATAAGCATTTGATACTATAAGCATAATATATTTCACATACATCATATTAGACATGGATACAATTTACAACACACGAAGCAATTTATCACATTTAAGACACATTAAATATCTCCAATACAGTACCTTTTCAAGAACAATATACAACTCCATACTAAATGTAACACCATTTTAAAAACCATATTCAACATAACATATTTATAGTTCATTTCATCAATACATCACAAGAACTTACTCATAACCTCAATCTAAGTCCACTAGTTCAATGTGTATGTGAAGTCTCATAACCCCACAAAAACCAAACAAACCAACAATGAGGCCGCAAGAATTGTTATTTACCTCATGCATCATCATAACAAGTATAGCCTTTAACATGCATACTAATGAGACCAACATCATGTATATCAAATGAAACCAACATCTTGCATATTATTCATAACAACTACATTAACATCATAATGCTATATGTATATAGAGGGTATGTTGGTCAAGCCGAAGGGAATTACCAACCACTCATAATCTTTATATCTCATCATGCACGTCGTCTTTGGCTCATCCTCTTTTGCGATGCGCACTTAGTACTATCCTTTCCGAGCAAGACCCTCAAAATGATCTAAGGAAGCTAAATCCTCAAATGTGTCTAAAAGGTTAACAACATGTTAAAAAAGTGTTTTAGAGCATGTATAATTGATTTTAAGTGGTTTGGAGGTCAAATGTCCAGAAACGTCCAATACGTTCAAAAGTTAGTCTTTAGATGTGCTAGTGTGTTCTAGTGTTCCTTTGTATGTTTATGTGTTGTTAGGGGTCTAAATTGATAGGGGAGGATCATAAATTATATATGTATATATATAGGGTCTAAACTTCAAGGCAAGACTTCCCAAGGACCACCCAAAGGGTCCTTGAGAAGGACCTAAAAGCTGGCAGTACACTGCCTTAGCAGTGTCCAAACGACGACTTGCAATCAATGCCCCGTACTCTAACCTACGCCCCATCGACCGGGGTGTTACTAAACACTTCGACGTGGGAGCTCAGCCCTCAAAATGACCCTCATTCATGAATGTCGTATGTGGAGGATGGAGCTGTCGTTCCACCAATGGTTCGTCGCTACCATCTGTAGGTTGAACCGACAATTCTATGCTGCACGCTGCCATGCTAGGGGTGAATTTGGAAATTTACCCAAATTCCTAATTAAAATATGGTCTTTTAAGGTATTTAAATCACTTTATAAGCCTAAACCCCAACTTAGAACTCACTCTTCCAAATCGAACCTTTCCCTCTAAAAACAAACTCTCCCAAAAACCCCATTGGAGACCAAGCTCAAGAACAATCATGAAGATAAATTTCAAGTTATTTATTCTCCAAATTTCATGGATTCTCATGTATAAAGTTATGGTAACCATTGATCCTTAGTTAATCTTTCATCTAAGGAGTTCTTTCAAAGGTTTTACAATATGAATCTAAAGTCAAAAATCCTATGTTTCAATCTAGCCATGGGTTTATTGTCAAACTTATTTCAAAGTCATTATAATTATGATTATATTATTATTCAAGGTTATTATTATGATTTTCAATCCAATTCCATGAATAACCATGATCTCCTTAGCCCTTAATGTGGGTCTTGTGATCTTGATTAGATGATGATCCAATTATGATTTGATTATAGTGTATTTCTTATTCCTAATGTTATCTATGTCAATTGATAATGAATTGTTAGGAATTGATCAATGATGATCATAGCTTGAAGAGTTAGTAAGTTGACCTATTTCCTATAATTAGCATATAAGGTATATTGAATTATGTTGCTCGATATGATCCACTTATGGTGACAGTGTTTACATTCTTGTACATCTTTATATGTTATGATCATGACCTTGAAGGCAATTGTTTTAGTGTGAATTGTGGTTATGAGGATCACAAGTATGAAGGCTTTGTGTAGTCTTTTATTGTAGTATCATGATCTAGGTGTATTGATGATGTTATGTATATGTGATGATCATGTATAATTAGGTATGGATACATGACTAGTTGTGATGAATACTCTTGTAGAAAGACCTCTAACTATATGTACCCTATATGAATATATGATCTTATGCATGTTAGGAGTCTTCTGTTCTAATGTTGAATATGCTCTTGTCTCCTATGATGTAATATGGGTGTGTGACCTAGATTCTCAAGATGTTCTATTCATGAGTTAGTCATGACTTGAGGGATACATTGTATATGTGTTGTGATTCTTTGAAGGGTGATATCCTTAGTTACTAAGTTGTTGCTCTTATGTTTATGATGACCAATATGAACACACACACACACTCTCATGCATAATTATGAGTATGATAGATTCATGGTGTCAATTGAAAAGATAGTTCTCATATGTACCCTTATCTATTACTATGAATGTAAAGTATATGATTAATGAGTTATGAGCATGTGTTGCCTATAGGTGTATATGTGAAAGTATTTATCACATATGAATGCGCACACACATGAATGTATGAATGTAGAATTATGTGAAAGTAAATTCTCACATAATGTAGGTTCTATGATGAAACCTTTGAGTTATATGATGTATGAGGGAGCAAGTCCTTAAAGCCTACTTTATGAAGTTATGATAAATAAAGACTTAAAGATATCAAAAAAGGAGTTTAAGCGTAGCACCGAGTGGATATGTACAATGAGGAAAAGACCCCTCCGCTAATTCAATAGGTTGGGTCATCCAAGTGATACTCATGAGATGGAAGCCTCTCCGCTAATGCAATAGGTCGGGTTTCTCAAAGCAATCTCGCTATCCCTTAACTACGTGCCGCCGTAGGTTATAGCTAGTGGATCCACCTAGATAGCTATTATGTATGGTTCTACCTTAGCAAGTAGGACACCTTCTTTCGTTGTGGGGTTTTATGACACCGGATTCCATGTATCTGACTTGGTATATGTCGGTTATGGCTAAACATCCCTAAAGTTAAGAAATGAACTAATATAAAGATTATGAATAATTACGTTATCCATCATGCTGCATCCCCTACCTATTGCATCTTGATATCAGAGTGTAGGCATGTTTTTGTTAAAGGTTTTAGCCAAAAAATAATATATATATCAAGAAATTTCAGATTTTTTCAACTTATTCATCATTCTTATCTAGATCACCTAGCTCAGAAATTGTTGTAAAGCTAGTGATACATGTCTTTTGGAAGATTTCCAAGAGATTGCTGCTCCCCAAGAGTAAATACATATCCACTTGTGGATTTTACTTCATTTGATCCTGGTGATCCAATTTGCATCACTATATCCTTTTAATATTGTTTGACAAAACTCTTTTTATTGTCATCCAATGAGTTCGATTGAGATCACTCGTGAACCAACTCATTTCATTAACAACTCATGCTATATCTAATCGCACACACTTCGTGATATACATCATATTTCCCGATACTCTAACACAATCCAATTGTGAGTTACTTTGTCCTTCACTTTTTTGAAATGCAAAGCTCACAATTATTAGAGTATTGACAACATTGAAATCTAAATATTTAAAATAGTCAGATACTTTTTTAATAAATGAGATCGTGACAATGCTTAAAATTATGGAGTTTTAAGGATTCTTATACATAAGATCACATCAACAATTCCAAGATCTTTCATATTAAACTTGCTTTCTAGCAAACTTTTAGTAGCATTTGTCGTTAGTGTCTCAAGTGACGATCAACGTGTTATCAACATACAAACAAACAATGAACTTGTGATATTAATGTAAACACATTTATCACTTCCATAATTCTTAAATCTTTTTGCCAACAACGTTTAGTCAAATTTCTTATGTCATTGTTTAGGTGCTTGTTTTAGTCCATAAAGTGACTTAACAAGTTCAGAAACGTTCTTTTCTTTACCAGGAATCATAAAATTGTCGGGCCATTTCATGTAAATTTCTTTCTCGAATTCTCCTTTTAAGAGAGTTTTTTTTTTCACATTGATTTGATGTATTTGGAGGTCGTATACCACAACTATTAATGTTAACATCCGAATGAATGTAATTCTTGTTACTGATGAGTATGTGTGGATAAGATCAAGACCTTGTTTTTGCCTATAGACTTTGACAAAAAGTATTGCTTATATTTGTCAGCAGTTCCGTCGACTTTCATTTTTCTACTTAGGATTCACTTCAAACACGAAGGTTTATTTCCTGGAGGAAGATCAACCAACTTACAATAAGATTGCTTAATATTGAACCAATCTCACTATTCACACCATCTTTCAAAAGGATGAGTCCACATAAGAAATATGAATGTTAGAAAATCAAATCAGAAGGTAGTAGATGTCTTTTGACATTTAATACACATCTGAATCTATTTATAAAGTACATTCTCCTATTGTTCTTTCCAAGTTCTTTTAGACCTTTCACTAGAGTGCTCAAGTCTAGTTTTACTCATCCACAATTCATAGGTCTGACATATCGTGGTTTCACGGTGCTTTCAATGCATTTAGCATAGGAGTTATGTGTGTCTAGAGTGTTTTTGTAGTAGTTTTAACATGTTTTTATGTTTGTTTTGCAGGAAAGATGTCCAGATAAAAAACGTAGAAGGCAGCTCAAAAAGAGTGAAGAAACATGACTGCGAAAGCCATCTATAACTCGTTATTCAATCTGCGGTCCCTAGGTGGTGACCGTCGATGTGTAGTTCAGGCTGAGGGAGAAGATCAAGGAACTCTGGCTAAGTGTGTAACCACGAACTCAAACGACGATCCATCGATCAATCGATGGACCATACTGCTAAACCATTGATCAGTTCAGAAAAGTCTCTAGTACCTTATTTCTCCAGATTCTAATTATGTAACGACGGAGGAGCATCCACAAACCGTATATGAGTCGATGGAACCAACTGCAGGTCCGTGGTTTGGTTAAGAAAAGATGTTGAGCTGACGAAGAAAAATAATTTTATGTTTGAACTGATAGAGGCAGTGGACGGACCGTCGCTCCATCGATTGTCCATCTGTAAGGGTCGTCTATCAATGCCACATTTTTGGATAAAATTTCATTATTTCAATTCCTTTTAATTTAGGACAATGTTTTATATAAATAGGGATTAAAACCTCATTTTTGGGGTTAGACATTATTAGTATTATTCTAGTTTTGTTTCGAGATTGGTTTTTGCAAACTTTGGCAATAATTCAATTTCCGGATTTGGTTTTGAAGTTTCATATTGCAATTTCAAGTTGATTTTCTGGGTTTATTCTTATTGTTGAAGTAAGTTCATGATTTCTTCTTCAAAAACTATGAATTGCGATCTTGCTTGCATGGGTAACTAAATCCAAAACTAGGGTCATGGGAACTGTGGTAATTAACACAGCTAGGGTCATGGGAACTATGGTAATTAACAAAGTATATCTAGCAAATAAGCAATTCTCAAATAGGTTCTTGCATGTATTGATAATTCTTTCTTTTCGAAGTCTTTTTAAGGAGTGCACGCATTAGAACTAGCTTTGTTGCTACTTGCTGGACCAAGGAGGTAACAATAGGAAAAGAATTATCAACACAGATTTAGTAGGATACAATCTAATAGGCTAGTGTTTCCTTTATCACTGACAGGACACACTGCAATATGGTTTACTTATCTACCCTACAACTCCGTTTAAACTTGGGATCAATTGAGAGATGTGTTCTTATCAAGGTATTACCCTGTGCCCAAGAAGCTCAACCACAAAGATAAAGTGAAAAACTTTGTGGCATTATGTCGAGAATCGATGAGTAGCTCTTGGGATAGATTTACTGTGTTCGTGAGAGGCGTCCCAAACCATTGCAATGATGATGAGTCATTGAAAGAATACTTCTATTAGGGTCATGATGATAACAATAAAGAAGTTCTCGATAATATTGCGGAGGGTTCCAATGGAGAGTGCACATATGTAGAGATCGCAGAAAAGTTAGAGAAGATATCTCTGAATAACAACGCTTGGAGCACTAGAAAGTAGGACACTTAGAGAAACACCTTTGTAGTGCAAGCTACAAACAACCCAGCGGCAAATGAGATTCGTGAGGAGATGTCGAAAATGAGAACTGAGTTAGGGTTGGTTTTAAAACATAACACTTGAGGTGCAGAGAAGGTAAATGCGGTGAACTTCTTGACTAAACCACTACCTCAAGTAGATGAGTATTATTACGAAGAGGATGCTTATATAGTGAACAATCAGATGGGGGGTTCCTGACCAAAAGCCTAAGGCTCAAATCAAGAAAATTGGCGCCAAGGTCAAGTAAATAAGGTCAGAACTATGGTAACTACAATTGAGGGGTTCAATATGCTCTAGATGGAAACTATAACCGCGACAACAACTTCAACCGGGGTAACTATGGTATAGGAATGATCAGAGTGGACCCTATATTCTACCTCAGAATCGGGAAGTTGCTCGATGGGACAGTGGCGGTAGTGTGGCGCGAGTTGAGGATATGTTACAGAATATAACGAGGATATTTGATACTAATAATTAACACCCAAGGAGATGAGAGGTAACTTAGCTAACATTTCGCAAAAGGTGTATGCACTTGCGGTTTCGATTTAGCATCTTGAGTTACAGATAACTCACTTGTCTACTACTGTGAGTCCATGCCAATGTAGAACTCTTCCTATAAAAATCATCGAGAATCCTAAAAAAGATGGGCATTGTATGGAAATCACTACACAAGGGGTTAAGCAAACAATTGATCCACTTATGCCGTCTGTGGAAGTAGATGATATGAGAAAAGACAAAGAATTAGTAGAAACTAGTGGAGAATTGGTGGACGACACGGTGAATCAAGTAGAGGTGTCTCAGAAAGTTGTCCCCACTACTAGACCTCCGCCACCATTCCCTCATAGATTAGTGAAGAAAACCAAGGATGGTAAATACCGTCAATTTATCACTATGCTGAAATAACTTTCCATCAATGTCCCTTTGATAGAAGCTTTAGAACAAATGCTCGTTTATGATAAGTTTATGAAAGATATGGTAATAAAGACGAGTTCGGTGAGTTTTGAGGGTGATGAGAGAATGCAAAATTGTACTTCTATTGCTAGATTGTCTCTTGTGCAGAAAAAAAAAGATCCTGGCGCTTTCACCATTCTATGTACAATCGGGTTGACACACTTTGCTAAAGCGCTATGTGATCTTGGTGCATGCATAAAACTCATGCCTCTTTCCATTTATAAGAATTTAGGCTTGGGTTACATAAAGCCTACTACCATGCGGATACTGATGGACAATCAAACAATGAAGAGACCCATTGGTATACTCCATGATGTGCTTGTGAAAGTGGAGTCATTCATATTTCTGGACGTTTATTTTATTCTTGATTTTGAGGTTCCCATTATTCTAGGGAGGCCATTCTTTGCCACCGGGCATGCACTGGTTGATATGGAAAAGGGGAATATGTAGGTCCATGAAGAAGAGTGGTGAGCTCCAATCGGTATCTGCTATATCCTACAGGGTTGAGAGTATATCTGAGGTACAAATTGAAGAGCGACTAGGCGTCGAGGCACTAGCTGCAGTGATAATGAATTTTGAAAGTGATGGTATTGAAGAGTATGGGTCTTAAGTGGACACTTGAACGAAATGAATATCAATCAAAACCAAAGAAATTAGAGTTAGATATAAAGAATCGTGAGTCTCCACCAGTGAAACCATCTTTGAGAAGACTCCAAAATTAGAGATTAAGGCTCTACCACCTTATTTGAAGTATGTGTTCTTGGTTAGAGATGACACTTTTTCGGTGAAAATTGCAACGGATTTGAATGGGCAACAAGTAAAGTGTTTAGTGGAGGTTTTGAAGAGTTTGATACGATCCATTGGTTGGACTATTGAAGACATTATTGGTATTCCTCCCGGTATTTTTACACACAAAATCCAACTCATGCCCGATCACAAACCAAGTATTGAGCACCAAAGAAGGTTGAATCCACATATGCAAGAGGTAGTGAAAAAGGAGATCATCAAGTGGTTGGATGCCGGAGTCATTTATCATATTACAGACAGTAGTTGGGTGTGCACTGTTCAGTGTGTGCCTAAAAAGGGTGGAATGACAGTGGTGCTTATTGAGAGGAACGAGCTTGTTCCAATGCGGCCAGTGATTGGATGGATAGTTTGTGTGGACTACCGGAAATTGAATGTGTATATTGAGAAGGAAAATTTCCCCATGCCCTTTATGGATCAAATGTAGACAGACTCGCTGAGAAAAGGTGGTATTATTTTCTTAATGGCTATTCGGGTTATAATTAAATCTCTATTGCCCCTGATGATCAAGATAAGACCACCTTTACTTGCACTTATGGGACATTCACATCCATAATGATACCGTTTAGGTTATGTAATGCACCGGCCATATTCTAGAAAAGCGATTATTATCTTTACTTTATAAAATGTATGATTAAGAGATTTGACTCCTCATATTCTTAGCTCATAGGTCATAGATGAGAATTCATCAACCTAAATCATGTGAGAAGTCCTTTCACATGGACATAGCATATGAAAAGCACCATCTAGTTTAGGGTACTCTTGAGAACACCTTTCTAGATCCCCTCCATTGACTAAATCATCATACGTGAGTGTGTGTGTAGACATATATGTGAGCAAACCTTTCACTTAAACACCCTTAGGCCACACATGTTCATACTTGTATTTTATTAATGAATAAGTGGTTAGGTGAAACTACATGAGCAATACTTTAATATAAACACATTTAGACACTATGCATATTCATACTTCACCATATCATACACTTTACATCATAGCATATAAGACATGTTCGTAACATATTCATGTATATAGATCACAAACCTGGGAACTATCTTATAAAGGCACACATGTGTAATGCATGGTAAAGGTCCCATACCTTTATCCATACTAGTATACCTATCAAGTAATCCTAGTTAGCGATACATAACAAAATTCATACACATAAGCTTTACATGCATATTAGTAGACACAAGTGCATATAAGAATACCCTTTCATTAGACACCAGGAACCTATACTACTTTGTAAGCATGCATGGGGTGTAAGTGTGTGCACATTGGTCAACATGATCATGCAATGGATATCAACAACACATTGAGTCAGCCTTCTTCTTGAGACCGCATTGCCCATTCAAGCATAGACCACACATCACAATCTAGCATAGGAAACAAATTAACTTCACATTACACTTTAGACTCTTAACATTAGCCAATAAGACATTCACATAGGGGCACATAGGTAGGGATTCATTGATCATCAATACTTCATCAATGGCAGCACCTAAACATAACCCTAACATAGTCATTCACAAGCTTATATATTAACAACACAACCTAGATCACAACTGGAATAGAAGACTAGACATGCTTCACATTTGTTGATCATCACCACCACACATTGATAATACAATTGCCTTCAATTCCATGATCACATCACATATATAATGAAAATAAAGTAAACACCACCACCATAAGTGGATCATACAACGCAATGCCATACAAGGCCAATCATCTAGCGATTCTATAAGAATAGTAGAGGAAGTAGGCAATCTTAATTCACCAAGGCTTTTATCATCATTGATAAATACCCATATTTCATCAAAATTCCATATCTAGGGAATTTACTCCAACATAATCGAAATCATGCATCAATCATAACAAGATCAAGATCATATCAAGTACTCTACATTGCCAATCCATAAAATATAGAAGAACATAGGTCAATCTTATTCAAATCTTCTAACTTGATCCACATTGGATCAACCATTCATAACTCATCATAAATTTACATCTTAGGCAGTAGGTAAATCAATTTATCATAGTTGAATCTCATATAAATCATTCTAGCATTAATATCATAATATGCAACCATATAGGCTAAATCGAGATTGGGAGGGACCATGGGTTCAACATGAAATTGGATTGAATTCAACAAGGAAAATAGTAGATAACTATCAAACAATCATAATCATGCTATTAAAATCGTTTTTAGAAAGAACCCATGGCTAGATTTAAAGATAAGAAGTTTGATCATAAATTCTCTTTCAAAATCTTTGAAGGAACTCCTTTGATGGAAGGTTATATAAATATGAAGGATAACCATACCTTTAGATGAAGGAAACATGAAAACATGGTGAAGACACCATCACAATCCCATCTACAAGCTGACCTTGAGCTTCATCTCCCATGGAGGTTTGTAGAGAGATTTGGTTTGGGAGGGAAGTATAATTTGAAGGAATGAATTGGGTATTGGGATTTCATGTTATAAATCAACTTAATATACCAAAGAATACATGAATTAACCGCCTAGAGACAGTTTGGTATGTGGGTTGAATTTCCCAATTCACCCCTTGCATGGCAGCGTGCATGCTGGAAATTGCAGGTAGCACTACGGACGCCAGTCGACGGGGCCTCGATGGACTGACGGCCTGTCCTGGTGCTCCTTCAATGGTGACTGAGGCTGATTCTTAGGGTCTCATTCTCACATATCTAAGTGTTAAGCTACGACCCCATCGACGGGGTGTCATCCCATGCACGAGGCTTCGATTGGCTCATCGATTGACATTGCCAAGGAAGTGTCTCGACAACCTTTGGGTCCTTCTTGAGTCGTACCTGGACGTTTCCAACATAAATACATTCATCAACAAGTTAACGACCTTTCATATTAATTTCAACCAGAACTAACACGTAAACATGTCAAAGACATACCAAGACACACTTGCACGTCTCAAGAGCTAACTTTCGAACGTCTTGAACGTTTCACTTCCAAATGACTTCAAATCAATCATACATGATGATGTGAGGCTCTAGAAACCTTAAATCATTTTGGGGGACTTATAATATCCCTCACTTGGGAACATTCATCCTCGAATGACACTTGGAACACTTTAAACACGACACGGACTTCAATGACCCATAGAGCAGCTCATAACATTCATAGCCTCTTCACACAAAAGTCAATGTACCAAACATACAATGAACACCAACCTTCAAATCATTTAGCACTGAATGCAACATAAGCAAGCAAAAACTTTATTCACCCACTCCTTAATGCATCAATTCACATAGGCTCTTGTTATTTTCATAGGAGGAACATCATTCTCCTAATCATAATATGGTCATTTTCATTTCATTTTTACTAAGACCTCATTATGCAACCACATTTAAGTCACACTTAGGCAGATTCAACAACACTCAAGAAGCAATTAGACACTCATTCTTCAATGCATATAAACTTGGGTCAAGTAGATCAACAATGGATTCTTATTAGTTAGTCGTAGTTCCGTGAGGGACATACTCAACCATACCATTCTTAGTTATGTTTAGGGAGGAATGTCCTTATCCTCAACACACTTACATGCCTCATGAGTTCATACCCAATCAAGGCACAATGGTCAATTCATTTTAAATGAGAAGTTCCAACTTTTAAACCAAAACATGCTCAAACTTTCTTCCTAGTGAAGTCAAAATGGTAAATCACACCACACACATTACAACAATAGGAAGTCATTTCACATAGATTTCAATTTCTATCATAACAGTGCATTTCATAAACATGCATCATTTAGGGAAAATCTTACAATTTATAGGCATACACAAGGACATTAGCTAGACATGACACAAAGTTTTAATAGTGAGCCTACATTCATACTTCACGAATCATAAAAGTCACATAATTTTCAAGAGACTCACATTTTTCATTTTTAAGGAGACCCAATTGCTCATTGGTGGTTTTAAATACCACACTTTAAAGTGACATCAATATGCTTCTTACCTTATCTCATGAAGTCTAATGCACAATGTACAGAACAAGATGCACAACCAATATGAGAGAATATGAATTTGATCAAAAATCCTTTTTCGTGCAATTTAGAATCCTTAAAACATGCTTAACATAGAGTCAATTAGGACATACATAACATATGGAGAATATGTTACTCATACTTTTAGGCAATACTCCTATCATAAACAAGCTTATAGGAACTTCTTAATTTCAAGCTCAAGTAAGAATAGAAAGACAAGATAAGAATATCAAAATCTTACTACTCACATCACCATCCCCCACTTAGGGTAAACCCATTTAAGAGTAACTTAACTCAACCATCATCATTCCTCTAGGCCTAGTACCCAAAGGAAACTCATAACCATCAAGTTAGGTCATACTACCCAACCAATAAGGTCTCAAATCTACCATAATTCCCAAGGATCATAAAAGCCATAGGTGAAAAAATAGAAGAGACTTAGCCATAAGGCCTCTTTCTTTTCTTACAAAACTATGGTAAGCTAACTTCTAGGTCATTTAAACCCACATCATCACCCTACAAGTTAGTCACACTACCTTCACTTCTAGGATCCAGTCTATACAAATGAATCAAATACATACAAAGTAACTATGAAGAACCACTCATATACGAAGGGCAACATGGAACCATTTCACTTATACAAAGGTAACATGCATCTTTATCATTTAACACATTCTTCAAAACATTTCAAGTCTAAACCATATCATAAGACTATCTCAAGCAAAATCATAAAGAAACTTATAATCCAAAAAGGAAGCTCAATTCAACTATAACAACTTCTTCGAAAAGCTCCAACCTTATTATAACATAAATCTTCACATAACATGTCATCTCACTTAAATCACATATACCAATAAATGGCATCACATCATCAAAGCATGCCAAAATTTACTTTCACACATACTCATCAAACAATAAAACCAAGATAAACATCAAAACTCACCTTCTCTCCCTCAAGCATAGCAATACCATCTCATCCAAGCAATCACATCTAAAAGACCAGTGGACAAGAAAGCATAAGAGAGAGATCTTATAGAGTTAAGTTTTGTGGCACGACATGATAATGATGAAGAAGGGAAACTATATCATCATATAGCGTCTCTCTCATAGATGTGTCGTGACTCACCACCGATGAATGAGACTCTACTAGATGTGGCAATATGATACTTTTGAACCCTAAAACCACTTTTATAACCTCATGCTCTGTTAACACGTTTGTGACGACCGGGGAGCACCCCCTAGAAGTAACATGGAGTACTTGAACTCTCGGAGGTCTTATAGAAGCCCATAGTTATTATTCATCACATTTCATAGGTAATTTAGCAAAAAAATTTAAACTTTCTTAGCACATCATATGCTAGAATATCACTTCCATTATATATATATAAAAGTAACTTAGATACATAGTTAAACTTTAAGTCTCTTTGCCATCTTAGACTCAACATCATTAAAGTACATTAGGGACACGACCCTTATAACATAAAACATAACTAACTATTACATGACTTTATAACAACTTGACATAATAAATCCGTGAACTAAGGATTCCTTTGCTGGATCTTGGAAACACATATCAAGCCCCTTCACTTTAGAGACATCCATTTAAGCATTCATAACCTACACTTTGTGTAAAAAGGTGAAGATATTTTACTTGAAACCATGTATCATGCCTTTTTTGTGATTACTTCATAAAACTTGATACAATAAGCATCATACCATTCACACACTTATTTTAGGCATATACAGTAGTCATAATATCACACAAGTCATATATTGCATTTAAGACACATTTGCATCACTTTACAAGGAACTTATATCCCTTTACAGTAAGCTTTATTCTTGTTTACACTGAACCCTTTTCTTCTTAATTCCTTAACTTCTTAACTTCACAAGTAACCTCTAGTGATACTTGGTGAAATGCAATAACAGATAGTATTAAATAAATACTATTAAATAATATTTGTATTTACTGTGTACTAATCCTAGTTCTATTAGGATTAGTACTCCTTCCTATATCTCCTATATATATCTCCCATGTATTCCCTTATTAGGTTAACACTTCAATACAATCAATATTCCTTTATGGTATCAAGAGCCAGAAAACCTAGATCTTCTTTTCTCTAGGTTTTTTTTCTCTCTTTAGGGCACCGATCGTTCCCTCTCTTCTCTTGGGCGGCGGCAGCCATGACAACCGAGCTGGATCCTCTCGATTCACTTCCTTCTGGCGTTAAACTCCTTCTCAGGCATCTTCATGCCCTGATTCCCAAAAAATTATCAGACATAAATTACCCTACATGGAAAATCATCGTTCTTACAGTCCTTGAGGCCAATTACCTTCTCAAATACGTCGATGGAAGCACAGAACCGCCGCTGGCAGTAATCACCGCCACGGACAAATCAGAAAAAACCAATCCGGCCCATGCCACCTGGAAAGCCGTGGATGGCCAGATCCGATCATGTTTGATTGCGGTCATCTCTCCCACGGTTCAGAAACACGTCCGATCCTACACAACTGCTTCAGCCCTGTGGACGGCCCTAGCAACACGCTATGCATCAATTTCCCACTCTCATATTTTTCAATGGCGTGATCGCCTCCACACAATTACCAAAGGCATGAAAACTATGGCAGAGTATTTAGACGAGGTCTCCACCATCATCACAGCCCGCGACACCGTGAACGAAATCATTCCCAAAAAAGATCTTGTCATGTGCGTCGTTCGGGGGATCCCATCAGCTTACTCCTCCATTAAACAGGCGGTTCGCATCAGTCCAACGCCCGTTGACCTGGCTACTCTCTCCTCGTGGCTAAAAAGTGAAGAAATCAATGTGGATCTGGAGAGCAAACTTCTTCTCCGAGAAGCCGCTGATATGGAGCCGGACACCGCCCTCACCGCAATCCAGAACTATCGCGGGGGGCGTGGTGGCGGCCGGCAGGGCAGCCGCGGCGGCTACGGCAGAAACAGCGAAGGCCGTGGGCGCGGTGGTCGGCAGGGCAGTCGTCCGCCGTACGACGGTCAGCATCACGGTAGCAACAATAGCCTGCACTCTTTCGGCAGCGGCGGGTAGTCATCTTCCAGCGGCGGGCAGGACACTTACGAGTGGGATCGTCCAACTTGTCAAATCTGTCAGAAAATAGGACACACCGCTATTCGTTGCTAGTTTCAGTATGAGGAGAGACGAAATAGTGATAACCGTGCCAATTATGCATCTCAAGCCGGCCCTTCCTCTGAATGGCTGTTGGATACTGGGGCCAACATGCACGTTACTTCTGATCTATCCAAGCTTAACGCTCCAAATCCATATCATGGATCCAATGGTATTACTGTTGGCAACGGTGAGTCCCTTAATATTTCTCACACTGGCACGGGTACCATTAAAACCCCCACCGCTATCTTTCACCTAGGTAACCTTACCCACGTCCCTTCTATTAAAATCAATCTCCTTTCAGTTCACCAATTCACAAAAGACAATAATTGCTCACTCTTGTTCACCTCTAATGATTTTCAGATCCTAGACAATACTACCAAGAGAATGATTTTTCAGGGCCCCTGTGAGCATGGTCTGTACGTTCTTCCTGGCACAAGTTCGTCTGCCCACTCAGTTTCAGAAAGCGTTCCTGTGGCTTTAGTGGCTCTTTCGGCTGATGGCCACAGTCTATTGTGGCACAGCCGTCTGGGTCACCCGTCTACTCAAATAATAAATTCTTTAATGTCTCAATTAGGTTTTTCTTCCATTCATGTAAACAATTGTGACTCCTGTTCAATTGCTAAATCTAATAAATTACCTTTTACTTTATCTGAGAAGCGTACAACTGCACCTTTTCAACTTATTCATTCTGACCTATGGGGTCCTACTGCTGTTCCTTCATTTGCTGGTTTTCGCTATTATATTTGTTTTGTGGATGATTTTACAAAATACACTTGGTTGTACCCACTAAAACACAAATCACATGCATACACCACCTTAGTCACTTTTGAAAAAATGGTCAAAACACAATTCAATTCTCATGTTAAAGTTTTTCGAAGTGACAATGGAAAGGAATATGTCAATAACATCTTTGGCCAGTTTCTGCAATCCCTAGGAATTATACATCAAACGTCCTGTCCATACACTCCCGAACAGAATGGGGTGGCTGAGCATAAGCATTGCCATCTCATTGAAACGGTGGTTACGCTTCTACATCAATCTCATCTCCCTGTATCCTTTTGGGTAGAAGCTCTAGCCACCGCAAACTACCTCATTAACAGAATGCCCAGTCACACTCTCTCCAACAAATCACCCTATCAACTCCTTTACCAAGAACTTCCCAATTATACCAACCTCCGCGTCTTTGGGTGTCTTGCCTACCCTTGGCTACGCCCTCATATTACTCACAAATTACAACCCTGATCCCGTCCTTGTATTTTTTTGGGCTATCATCCTACCTCCAAGGGTTATCGCTGTCTTGACCCAAAACTCATCTACATATCTCGTCATGTCAAATTTGTCGAAAATGAGTTTCCCTATGAGTCTATTTCCTCCTCCACAAATACATCATTCATTGGCGTCCTTCCTCTTTTTCCAACATACTCACAGGGTCCCTCACCACCTTCCCCCACACCTCCACCCACTACCCAACCACCCCTCATCACCCCTTCGACTGTCACCCACAATACACCCGCAACCACCACCCACACTCACAACCAACCCGAACCACCTCATACCCACAACATCTCCAGCCCGATCCGTTTAGGGTCCTTCCCGGCCACCCCCGAATCACCACCGCCCGTGCCACCCCCAATACTCATCCCATGTTAACCCGTGGCAAAGCCGGTATCTTTAAACCCAAAACCTTTCAGGCTACCATACTACCAAATACACCCTTTCCCGATAGTGAACCAACAACCTACTCTGTTGCCTCAAAAAATGCTTATTGGCGTCATGCTATGGATGACGAGTTTAAGGCTTTGACTGATCAGAAAACTTGGGTTCTTGTGCCTAAGCCCCATGGGCGGCACCCAGTGGGCTGTAAATGGGTGTACAAAATTAAACACAATGCAGATGGCAGTATTTCCAGGTACAAGGCTCGTTTGGTTGCTAAAGGCTACAATCAGGAGTATGGGCTTGATTACTCCGAGACATTCAGTCTTGTTATTCGGCAGGAAACCATTCTCCTGGTACTGTCACTCGCCGTGCGCAACAATTGGCTCATCAATCAGTTGGATGTTTCCATTGCTTTTCTTCATGGCATGCTTGATGAAACTATCTACATGATGCAACCACCGGGCTATGTTGATCCCCGCTACCCTAAACATGTTTGCAAACTCCAGAAGTCTCTGTATGGGCTCAAGAAAGCCCCCCGTGCTTGGTACACACGTCTGAAAATGTTCCTCTAGGGACTCGGCTTCACGTGTTGCGTACATGACACAAGTCTGTTTACTCGGCATTCAGCACACGGTACAGTCATTCTTCTTGTCTATGTAGATGATATCATTATTACAGGCTCTACTGCAACTCTCATTCAGGATATCACTCGAGCTATGCATACTACCTTCAAAATGAAGGACCTTGGCCCATTAAATTATTTTCAGGAAATGGAGGTTTCTCGGACAGGCAGCGGCTTGTTTCTTCATCAGTCAAAATATGCTCGAGATCTATTGCAGAAAGCTGGACTGGAAAAATGCACCAGTCAACCAACACCGATGGCAGTCTCTTCGTCTACGAATGGAGCTAACACCCCCTTTGCCGATATCACCCACTTCTGCAGCCTCATTGGGGCTCTAAAATATCTGGCCATTACCCTTCCTGACATCCAGTTTGCTGTCAACCGAGTTGCTCAGCGCATGCATCAACCAAGTGAACATGATTACCATTGTCTAAAACGCATTCTCAGGTACATTTTTGGCACTCTTGGTCGTGGTTTACTCATTCAACCCCGGGGACTTGGAGCTTCGGGGTTTCTCAGATTCAGATTGGGCGAATGATAAAAATGACAGAAAATCTACATTGGGGTTTCTCGTTTTTTTGGGCCCGAACCTGATCTCTTGGTGTACAAAAAAACTACCCAAGGTCTCTCGGTCCTCGACTGAAGCTGAATACCGCGCCCTTGCTCCTCTTGCTACTGAGACCATGTGGGTCACATATATTCTTCGCGAACTCCGCGCCACTCACACTGTTCCTTCTCTCTATTGTGACAACAAATCAACCATATGTGTGGCCAAGAATTCCATCCTACACACCAGAATGAAGCATGTTGATACTGATTGTCTCTTTGTTCGCGTGAAGTTCAGGCCAGCACCATGACTGTGCAGAATGTACCCACTGAAGAACAACCGGCTGATATTCTCACCAAGCCTCTCCCGAGACGACAGCAGGATTACCTCAGTTCCAAGCTTCTGTTCGCTTCCGCTCAGCTCAACTTGAGGGGGGATAATAACTGATAGTATTAAATAAATAGTATTAAATAATATTAGTATTTACTGTGTACTAATCCTAGTCCTATTAGGATTAGCACTCCTTAATCCTAGTCCTATTAGGATTAGTACTCCTTCCTATATCTCCTATATATATCTCCCATGTATTCCCTTATTAGGTTAACACTTCAATACAATCAATATTCCTTTAAAATGCATCACCTCAAAGGCCACAATGTACTTATACATTAACCTTCCTAACTCAACACATACATTCATAGGAGAATAACATACCATAAGACACATTTAAGTCAAAACTCCCAATACCTTTACAGTGAACCATATCTAATACTCACATATACTAACTTCACTTTACATAAACCCTTATAAAGATCTTACTCATAACCTCAATTTAAGTTTACTAGTGCAATGTACACGTGAAGCCCCATAACCTCTACTAAGTAAACTTATCAAGAGACAACAAGCACATCATTCACTTCATACATCAACAAGGCAATATAGACACTTTATAAATGTCAAGCAATACCTTCATCATATGGTCAATAAGAACCTCACTATGCATATAAGGTAATACCATATCACATATACTCATTAGGAGACATACCATGCACATCATCACAACAAGATACAACACTACAATGTCATGAATAAGGAACATAAACATATACATATACATTAGAACACCTTCCTAGAACTTTCTTCAAGATATACTTGTACAATGTATAGTTGAAGTCTCATATCCCCACCTACACTAAGCAACTTCCCTGAGGTTATCCTAGTTAGGGTCCTCACTTTACTTCCATTTTCCATTTTACTTTAGGGAAACTATAGTCTTAATCGACACTAAGACCATAGGTGTTAAACATGGAATTCAGTATTGTAGAGCCTAACACCAAGAGAAGGTGCAGTACCTACCCAAGGAGAACATTAACACATGTTAGCATATTAGGTGATATCACTTGCTAGATCCTATGTGGCAAGTATAGTAAATGGAACTTGGAGGCTTATATGGAAACCCTATTTATGGATATCAAGGCATTGTAATTATCCACCTCATGAGGACAATGGTGAACAATCCTTCCTACATTGGGAAGAGCACCCCTCATCTAAGTTCACTTGGTGCTAAGCTAAGTTCCCTTTAATGAAAAGTCCTTATTATCTTTACTTTATAAAATGTAGGCTTGGGAGATTTAACTCCTCATATGCTTAGATCATAGGTCATAGATGAGATTTCATTAACCTAAATCATGTGAGAAGTCCTTACACATGGACATAGCATATGTAAAACACCATCTAGTTTAGGGTACTCTTGAAAACATCTTTAAAGAGCCCCTCCATTGACTAGATCATAATACATGAGTGTGTGTGAATACATATATGTGAGCAAACCTTTCACATAAACACCCTTAGGTCATACATGTTCATACTTGTACTTTATTCATGCATTAGTTCTTAGGTGAGACTATATGAGCAATCCTTTCATATAAATACATTTAGACACAATGCATATTCATACTTCATCATATTATACGCTTTACAACATATCATATAAGACATGTTCATAACATATTCATGCATTCATATTCATGTATATAGATCACAAACCTAGGAACTATACTATCAAGGCACACTTGTGTAGTACACGTATAAAGTCATCCTAGTTAAGGGATACATGACATACTTCATAGTTATAAGCTTTACATGCATAGTAGTAGACATAAGTGCATATGAGAATTCCCTTTCATTAGATACAATGAACTTATACTACTTTGTAAGCATGCATGAGTTGTAAGTGTATGTACATTGGTCAACATGATCATGCAATGTCTATCAACAACACATTGAGGCAATCACCCTCGTGAGACCACAATGCACATTGAAGCATAAACCACACATCACAATCTAGTGTAGGAGACAAGCCAACTTCACATTACACTTTAGACTCCTAACATTAGCTAATAACACATTCACATAGGGGCACATAGGTAGTGGTTCATTGATCATCAATACTTCATCAATGGCAGCACCTAAACATAACCCTAACATAGTCATTCACAAGCTTATACATTAACAACACAACCTAGATCACAACTGGAATAGAAGACTAGGTATGCTTCACATTTGGTGATCATCACCACCACACCTTGATAATACAATTTCCTTCAAGGCCATGATCACATCAAATATGTAATGACAGTAAAGTAAACACCACCAATCATCTAGAAATTCTATACGAAAAGTAGAGGAAGTAGGTATCTTACCGATTCACCAAGGTCTTGATCATCATTGATCAATACCCATAACAATCCATATCTAGGGCATGTACACTAACATAATCGAAATCATGCATCAACTATAATAAGATCAAGATCATATCAAATACTCTACATTGCCAATCTATAGAAGATAGAAGAACCAAGGTCAATCTTACTCAAATCTTCAAACCTTGAACCTTATTGGATAGACTATTCACAATTCATCATAAACTTATATCTTACGCCGTAGCTAAATCAATTTATCAATAATTGAATCTCATAACAATCATTCAAGTATCAAGATCATAATATGCAACCATATAGGCTAAATCAAGATTGGGAGGGAACATGGGTGCAACATGAAATTGGATTGAATTCAACATGAAAAGCAGTAGCTAATCATCAAACCATAATAATCATGCTTTTGAAATCGTTTTTAGAAAGAACTCATGGCTAGATTGAGAGATAAGAAGTTTGATCATAAATTATCTTTTAAAAGATTTGAAGGAACTCCTTAGATGGAAGGTTATTTAAAGATGAAGGATCACCATACCTTTACTAGATGAAAGAACCGCCAAAACTTGGTGAAGAAACCATCTCAATCCCATCTATAAGCTAACCTTAAGCTTCATCTCTTATTGAGGTTTCTAGAGAGGTTTGGTTTAGGAGGGAACTCTAATTTTGAAGGAATGAATTGAGTATTGGGATTTCATGTTATAAATCAACTTAATATACCCAAAAATACATGAATTAACCGCCTGGGGTAAGTTTGAAACATGGGGTGAATTGGGAATTCACCCCTTGCAAGGTAGCGTGCATGCTGCAAATTGCATGCAGCACCTACGGACGCAGTCGACGAGGCATCACAAGGGCTAACTTTCAAACGTTTTGGACGTTTGACTTCTAAATGCCTTCAAATCAATCATGCATTCTGTAAAACACTTATTTAACATGTTTTTACCATTTTTTGACACATGTGAGGCTCTAGATGCATTAACTCATTTTTGGAGGTCTCACACATAGTTATCGTTTATACAATATGATTTGTTAATCTTGATCATTAGTTTTAATAATTGGTTATTGATATTCATTATCCAAATTTTAATTTTTGTCTAAATTTATTATGAGATAGTAACAATAATCGGACAAAAGAGACGGTAAAACATTATCTGTAAAGAAATTCTTTGTGGGAACGATCTCAACTCTATTTGAGTTCTGTAAATTAACAGCTATCGTTTACACTTTTATTTGAAGTTTAAGTTCGGACATATCAAATTTTTGCGCAGCTGTCGGGGAATTTCAATTTAGGAAGTGTTTTACTAGCTTGTATTTAACTTGTAGTTATAATTACCTAATTTCATTTGTGTTGTTGTTTTTGATCTAATACAAATAAATCTGTTTGTGCATAACTACCACTAGAATTAAGTGAGCCACATTGCTTCCTTACGACCCGGAACTGCAGGAAAACTTACGCAAGATGGTTAATGCTCAAGAATTAGAGGCTCAAAGATAGAAATTGGGCCTAGAGACTGAACTCGACGTTGCACGACATGTGCAACATAATGTGGGGATTGGTCAAGCTAGACCAAGTATTCCTCAGAATGTTAGCTGGTTCCACCTAGAGAAGTAGATGAAAACACAGATGATATGATCCCTCCACATCAACCACCTGTATCCCAAAGAGGTAGATTTCAACATCTAGTTCACATGATGTACGAAGAGGATAATGTTGATTTTGATGGACCTGGAGCCACTGGAGCTATAGTGTTACCTCCACTACCTCCAGGGGTAATTCACCATTAACAGTACAATGATACAATTGCTAAATCTCAAAGGAATTTTTAGAAGAGAAATTGGTGATGATGCAAACTAGCATCTGATGAATTTTGTGGGAATCTGCAAATCCCAAGAAATTCTTGGAGTTAGTCAAACTGCAATGAGGCTAAGGTTATTTCCCCTATCTCTTACTGGGGAAGCAACTATTTGGTTGGATGAGATGCCAAATGACTCCATTTGAACTGTGAGTGAATTAGAAGACTGCAAATGAATGATGAGATCAGTACACATAAGCAGTTACCAGGAGAAGCAATGCATGATACTTGGTGGAGGTTCAACAAAAGTTGAAGAAATCCTCCAACCATGATCTTAATGAGAGGCATCTTAAACAAGCTTTCTATAGGTCTCTTAACTCTAAACATGTGGTTGATGCAGTCCGTGGAGGTTCTTTTATGAGGAAACCATTTGTAGAAAGCATGCAACAGTTAGATGAAGTTTCCAAAAACAATAGGGCATGGTACACCAGATATGCAGAATTAGGGGAACTAGGGTATGCATATGAGATGTCAACTAAACAGAGAAAGCAAAAGAAGAAAGTGACCAGTACATGGTACATCTGAGAACTCAAATTGATTTTCTGACAAAGCATATTGTGTCAATGTCTGAAAAGTCAATGTTGTGGGACAACAAAGTAGGTATGAAGATCAATACATTGAAATAAATGAGGAAGCTAACTACTTGGAAAATCAAGGAGGTTTCCGAAATCATAACTCTAGACACCAGACATGGTCAGTATGATAGACCACCAAACAGAGAGCAAGGGAACTGGAAAAATATAAATGGGTACAAAAATGTGTGTTTTTGCCCCCAAAAGCAGAGAAAGAACGAATGGTAATTTCAATGGATCTAAGTTGGAAGACATGATGGTCAAGATGCTTCAAAAGGTTAAATCAACAGATGCATGAGTGAAGGAAATGAGGGGTGAGTTTTCAAGCATAAGTCAGCTGGTTGACACTCACACAATATCTATTAAGCAAATAGAGCAACTGTTGGGACAACTCTCAACACCTTTGAATTAGTGAAACAATGGTTCAATACCAAGTGATACCATTCAAAATCCCGAAAAGGACAGACACTGCATGGCCATCACTATAAGGAGTGGTAAAGTGTTATCTAACTAAAATTTTGCAAGTACCAAGGATGAACAGGTTAAGGAGCAAACTGGCACAAAGGAGGATGAAAGTGAACCTATAGATGACTTGGAGGAAATCCAGCACAGAGCAATTCCAGCCAAAGGAAAAAAGAAAGAGATCCAGGATAAATTGCTTTTACAACAGATTCCTAGACCTCCTCATCCTTTTCATCATAGACTCAAAAAGAAAGCTGAAGATGGAAAGTTTACAAAGTTCATCACCATGCTGAAGCAACTTTCAGTAAATATTCTGCTGGTAGATAACAAATTCCAAGATATGTCAAGTTTATGAAAGACTTGGTTACCAATAAAAAAGTTGTAAGTCTTGATTTTTCTAATGATGTGCATCATTGCAGTGCTATTGCAACCAGATCCCTGGTTTAAAAAAAAAAAGATCCTGGTGTTTTAACAATCTCATGCACCACTGGGACAATCAACTTAGCAAAAGTTTTGTGCGGTCTTGGGGCTAGCATTAATTTGATTCCATTAGCCATTTATGAGATGTTGGGTTTAGGAATGCCAAAACCTACAACAATGAGATTGATTATGGCTGACAGGTCAGTCAAAAGAGTAGTAGGAATCTTGTGTGATGTTTTGGTAAAGGTAGATATATTTATCTTCCCAACAAATTATGTTATTTTGGATTGTGAAGTAGACTTTGAAGTTCCTATAATTGTGGGAAGACCGTTTTTGGCTATGGGAAGAGCTTTGGTTGATGTTGAGCGAGGTGAGTTAAAGTTTAGACTCAATTTAGAGGAAGTCAAGATGAACATAAGTAGACCAACGAAACAAAAACGAGATATGGAAGTGGTATCTGCAATTGAAGTTGTCATTAATTATTACTTAAGGTCACCCATAGAAGAGAGGACATCGGCTGAAACATTAGTCGCGGTGTTGATGAACTTTGATGCGGATTTCCGATCTAATTATGGAGAAACTGTAAATGCTTTACAAGTTATGGAATCACATTCTTATGCACCCAAGAAGTTAGACTTGGATTTGAAAAACAGACAAAATCCTACAGCTAAACCCTCAATTGAAGAACCACAAGTTTTGGAGTTAAAACAGTTGCCCAATCACCTCAAGCATGTATTTTTTGGTACTAACAACACTTTACCTGTGATATTGGCTGTAGCTTTAAATGAAGGACATTTACTGAAGGTGGTTATAGGGCTTCAAAGGTTTAGAAAAGCTATCGGTTGGACCATTACCGATATAATTGGAATACCTCAAGGAATTTGCAAACACAAAATTTAGCTTAAGGAAGATGTCATACCTAAAATAAAGCACCAAAGGAGGTTTAACCCACTAATGCAAGAGGTAATGAAAAAGGAAATAATCAAATGGTTAGATGTTGGGTTGTTTACCCGATCTTTGATAGCCATTGGGTTAGTCTAGTGCAATGTTGTTACAACCCTAAAAATGAAGTGTTTCAAGCTAGAGATTCACATGTGTTACATAAGTTAAAAAAATGATCTAAATTTATGTATTTTAGCATAATAAGTCACTTGGTGAGGTTTGGGAGTCAATCATCAAGGAATGACCCAGACGTTCGAAACCTAGCCTTGTGTGTGTGCTAGCGTGTCCTTGTAAGTTGTATGTGTTTATGTGTGTTGTTTGGAGTCTAAAATGAGTGGGATGACACTAGAACCTATAGGAACATATCTATGGACAAAACGTCTGGGTACGATTCCCTGGGGACCACCCTAAGGTCCCAAAGGAGGACGCAAACTTTGGCCAAGCAAGCTGCCCAAGGCCGCAGGGTTTTGTGCCACGGTGAAACAAAGCTGCGTCGCGTCCAGGTCACACACTTATCTGTACAAAACTAATTTCCAATAAATTGTGGGAACATCTCCGTGACGCGGACTTGTTCCCCGACGAAAATTCCAAAAATTTTAGTGAAGTTTGACTTGTCTAAAGTAGTCCAATCAATGTAGGGGTGTTTTGGGTATTTTGGGGGTGTTTTATGTACTGATTTTAGACCCATTCCCCCAACAAAAAACCCCAAGCCCTCATTTAGAAATCAAAATTTCAAAACTCTCAAAAGTTCTTCTCTCCCAAAAGCTCTCTCAAACTCTATTGGAGCTAGAACTCAAGGTTGAGCTAGGGTTGAAGGTTTTGGACGTTTTCTTCACCAAATCTCGTGGGTTTCTTCATATTAAGGTATGGGTTGTTCATCCTTGACTCTTATTTCATTAAAGGAGCCCATTTTAAGACTTTTCAAAAAGGGTTTTCAAACTCCAACTTCTTATATTTTGAACTCTAAGCATGGGTCTTGAATGAAAACGTTTTAATGAATGTAATATGATATTTTCAATGTTAGTTGATGATTTTAAGGTTAAAACTCAAGGACCCAATGCTCAATGCAATTCCTCAACTTTTGTCTTATGAAGTGGGTTTAATGTGCGTGGTTTGAGAATGTTAGAACTATGGTTTTCTCTATATTATGTTGTGGTTATCTACTGTCTTATTATGCCTTGTTATGATGTTTTTGGTGAAATATTGAGAAAATGTGGTAAAGGCTTGGAGAAGGGTAAGTTGTTCTATCTTGGTTAAGTTATATTGATGTAACTCTTGAGTGGTATGGTCCACCTTTTGTGGCGGTGTTTACTTAAGCTATGTGTGTATTGTGAGAATAGCCTTGAAGGCATGATGTGTGAAGTTAAAGGATGATTTTGATATGTATATGCATGATGTGTATTAGAAGGTTAAAATGAGTATCTTGAAGAGTTTATGTCTAAATGAAGTATGTATACATATGTGAAGTATGATGTGCGCTAATCATGTTAAATGTGGGTATGAGCATGTCTAGAAGTCAATGATGTGAACAAATGTTATTATGTTAAAAGTGTACTCACATGTACTCACACAA
Organism: Solanum chilense; assembly: GCA_032847665.1. Taxonomy (NCBI): domain Eukaryota; kingdom Viridiplantae; phylum Streptophyta; class Magnoliopsida; order Solanales; family Solanaceae; genus Solanum; species Solanum chilense. The sequence goes on along the minus strand of CM064963.1, from coordinate 58,878,071 downwards.
ACACTTTGAATGTATGAAGTAAAGTTATAAATGAAATGGGGAATTGTAGGGTAGACACTCTTCGTGAGAGGAGATGAAGTGTCTAGACCATCCTTACTATTCCTATAGTATGAAAAGGGATTTTGGGGTGAACACTCTTCCTAAGTTGAGATGAAGTGTTTAGTAGCAACCTCACTATTTCCAATGAGGTTTTCAAGATATATTAGAGGTTGATGCCCTTCATGAATGAGATGTGGTATTCAAAAGTAACGTCTAGGGATAAGTACACTTCGTGAGTTTAGATGTGGTACTAAATAGATATCCCTTAACCTATAGTCTATGAATATTTAAGACTACACGAGAGAGTTATACTTAGCATTGAGAGGATTTTAAGGAGAGTTGGGTACACTTTGTTAGTAGAGATGTCGTAACCAAAAGTACCTCTTGAGATGTACACCTCGTTAGTAGAGAATGAGACACTTAGTAGCAATATCCTTATCCCTTAACTATGCGCCCGCGTCGGCATAGCTATTGGAGATTCCATGTAAATGATAAAGTATGACCCTACCTTAGGCAAGTAGGGATCCCTCATCCGGTAGGGTTTAATACTGGTATTCCATGTCTTGCTCTCATAGTCTATGTAGGTTAAATCTAGCCCCCACAAATGAATGTAAATGACCTAAGTCTTCTTAAGGGTGTACTATTTAGGGTAGGTGCTAGAATGAAACACTATCTGTCCATTGCACAAGTAGGCATTTGGAGGGAGTCTTGGTGTGTCCTTATATGTAAATGTATGAATGGGTCATGATATGATGGAAATGAAAGTAATATGACTTTAAGTTTTTTGTTAAAGAAGCATGTTGAAGTTGTGTCGTATATGATGAAGTTATTAATGATGATTGTGGTGTGCTTGATCAAAGGGAATCTCAAGGAGCACTAAGTGGGAGTAGTAGTATGGATTGCTACTTTGACATTGTACTTAGTGTAACTTACAAGTCCTATTGGAGAAAGGCACTTATGTGATGTCCTTAATGCAAGTATGTCTCTAGTGTCTTTGGTATTGAATGTTGACTTGTTAAAAAAATGAAGTGTACTTATCCTTGGTAGTCTTAACAATCACTTGGGTTTGTAGTGAAGAGATTGTATGGTCTATCTCTTCATGTCATACCTAAGTGAGTCTTAGGATAACTTGGGATAAAAAGAGTTAGTTTGAAGTGGGTTTACTACAAGTATGCTCTCTATGAAGTTTTTCTTCTATTTTGTTACGCTCTTACCAGTATTACATACTATTTTTTGTTGATTCCGTGAGCCTTCATGATGATAGATTTGGTGAAGTCATTCTTAAGGCAAGGTGTAACATGATGTTAAACACATGAGAACTTTGAGTACCCGATAATGTCAATTATTCGCACTCGTGCTAAGATTTGTCATTTGTACTAGAAAATGCTATGCAGACAAAGAACGAAGAATGTTAAAAGGCCTGCCCCCTACATATACCCAATCTGAGGTTTATGCCGCATTTGCAGCTAGTGGGTCTTAGGTTCAATTAAATGTCACCCCGACACACCATTTAGCTCGGGACACTAGATCACAAGTCCAACTAAGCCTGCTCCAGAACACTCCCTCTCAGTCTAAAGAAGAGGGCAATGATTCTGTGAATGTTGCAACTTCTAGCAACCAATCTCACTCTACATCACGTAGCCATAATGGTGACAACTCTAGCGAAAATGTGAACAATGACTCAGGGGCAGTGTTGTAGCTGAAAGCAATTCTCAGGCAGATTTACACACCTCATCTCTGGCAATACATACAAAACTTGAAATAGAAGCTCAAACAACTGCTTGACAAAGAGAGCTTGATGAGATACTCACAGATGAAGAGACCATGGTACGGTACGTGCATGCTCAGGAACATCATACATATCATCGAGAACAACTCATAAAATGCTACCGTACTATGTGGACTATGAATCGCTCAAAAGAATTCTTCCACCGAAGTATTGTGAGCAAGACTGGCAGCTTTAAGGATCGTGCTATTTTACTCAAATTTAGGGTGATAATCAGTGACATCAGGGCATTTCCAGATATTTATCAGACGTTTCTGTTTCACAAGTTCAAGTGGATGGATAATGCACCGAGAGATTGCTAGTCACCTGACTAAGGATTGCTATACATCCTATGCAACCACTCTGATAAATCTTGTTTCTTCCACTGAAAGCACAAAAAAGAGGGCAGAAGGAGTTTGCTACTACATTAGGTCCCCTTGACTCAATCATCGTTAAAGGCAAGTCCAATGACATTTTGGAAAATTCTATTAACTGAATGTTGCATGGACCGGACTACATTGCTCCACCATCAGTAGGACTTTCTTAAGGGAAGCACCATGAGTTACCTATGCAGTAACCATGGAAAATTAGGCTTCTCAAGAAAGGGTGTTGCGGTGGATCGCCAAGCCAATTTCCATAGATGGGGAACATGCAAGCTGGGTCACTACTATGCCAATAACCATCACGAAAGCTAAATTGACTTTCCCAGCTAAAGTATGGTTGGTTGTGGTCCGGGCACAATTCCGGCCAATAGCAAATGATAACACACTTTCTCCATCCCTTACTTCACTTGTGGCGTGCTTACTGAGCAGTTACCCAGTTAATACAGGGAGAATCATCACAACTGAAATGAGAGACAAGGCTTTAAATGAGAGAGCAGCATTTACTTTCCCTTATCTTATAGTGAAGTTATGTCTCCAAGCAAAGATTCCTCCCAACCGCTTAGTTGATCGATGGCGTGAGGCCTCAAGAATCATTCATGTGTCGAAGATAACAGATTCGGCAAACCACCTATTTGGGGCTAAAATTGCAACAATAGGTAATCTGACTATTGCTCCGCAAGTTACTTTAGAATTACGACAGGCTGACAGAGTACCTGAGCAAGGAGAATCATCTCCACTGGACATAGAAGCTTCACAGCCAACCGCCACTGCTCAGCTTTCAGGTACATTTTTGACTATCCCTGTAGACTTTTTTAAGAAATTGATTGCAGACCAGCGCCAAACCAACGCATTAGCAGATGAGATAGTATGTCGGATGCCTCAAATGATTGAGACCAAAGTATTTGTTGCCAAGAAGGAAATCACTAGTCAGGTCCGGAAGGAGTTGGGTGTAACGATCCGCAAGTACACCCTAGAAGAAGGGGCACTCTTGGATCGATACAAGGCATACTTGACCCTTTCGGGTCTTATATAAGCCTTTTAACTATTGTTCATTGCATAGGACATAAAAAGTAGTGTGTAATTAAAACTTTCACGACATTTAATATAAAAAGGAATTCTTTCATAAATACAAGGAAAGTCTCATCGTCACAAGCCAAACTTGAAGACACGACATAATATATCAGGGACACGGCGTTTATATTAAAAGAAATACATAATAAGTCTTAAATAAAGAAACTAAGAAACACAGACTATGTCCTCTAATATATGAGGACATACCAAGTCTTAAGAGAGTAGATTCCCAAGTTTTGCCTCCTAGACTTCTCCTTGCTTCCAAACCAATACTTATAGAGTATAGAAAAGTATGGGGTTAGTACAAACAACGTACTAAGTATGGCATATGCAAAAACATGTAAAAAGGGACATTTTTAGTAAAATTACTCTTTAATGCAAATTAAGTAAAACCTTCATGAATATAGAAGCAAAACAACATGTAGAATATCATTTAACATTTAGAAAAGGATTTCTATAACTTTAACAAAAGGGTCATTTTAGAGTAAGCTACACAAAAGTTACAGTGAACCCCTTTAGCATTACAATGAACACATTTATTCCCGAGACAGTGAACCAATCTCTTTTGAGGTTTCCCTAACCAAGTTATCCTAAGACTCACTAAGGTAAAACATGAAGCAAACACCCATACACCTCCTTCAATACACACCTAAGTGATCCTTAAGACCATTAACCATAGTCTTACCTCGCGTGGGAGACAAGTCCACAAACTAATAATTAGGCAATAGAGGAGCATTCATATATTAAGAACTTCACCTAAATGCCTTACTCCAATAGGACTTATAAGTTACACTAAGTGCAATGTGAGAGTAGCATCCCATACTACTACTCCCACTTAGTGCCCCTTAAAGGTTCCCTTTGATCAAGCACACCACATTCCTATCAAGACCCCGTGAACCCCCAAGATCAAGCCAGAGAAAGTGAACTCATTTTCGTGGGAGTTTCCCCAAAAAAGATTATCCTAAGACTCACTAAGTTAAGACATGAAGGAAACGCCTATACACCTCCTTCAATACACACCTAAGTGATCCTTAAGACTGTCACATCCGGGGAGAACCCCCTAGACGTAACTGGCGTCGGCGTCATCCAAGAGGACTAAGACTAGCCTCTTAGTATTCATCATTTCATTCATAGGTTAAAAATGCAGAAAATTTAAAACTTTTCGATTACTTCTACATTGAGGTTTGCTTACACCTGTCGCTTACACATAATATATATTTATCGAGTATATATAGACCCTTCATATAAGAAGATTACATAGTCTTCTACTTTTATTGCACATACATAGTATAAGATAGTCTCATAAGAATTTTATAACATTGTCTCATATTAAACCATCTAGACAAGAGTATCGCAATTTGGGCATAGCCCTTAAATCAACAATTATAGCCACATATAGGCTTCACAATTATAGTATCGAAATGAAAGCGAATGAACAAAGTGTCTTTAAGACTAAACAACATCAAATAGGTAGATAATGGCATTGTCCTCGGAAAAAAAGACCTACCGAACTAGGAAGATAAGAATCCAAGTAGTCTCTAAAGCCTTCTCTAATATCAATAGTCGGATCCTACATTTGTAGTAAACATCAAACACGGGCTAGTACACACTTGTACTAAGTATGAGTATATGAACATAAAACAAGTAAAATCATGCTAAAAAGGAAATTTGATCAAAACCATGCTAAAGTACTTTGAAAAGCCTTATGCACAATCAATAACCCATGCAAGGCAATAATCACATAATCCATAATTCAAACCCATGTACGACACAAGACCAACATCAGCAAGTAATAGTCAATTCAACATACACAAGAGTTCATAACATCATAATATAAGCAAGACCCTTACTCATAACCCACCATTTAGCCTACAAGTGCAATGACCAAGCAAAGCCCATAACCTTACTCAATCAAATAAACCAAACAAATGATCACAAATAATGCCTAACTCAACATAACATAGCATCAATAATAACCATCATGATATTTTGCATTATAGACCAATAACATGTTTATAAATGAATCTAACATCATATAGGATCATCAACATGTAAAGTCGACATCTTCATGGAATATACATTATAAGAACACAAGAACAACCACATAAGAATTCCTTCAAGGCAAACTAGTGTAAGGCATAGGTAGAGTCCCATACCCCTACCTAGGCTAAGTCAAACCTCTCAAACACTAGTTAGTGTATAGTCCATTACATCATTTTACTTTTGGGAACACTTGCCTTAACCGACATAGACCACAAGATCTAAGTGTGGAATCCGGTGGTGTAATACCTTACACCGATGGAAGGCGTTCTACCGGCCAAAGTAGTACCAAACATGAACATAGCATCTAGGTGTATCCACTAGCTAGTATTCCTATTGTGGCAACATAGTTTATGGAGCTTGGGGTTATAATGGAAATATCACTCTATGCTCTTTTTGGACCATGAGGCTATCCACCCCGTGAGTACTATGGTGAACCCTACCTTCCATCCTTGGGAAGGCGCCACCCCTCATCTACAAGTTCACACGGTGCTAAGCTAGAGTCCCTTTTAAAATGTCATTCTTTATTAATAATCACTTAGTTTAGGTCATCGGATCTAATCCCTTATATAGTCATTGTCATTTAGCTAAATAGGTGTTGCATGAGAATATCCTTTCATGGAAACCCTCATATGTGAGATTAGCATATTAACATCATCAGGTCATATTAAGGCACATAGGTACTTCACGACCAACCTTATATAATTTCATCTTAAGCATAATCTCATAATCACATAGTTAAGACATTTTAATTCAACATCATACCAACACCTACATAGGCTATTCACAAGGTATACTCAATTGAACCACATTTTCAATCACAAGCTATCATAATTGAAGTAAAGGTTAGGATCATGAAGACTTAACAAATCTCCTTCAAAATCCATCATCATGGCTTTACCATCAACCAACCAATGATATCCAATAATAGGTGTAGTAATATCAATCAATATTAATTAATACAAGAACTAGGTCAATTGCATGATCACTATCCCACTCATAACCTAGAGTTAGGGGAATTAGGGTTCAACATTAATTTCATCCAATCCCAACAATACATTGCCCAGGTCAATCCACAGATGAGTTAGAATAGATAAAACAAGTCTAATAATCAATTCATAATTCAATTCCCATCAATTTATGACCAAGCTATAAGATTTGGGCAATTTGGGAAAGGGAAATGATCAACATGAAATTGCATTAATTAATCAACAATCTATACTCAATTAGTTATAGGAAATAACAATTTATCATCAATTTGAAGTTTAGAAGAAAACCCATTAGAATTGAAAAACCCCATGGAATTGGGTAATTTGAAAATCAACTTTGAGAGGACCTCTTGGGGAAAGAAATCGCAATAGTGAAGAACCTATACCTTAATGATTATTAATCCAAGAAATTGAAGTGAAATTCTAGAGAAATTGACCTTCTTCTTCAAGCTCTCCCTTCTTCATTGGAGTAATTGGGGAGATAGAAAATAGAGAGAGGTAAGAGCTTTTTTTTGTTTTAGGATGAGTGAAAAATGACTTAAAATGACCCTTAGGCTATATATAATCACCCCCTAAATTACACAAAACACCCCTCACTTAAATGGGTCTTTTTATGAAGTCAAAATGTCGAAAATAAAATTTTACCAAATCTGGAAAGTGGCTTCGCGTCGCGGGGCCAACACACATTTTGTTCCCCAAAAATAAATTTTGGGACAGTGAGGTCCGTGTGGGCTGCATGTCGCGCAGCAGACCACTGATTCTCGTACTTCGCAGGCTGCTTTGGCAGCCTGCCCACCCATGTTGGGGTCCTCCTCCATGACCCTTCGGGTGGTCCTTGGGGCATCGTCATTGGATGTCTAAACCCTCTATACTACACTTTACCTAATTAAAGTCTTTTTACTAATTTTAGACTTCATTTGACCATCCAAAACCATCCCCAAACATAGCTATGTCAAATAGTTCAATTAGGCTAGTTTCCGGATGTCATGGACAATCTTTGACGTCTTGGATCTAAAGCTTCTTGGATGACTTATATACATTATTTTAGGTTTTAAAACAGTATCTAGACCTTTAGAAACTCATGTTAGGATCTATATTAGGTCTTAAATTTCGGAGAATTACAAAGACTACCTATTAAACGCTTACTCCACTCGGGAGAACAAGTGACCACTCAATAACAAGACATTAGAAGAACACTCAACACTTAAAATAAGACACACCAAGACTTCCCTTTTGGAATGCCTACCTTTCCACTACCTACCCTAAGTAGTACACTCTTTTAGAAGACTTAGCTCATTCAATTCACCAAGACTCCCCTTCGGAATGCCTAACTAGTGCAATAGATAGATAGTGTCCCATTCCACCACCTACCCTAAGTAGTAAACTCTTTTAGAAGACTTAGTATTTTGATTACTTTTGTGGCGGTATAGTTTTAACCGACATAGACCATGAGAGATAGACATGGAATACCGATACTACCCTTATAGGGTGAGGCTTCCCCACTAGCCTAGGGTGGGATCTTTCTCTTAGCTTTTACATAGATTTTCTAATAGCTACACCTATCTGGGAGCATAGTTAAGGGATAAGGAGATTGCTACTAAGTAACTCATTATCTACTAACGAGGAGTACTCATCTCAAGAGGTACATTGGAATACAACACCTCAACTCACGAAGTGTAACCACCCCTTCTTCATATCCTCTCGATGCTAAGCATAATTCCCCCACGGAAACTCAATATTATATACTATAGGTTAAGGATAACTAGTGAACATCACATATCAACTCACAAAGGGCATCCATCCTCCAACCTATCTTAAAAAGCTCTTGGGTAATGGGATTGCTACTAAACACTTCATCTTAACTCACGAAGAGTTTTCACCCAAAACTCCCCTTTTTACATAACTTAGCTTCATTCATTCATTCAAGTGTCTGTGTACATGTGAACACACCTTGAACACAAGCATCATTTCATTTACATTTAGTTCTATACATGATTAGACCTTCATTCATCACGTTACACACTTTAATATGCTTCAGATAATCATATAAGTCATTTAGACATAATCTTTAGCATACTTCTAATAACAAGATTCATAAGCCACATTAACAAGAATAACATCATAATCATCTTACTTCACATAATATGCCTTCATCCCCTCATTCACAATACACAAGTAACTTCACATTCATACATTTTAAGTAAACACCGCCACCAAAGGTGGACCATACCACTCAAGAGAATTTCATAAATAAATCTAAACAACATAACCAACTTACCCTTTTATTCAAGATTCCATCACCTATAATAATTTCTTTAACAATTCATCATAATATAGCCCTTAGGGCAGTATCTAAACAACAATATCAACACAAGGAAACCAAAGCTCAAAGACTACAAAATTATGTTCACTCAACCCATTCCTTAAGCCAAAAATTGATAAAAATCTTTAACATGTTTTCATTGATATTTTAGCATTAAAATCACCAACTAAAACTAGAAACAACATATTTGAATCATTTAAAATGTTTTCATGCAAGACCCATACTTAGAGTTAAAGATAGAAGATCTAGGGTTGAAAACCCTTTTCGAAAATCTATTAGTAGTGACACCTTGAATGGAAGAGAGTTCAAGGATGACTACCATACCTAAAATAGAAGAAAACCCATTGATTTTTATCAAGAAACGACCACCAACAACCCTCCTAACTCCTTCTTGAGTCCAAGCTTCTATTTGGTTTTAAAGAGAGTCTTCTTGAGAGAGAGCTTTGTGTTTTAGCAAATGAAGTCTAAAACTAGTTCTTAGGGTTTTAAACATCATAATACACCTAAAAGAACCTAAAAGTATCTTCCTAGGTTCATAAAAGTCTTGGGGTGAATTTATCAAACACCCCAAGCCAAAGATAAAAATTTAAAGCTTTTGCAGGCAGCACCAACGGACCGTTCGACAAACGACGCCCCGTTGATGGGGGTTCGTTTGTTGGTTCTGCAACCCTCAAAACCTGCAGACTTTCAGGTCCAATCGACGGACCAAGTCGACGAGCTGTAGATTGGTCTACTTGTCGTCGACTGGTTCATTGAATGCCACTGTCTAGGCAGTTTTGGGTCTAAGTCTTGGGCCCTTCTCTAGGGGCCCTTGTGGGTCCTAAGTGGGGTTGTAATCGGGCATTAAACCCCTAAACATAGTAGTCTAGGTCTTAGGAACATCTCACACCAATTTAAATTAAAAAGTACACGTAAAACTCGCTAAAACACATAAGGACACACAAGTACTTTCTAAGGCACACCTTCCGAACGTCATGGACGTTCTCAGACGTTTGACCTCCAAACTTAACACACTTCCTAAGGACATCATTATAACTCATTTTAACACAAAATTAACTTATGAAACATCCACGAAGCTCTAGTTCAACTTAATTTATTTTAGGGTGTTACATTGGGGGTACTTAAAGAGTGGCTTGCCAATCAGACAGAGACCGATGATATCAAGGAACAATTGGCTGACATGCAATCTCAGATTAATAATTTAGCCAAGCAACCGGTGCAGCTATCTCCTCCTGCACTACCTAAGTCTGTGATGCAGATGCTGAATCAAGCACCTCTAGTACAATCACTTGATGATGTTTGGGGAGAAGAACTACCCGACAAATCCATAAAGCGGAAGTATATGGCTCGTGACCTCGCCAGGACACTCAACTTGACCCTTTGCTCGAGGCACAGAAAGCAGAGAAGAGAGCTCGCAAAGAATCCCGAAAATTAGAAACGGAACAAGCAGTCCGTGCAAAGGAACAATAAGAAGCAATATTTGTTGGCGCATCTGGAAGTGGAGCACCTGCCCACAGTGAAAGTACAACAACCATCACTGAGGTATCTAATGTACTAACTACACCACTCAGTTCTAAGAAAGCACATGTTGATAAGGGTGTTAGCGCTGAGCCAGAAACCAGTGCCTAGAGCGTCGTAGGTATGACCCCTTCTTATCACCCTTTATGTGTCTCATGCTAGATCGACTTTGAGGGAAAAGTCCTTTATTGTGGAGAGGGGGTGGTTGAGAAACCTTCCATAGCTGTACAAAATGGAGGTTGTCTCCTCCTTTTGAGTTTTTTTTTAATCATAGTAGGTTGAGAATACAGCTGCTAGCTAGGAAACAAAATGAACAATTAATTCTGAACATGGGTTTTGACGGTTAGGATCTTGATGTGACATTTTACATACTAACTTGTTGAACATTGCTGAGTTTGAATGATAAACAAGTGAATTAAGAAACTGGATAATGCAATAATGTGGAAGTGTGTGTGAGTATTAATTGATGTCTAGCGCTATGTGCAGAAACTAGAAGTTGTTTGAGTAGTCTTGCTTGAAACCGAGGACAGGTTGATAGGAAAGGATAAGTAGGCTATTTTTTTGTTATAATCCTATAAAAGACAAAACAAAAAAACCCAAAAAAAATCCTACCAATTGAACCCATTTTGATCCTCAAATAGACTTTTATTCTCACCTAAAACAACTCATAACCTTGGTTTACCCAAAGGTACATTGTCACAACTCAGGCTAAAGCCTAAGTTAAGGGTGAGTACAACCCGAAAAAAAAAAGATAGTTCAACCAGCAAGCTGAAATACAAAGTGGTGTATGTATAAAAAAAAAAGAACAAAGAAAAGAGAGGGGTGTGGCTGTTGGGATGACAGAAAGAAAGGAAACAAAAAATTCAGTTAGAAGAGGATTTGTGAAAACAAAACTTTGGGAAACCAAGGGATTAGTCACTCACGAAACTAAACATCGAGATATTCTTTCCATAGCCCCGATCCTAATGTTACAAGCCAATAAAAGCCCTGCAGTGATAATTTTTCTAAAAGATAGAGTGTAGAAAACAAGGGAAAGCCTATAGTAGTTGTTGGTAGCACTAGAAACTCTTTTAGAGCGTGACGGTAGAACTCAGTCCCAACCATTCCGAGAGAGGGACTTCTTTGGTGTGAGTACACTGTGATTGCATTTGAGAGTGAATTAACTAATCTGATAACTAACAAGCATAAGCATGATTAATTGTAAGTAATGAAATGTCATAAACAGATTCTTACATGTTGGATTCAAAGTATTAGGATAAAAAATGTGTTGAAAATAGTTGTTGCATATTTTCAACGATCTGAAAAGATTTTGAGAAGTAGGGGGATTATTAATCTCATCACTTGAGGACAAGTAATGGTTCAAAGTTAAGGGTACTAGGATATCCGAGTACACCTAATGCTTAAAAAGAAGAACTCATACTAGAATCGAGTGTATTTTGTATGATTTGATGTGTTTGTTGATGTTGCAAGAAGAGTCAGGGAGATATGAAAAAGAAAAGAAAAGAAGTAAACATCACAACCATCTTGACGGTGTGTGGTGCACTTCATAGACCGTGAAGAGTGATGGCAGTAGCTAAATTTTGAAGACTCACATTTAAGAGAATTGAAGTAAAGACCACAGACAACGTCATGGACCGTGATAACTTTGACAGTCCGTGGTTCAGCTCGTGAATAATATTCCAGAGAGTAGTATAAGTTTCCAGAATTTGGGAAAATTGAAGTGCAAACCAAGGACATCTACATGGACCGTAATCACATTGATGGTCTGTGGCTGAACTAGTGAACAAGATTCTAGAGAGCAGTACAAGTTTTCAGAATTTGGAAAGTTGAAGGCAAGACCACATATAACTTTACAAAGCATTGTCTCCTTTATGGACTGTTAGCCTGTCCATTGAGCTAGGTCAAGAAGCTAATGAGAAATCCAATCTTGGGGCACTCTAAGAGAAGACCACGGAAGGCTTCACAGACCATGAAGCCTTTCACGGGAGGTAATGGTGGTCGTGAAGGGAATCGACAATAAAGTCCTAGTTCTATTAGGTTTCTTTATAATACTTTTTGTGGGGTTTTAATTAGGTCGTTTTTGAACCATTATATTATCGAACGTTTCACAAAGGAAAGTATGATAGAAACTGGGATTTTAGCGTCAGTCCAGTTTTCAGATCACTTGTAAACAAGAGGAAGATTGACTCTTACATTATCAAAGTGGTTTTTGAGTTGCAATTTGCTTTCGTAAGTAAATTATGTTCTCAATTATTCCAACTGTTATATACGTGGAATTATGAAGGCACTAAGAATTTAAATCAGGTATGTAGGATCTAAGATGATACTGTGAATCTGACTCTGTAAAATGAGCGTACAGAAATTGTTTTTTACATGTTGATTAAAGCTCTGATTATAATTTGGCCTAACGAGTGCACGCTTTAGACTAGCCTGAATCAGGTCGGTGTTCGAGAGAAAAAATTCAGGTGGTTGTTCGAGAGAAAAAACACTTGTGAGTAGAAAGTAAAGATCTATTTACCGCTTTAAAGTCAAAGTTAGAGTTCGAGAGAAGATAACTTTATCTTCATACCCATTAAGCGAGTTCTTAATGCAAGAATCATTTGTAGTTTGAGAGAATATAAATGATTATTATCTAATAAGTCTAAGAATCATTAGATAAAGTCTATTCGATGAGCTTTGTGATGTTATAATTGCTTGAAGCTTAGATTACAGAAGAGTTTCACAGTTGTTGTCATACTGAACACTAACATGGTTTCTCTTAGTCAACAGAACAACCCATACATAGTTATCATTTATACAGTAGATTTATTTATCTTGATCTTAAGTTTTAGAAATATGTACTTGCTATTCATACTCAAATTTTTCTTTTTGTCTAAATTCATTCGGAAATAGTAACAACAATCGGATAAGAGCAACAGTAAAACATTATATGTAAAGAAATTCTTTGTGGAAACTATCTCAACTCCAGCTGAGTTCTGTAAATTGACAGCGACCATTACACTTTTATTTGAAGTATAAGTTTGGACGTATCACATACCACGAAGTGCAAGAGGAAGTAGATGATGCAATAGAACATGACAATCATAACTTCTAAATCTAGATATGTTGTGATCTTTTAGGTTCACACATTGAGAAATATTAGATGAAAAACCATAATAAACCTTTACATTCTTTAAGAAAAGGCAAAATTTGTGCTTATCTTTTGGAGAAAATGTGTAGCATGTTGTTGGAACTTCAATCTTCTCCCCCTTTTGGATGGGGTGCAATTTTGGCCTAATGTTCATCTCTTGCAAGTCTAATCGATTTTTAATTGTGTCCTTGGTCTTGCCTTTGACATTCATGATTGTCCCCATGATATTATCACATATATTTTTTCAATATGCATAACATCCAAATTATGTCGCAATAAGAGACACTTCAAGTATGGAAGTTCAAAAAGATACTTTTCTTATTCAAATTATCCTTTCGATTTTCATGTGATATCTTTTTTCTTTTCTTAGGATCCTTTGATAATTGTAGCTCTTCATGATCTTGTACTTAATTAAGTATCTCAATACTTGAACGCATGTTTGGTAGGGCCTTTTCTCGACTGTACTATCAAATGAGTCCTTATCATTTCTCCATTTGTGATTCTGAGAAAGATGATGTAAATGATCTATAAAACACTCCTTAATATTCACCAACGAATAGATGAAGCTTTATTGCAACATGGGAATGCCATTTTTCCTTTTGTACTCCATCCAGATAAATTTCCATATGTTGGAAAGTCATTGATTGTCCATAATAAAGAAGCATGTAATTTAAAATTTGTTTCTAGTATATGCATCATAGATTTTGAATACTAATATCCCACAACTCCTTCAGTTCCTTTGTTAAAGGCTGAAGATATGTATCAATTGCATCTCTTAGACCATTTGGACCTGGCATAAGCATTGACAAAATAAAATTTTCTTGCTTTATACATAACCAAGGTGGTAAATTATAAGGAATAAGAACCACATGCCAAATGTTATGCGAGGTTTTGAATTTCGAAATGGTTAAAATTCATCACTAGCAAGTCTAAGACGAACATTACGAGGCTCAACAGCAAATCAAGAATGAAGTTCATCAAATGAATTTCATGCCATTGAAACAACTAGATGCCTCATTATTCCATCATCAACTCTTTTATCCTTGTGCCATGTCATTAGAGTAGATATGTTTGTAGACATAAATAATCTTTGAAGTCTAGGCTTTAAAGGCAAATAGTGTAATCTCTTCAACTCTATCCTTTTACCTTTTTTATTCGTTGCTTCTCTGCTATGTGTATTTGTTTTCCGTCTGGATGCACCACAAACTTTGCAAGAATCAAGTAAGTTATGCTCCTTCCAGTATAACATGAAATAATTAGTACAAGCATCGATCTTGTCGTATGAAAACCCGAGTTCTTGAATTATCTTATTTGCCTCATAATATGAGTTTGGCAAATTGGCGCCATCAGGCAACAACTCCTCTTTCAACATTTTCAATAACATGGTAAATGATGCATTACTCCAACAACCCATACTTTTGATGTGAAGCAATTTAATCAAAGAAGACAGCTTTAAAGCTTTTGAATTTTTATATAATGGCGCTCGAATACTTCAATAGGTTGTAAGAATTTTTTGCTTCAACATTAGGTTCCTCCACAGGGAAATAATCACAATTTGTATGTGTAGTACTTCCATCAAGATTAGGATATAAATCTCTCAACAATTCTTCTACCTCATCTCCACTTTCACATTCTTCTACTTCATCACCATCTTCATCCTCTGACGTATCTTCCGATTCAGAGGCTCACCCAAACATTCTCCAGGAGATAACAAAAAGTATTGTGAATTATATCATATACTATCAAATGTGTCTGAACTATTTTACAAGTTCCTATAGTTTCATTGTAACATTTTACATATGAATATCATATTTCATATTCTTCTCCTGTTTTTTGAAAAGCATAATCCAAAATGTTTGCACTCCTACTAAGTAGATTTCATCGAGAATATTACAACAAGTTTCATCCACTATTTACTAGGCGCCATAACCTTTAAGAGTAAGTACATAAAAAATATTCTAAAAAGATAAGCAATAACAAAGATATTAAGATGAAAATATCTTTTTACAATTCGATACACACAATAGGGTTGAACTCTAAGGTTAGAAAGAAAGATTTAAGAAACTTAGATATCACAATTTCCACAAGAACTGTATGTTACAACCTAGAAAAGAAAACAGAAAAGAGAATGTTACAAAATAAATGGTTTATTTGAATCTTCAAACAATACTAAAGAAAGAAGAAAATCACCAATCACAATTTCCCATCAGAACTATATGTTACAACCTAGAGGAGCAATGAGAAAAAAGAATGTTATCATATATTCATTTCTACAAGCTACAAAGTTTTCTATACTTTTTGGAACACTTAATCGCTAGAATCACACATGGAGTTAGCCCCATGAAATTCATAAGCAAAACATTCTGGACCACAAATATTAGTAGCTCACCTGTAGTTATAAGCCGCTGGAAATTCATATAGAATTAAATTCTAATGCCAAATAAATCAATTTTGTAATTTTTAGGTTCATCATGACTCTTCCTCTTTAAATTTGACGAAATGACAAATATCACGCGCTCATATTTCTCTTGCTTAATAAGTTATATGGATAAGGTATGGACCTTATAGATACAATACATTTTTTCGCAAGTCTCACCTCCCCTACTTAACAGAAGCATTAGAATTATCTAAGTATATCTTACTTTAAAAGTTACATATAACATGTCTAGTTTTTATTTTCGCTCGCAAAATATTAACATGTAACTTGAATCATGGAAAAATTTCTATTTGCAGTAGCTCATGATTCAAATCAGTAACAACCACATGCTAGAAACTAGAGTCACGTCAAACAACAATCACACACTTATATTCATTGAAATATTCATGGCAACATTATCACTCATCCAAACAACTATTTGAGCCGAAAATTAGTGTTTCCCCGGGGAAGAGAGATAAAAAAAACTTGAAGGAGAGAAAGATGTAACCGAGAGTGATGCAACTTGAAACATACAACTCAATCCGTCAGATGTGGTCTATAACCTTCGTAACAACAACAAGAAGCTCACATGTGCAGCCACAGAGAACTAAACCTGGCAAATCAGGATGTTGTCAAATTGAAAACTACAGAACCTTGAATTAGCAAAAAAAACATTAGGTTTTTTTAAAAAGAATGGAACCATGAATTATTTCATTAACCACGTAAAGAGTGCATATGAACGATAAAGTCATGTTAAAAACAAATCATGAGATACTAAGTTATAGCACACAACAAATAAACAGAACTTAGACAACTACTAAAGAGAGATTCCAACAATTATTTAACAAGCAGACGTCTGAGTTAAAATAAAAATCGCAAGAGCAGGTTGAACAAGGAAATTTTCAAACTATTCTAGAACAATAAGGGCGAAGCTGAATCAACTTGAGCGGAAAAGTGAACAAACAACTACACGTTTTAGCTAGCTGAATCAAATAAGAAAAAAAGAATCGCAACATAATGGAAAAAACTACTTGACAAAAACACAAATCTAAACCAATAATACATAGATCTTAGCCTAAACTACATAAATCCATATACTTGCCATAAAACAACAATCAAACTCGAACAAGAAAGCAAATAACAACAAGGCGTAAATACCAATATATACTTAAGAAATCTAATAGGAACACAATATAAAATAACAGAGACAGTCACAAAAATTACCTATAGATAACAGTTACATGTAACACAGAAAATTAGTATATGTTCTTAGTGAAATAATTAGATTTTTCAAATAGAATATGTACTCTATACAAAATATGAATCTCCAGGCAGGCACATACAACAGTTTAAAAAATTGAGTCACTCCTATTGGAAACTCAACCCAATAATCTTTCACTATCTGTACATAAGAAAACAAATCAGAGAAAGAAACTTTCAACCTATCTAGTGTTAGAAAAGAGGAAGAACAAGAAGCAGTATAAGATCATGTTTGATGTCAGTTAGTTTTCCACAATTGTCTGGACGCCTGGTATTTATTGCAAGTTTGCAACTGTCTTTTGTGTTCATCTGTCAACCAAAGAGAAGACGTGAATAAACATGTGAATCAATCTTCCTGTGGAAATTGAAAATAGTGAAGAAAGGTTCTTGTTTTTTAGAATAGGCGTCAGAGTATGATTATTGTATTAGGTTATGTGATCGCAAATGTTTTCTGTGTTTACTTTGTGGAATCTCTGGATGTACATAACTTGAAATGATTGGCATTTGGATTATTACCTAGTGATGTGCCCAACTTCTATTCCATTAGAGTAGTGATGTGATTTATTCAGTTGTTGTAGATGTGGAAATTCATCATGGTGATGCATGCTTGACTCTATAGTTATCCAATTGTGGATTTCTTTTGTGGATGTGAAGTTGGATCATCAATTAGAAATGGTGTGTCCAGCTGGATGTTCATATCTCTTTAGAAGTGAGTGATGAATTGCAAACTATTTCCTTGGTAAATTGTCGTATTAATTAACAGTCTAATATCATCTACTTTTCACTTCTGGAGAATGATTGACTAATTGAGGCTTTCTTATATCTCATATGAAGCTTATGTTATCACAGTGGTTGGTGTACGGCAACAAAGAACAGAACAAATAAATAGAGTATGCTAGATGTTGACTTGAGATGCTAGTGAAATCATTCTGTAGTGCTATGTGTATTTAGACATTTATTCTTCCCCATTCATACCCTGGTCAGTTGAATGCGTATGGTTGTTTTTGAATCCATACCCTCCTTTAGTTAATAATTCCTCAATACGTACGGATGCTTATAATTTGCAACATGTTGTACGTGGTCAATGAGTGTGTCTGGTTGGTAGATGTTTGGATGACATGACATTGACACTTTCTCTCTTTTTTTTGGGTGCAATATCGTGTATTTGAATGTGAAAGAGTTGGTTTGTTCTTGTGGAATCAAACTAAATGGAAGATGAATTAACATGAATATTTGGTAGGAAGATAATTAGTACAAAATAAAAATCAAATATAGTACTTGGTAGGTGAAATTTAGGCAAATCATAAAATGGTTTCATATTCTTAACCTTGACATTTTTGACACATAGTGATGTCATGGATAACATCAACAAGATGAATTTATTACTATAAATAGGTAGATCTTAATTCATTTTCAAATCATCCTCTCACTTGCTGTCACGACCCAAAACCGGGGCCACGACTGGCACCCACATTTACCCTCCTATGTGAGCGAACCAACCAACCTAAACCTTAAACATTTCAATATAATATCAACAAAAGTAATGCGGAAGACTTAAACTCATTATTAAAATCAAATCAATAACTATTATTAATATCCCCAAAATCTGGAAGTCATCATCACAAGAACATCTATCTCAAATTACTAAACTAAGAATGTCTAAGAAGCTAAAACCAATGAAAGCTAGTCCATGCCGGAAGTTCAAGGCATCAAGACTTGAAGAAGAAGATCCAGTCCAAGCTAGACGCGTTAGCTCACCCTGAATTTCCGATGTAGTGAAGACTGGCTAGAATTACTGCTGCGTTGAGGATGAAGGAACGTTTGCTGCACTCCACAAATAACAAAGAACAAAACATAAAAGTAGGGGGTCAGTACAACCACAAGTACTGAGTAGATATCATCGGCCAACTCAAAATAGAAAACAACATATATCAATAATATCATAAATCTACTATAAAACTCAACATGTAGCAATAACAAGTACTATAATCATCAACAAGTACTATCAAGTTCATCCATGAGGACTCAAGCCTCCATGCCATACTCATTTGGGAAATTAAGTTCATTATGTTGAGTATATTTATCATCTTTCAAGATTCATTATCTTTCTTCCTCTTGTGTCGGTACGTGACACTCCGATCCCCTA
>CM064963.1:58783818-58850187 GCA_032847665.1 Solanum chilense | reverse complement strand
TCTCATTATATAATTTATCAAGCCTTCTTTTATACTAAGGCATCATCATTAACAAAGTGAATTAGGGTTTTCTTTCAAGGTTTTGGATTCAATAGCTTCATCATGCTTAGTTTATCATAATCACATAATCATATTCATGCAAGCATACAATTAAGCATATAGAATGGTTTACAATACTACCAATACATATTATTCGCTATTAAGAGTCTACTACGAATAACGTAAAACAACCATAACCTACCTCCACCGAAGACTAGTGATCAAGCAAGAATTTCCAAAGCTTTGTTTTTCTCCTCAGCCTCTCGATCGATTCCTCTCTTTCTCTTGGTTCTTTCTGTTTTGTTTTATTCAAACCCTCTTTCCTTTACCCTAATTATCATATAATTAAGTGTAAAAGAGGACAATAATACCCCACTAATTAACCCAAAGTTACCTCTTTTATCCCTCAAGAATTGAACTTATTAATATTAACCCTCAATCTTTATAATTAAGGAAAGAATAGTCCAAAACGTCCCTTAAAACGTGTAAAGAAATCCGATTCTGCCTGGGATTTGCGCAACCTGTGACGGCCCGTCGTGCCTGCGACGGTCCGTCACGCAGGTCGTCGCAACAGCCTAGAATCCCATTTTTCACTAAGTGCACTGTGACGGTCCGTCACACTCGTGACGGTCCGTCCTGCACTTCCGTCATGACGGTCAGAGACTCGTTCCTTGTACCAAATTCTCAAAAGTTGAAGTGTTTTGCAACGGGAGCTCACGACGGTCCGTCGTGGATGTGACGGTCCGTACTGCAGGTCCGTCACAATTTACAGAGAGTCGATTTTCAGTTCCCAGTTTCAGAATTCCTAAGTATATTGAAACGATACACTCTCGACGGGCCGTCGTGACTATGACGGTCCGTCGTGGTGTCCGTAGTCTTGGCCAGTTTTTCCAGAATAAAATCTGCTGCTCAAAACGACTAAACAGGTCGTTACACTTGCCTTCTCACCTACTAAGACATTTGTGTTCTCTCTCTTGTACTATTTCACTTAATATTCGTAGAGTGAAATAAATATTGGTGTAGTTGTTCTTTGTTGGACGTAGGATCATTTGATCCAAACCACGTTAAATATTGTTCTTCCTTGTTCTTTAATTTCACGTTTCTGCTAACAATTGGTATCAGAGCAAAGGTTCTGTCTTAGTATGCTCTGTGGTTGTAGCACAGTCTGAACTTCCACATCAGAAAAGAATTACTTTGATTTTTAGTAGTTCCAAATACATTGTAGTAGAAAAGGAAGAACAAGTAAAGATGAGTTCCACGAAGTTTGAAATTGATAGATTTAGTAGGCGCAACAACTTCAATATCTGGAAGATCCAGATGATGGCGTTACTGCGATGGAAGGTTCAGCCCATGCTATTGACGGAAAGTATCCTCATAAGATATCAGATTCCGAAAAGGAAAAGATTGAAGGAGATGCATTGAGTGCAATCCATCAGTCCCTTGTACGTAGCGTACTTTGTGAAGTGAATACAAGTACTGAAGAAATGGCCAAAGAGTTACGGGAAAAGCTGGAAGGTCTTTACTAGGACCAGTCAGTGACAACACGGATGTTGTTACAACGACGTCTTCATACCTTTAAGATGGATTCAGGTTCTTTGTTGCAAGATCATCTAGATGCTTTCATACAAACTAGTGATGGACTTACAAACTGCTAAAATTAAAAAGGACGAGGAGACGCTTGCATGTCCTTTGCTATTTTCAGTGACTTCAAAATATTGTGATATTGAGAATTCAATGATGTATAGCAAACAACCTATCAAACTTGACCAAGTGCGGCAAGCACTTAACTCTTGTGATGTGTGAATGCATTTTGAGGGAGAGAAAAGTGACGAAGCTAGTGGACTCTTTGTAAGAGATCGTATTAGCCAATAGGGAAGGACCAAATCGAAGTACAAATCAAAGTCTCGTGTGAACTAAAATAATACGGAGTGCTGGGGTTGCCACAAGAAGGGGTACTTTGAACGAGATTGCCCTATGTCGAATTCCAAAGAAAAGGCGAGTACATCCATTGTTAAGCAAGTACATGATAATGATGATGATTATGTACTAACAACATCATCCAATAGTGGAGTCTATGACAACAAATGGGTCTTAGACAATGGTTGCACTCTACATATGACATTCTGAAAAGATTGGTTCAGCAGCTATGAAACAAGCAGAGGAACTATATTTAAGAAGTAATAGAGAGAAGATGTTTTTAAGAGGCTTGTTTTATTTATGAAGGCAAATGCCTCTTTATATAGACACACGTATTGGCCTTTACTGTTACTATACAGTAATTTGGCCTCTACTATTTACACAGTAACTTGACTCTTACTATTTATACAGTTATTTGACCCTTACTATTCATGATTACTATTCATGAATAGGACACTAACACTATTTACTTTTACGACTTTTTACAAAAAACAAAATAAACTTTGGCCAAATGGCCGACATACTATTACAATACTTTTTTACATATGGCTGAAATTCAGCCGACACAAAACGACAAACATACTAAAAGACTTTATTTTACAGATATCTTTCTTTATCTTGTATGAATTTTCTTTGCTTTATCTCTTTATCCCAAATCAACTGTTGGTATTACGTTATCTTCTCTGTTACACTTGGAGCATCTATGATCTGGGTATTTGTTGCTGATAAGTTTACAATATCTTACTAATAACTCTTCTAAAATAAATCCTTTTTTCAAGGCTCTTGTAGTTGGTTGCTCTTCTGGCTTTAGCAATGACAAAATCCATCGCTGGACTTCATCCATATCTGATTTCCTTAGCTCTTTGGAATTAGAATAAATCATTGCTTGATCTCGTGCATAATAACTCCAAATAGCATTGCCATTTAAATAATTATTGGCTAACTCTTGTATAATTGTTGTTATTCCAATTATTCTTTTATTCGCATAAAAGCTTGGTATTTCTATCTTTGGTATCTCAGCTTGTTTTTCTATCTCTTCCGGTATAATCATATCTCTAGTCAGGCCCATCTTTATAACTTGTATTGGTGACTTTATCTCCTCGTATAATATTTCTGCTGGTGCTGTATAGTATTTTATAAAAAATAGGTTTCCTTTAGTAATTCTCTTATATGTCATAAATGCTTTATGTAATTCTGGTATTCTAATTATTTCTTCTCCGTCGTATGTATATACTGTATTTAGTAGTCCATAGCTATAACATGTTTTAACTAAATTTGGACTAGTTTTAGGTTGTGCTATAAGTCTGTTATATCCTTGTAACTTTTGGGTTATATAGTCTTCTTCGGGATTTTTTGTTTATGTAGATCTTGGGTTCAGGTTTAAATATGTCTGGATTTTGTATATGTTTTCGATGTAGGACTGCGTAATATAGTTGTATCTCTTTTTGTCATTCTGTAGACTGACTGCATATGTAGATGTTTGTGGTTCTACGGGTATCTGTATTTGTGGTTTTTGGATAAATGGTTTTATGAATAGTTGGTTTAGATTCATATTTTTTGGTTTCTCACTATCTTTTTTGCTTGTACCTGCAGCTGTATTTAAAAAAACTTTGTTATGGGTTTTTTGGAGTTTCCCAACTTCTCCTTCTAGATCTGGCTGTTTTTCGTCTGCCGAACGACGTAGCTCCGCATGTTTATAGTCATGCTGCTGACTTGTAGATTCTACATTTTCTTCTAGCTTTTGAATTCTCAAGCCCATACTATCCACTTTTGTACAAAGTGTAGTTAGGGTTTTGAGTATGTTTTCCATAAGATTATCTTGTCCTGGTTGTGTAACTCTGTCTTGATAAATAGTCTGCAATCATATTTTTGTCAGTTTTTATTACCTCAATTGTAAATGTAAAATTTAATATGTTTAATACTAGTCTCCTTATTTCTTTTGTTGTAACTGAATCATCTATTTTTTTTGTTATCCACCATTTTACCTGTGTATTATCTGTTCTTACAATAAATTTATTGTAAACAATATATGGTTCAAATGCTAATAAACATTTATATAATGCGAATAATTCTTTTCTATTTATTTCCCATTTTATTTGTGCTTCTGTATAAGATCCTGAATAATATCTACAATGGTGTTCTATTTTTTCTTTTTCATATTTGTATTTTAAAACTCCTCCATAACTATGATCACTCGAATCTGTTTCAACAATATAAGTAAATGTTTTATTTTCATCAGGAAAATATAGTTTTGGTAATTTTTTACATAAATTCTTAATATTTCTTATATGTTCTTTATCTTTATTGTCGAAATAATATTCTACATCTTTTTTAAGTTTTTTATGTAATGGTTTTAGATGTTCTGCTAATTTTGGTATATATTCTCTTACCTGATTTACTAATCCTAGAAAGGATTGTAATTTCTTTTTTGTATCTATATTTTCATCAATAGTAATTATTTTTTGTACTATATGAGTTTGCATTTTTATTCCATTTCTATCTATTTGTATTCCTAGAAATTCTATCTGTGATTTCATAATTTCTGCTTTCTTTTTACTTAAGCTTATACCTGAGTGTTTAATTATGTGTATGAATTTTTCTAATAATTTTATATGTTCATCTTGTGTCTTAGAATATAGTAATATATCATCTATATATACAATACAGTTTTCTAACTGGTTAAAACAGTTATCCATAAAATGTTGGTATCTACCTGGTGCATTTTTATATCCAAAAGGTAAAACATTCCATTCATAGAAACCTTGCGGTACTGTGAATGCTGTTAATTGTTTAGATTCTTCTTCTAATTTTAGGTGGTAAAATCCTGATTTACAGTCAAATTTGGTAAAATAATTATATCCTTGTATTTGTCTTATTTTTATTATTTTGTTTGGTATTGGATAATTGTATGTTTTAGTCTTAGCATTTAGATTACGATAATCTATGACCATTCTACTTTTACCTCTTTTTTGTTCACTATGTTTTATAACTATAAATGCTGGACTTGTATGTTTACTATTACTTTTTTGTATGTAATTATTTTCTAATAATTCATCTATGTGTATTTTAAATTCTTTTAAATCATCAAAGTTATATTTTAATGGTTTCTGTGTTATTATACTATTTTTATCTATTAATTCAATTTTTACTTTTGTCTTATGTTTTTCCCATCCTTGTAATGGATCTTCACTATATAATTGTTCTAGTTGTTTATTAATTAATTTAATTTTGTCTATAGCAAATATAATAATTTCTAATTGTGTTATTTGTTTATTATTTATATTTTCCATTTCTTGGTTTATTTTTTCACTTCCTTTTATCCATTCCATAGGTTTTCGTTGTTTATTATTTACTCTTTTTGCTCCTATTTTGTTTCCGCATGGTGTGGTAAACCACCAATGTGTCTTTGTTATTATGTGTGGATAAAATCTATCTAAAAATGACATTCCTAATAACATATCTTTTGTGGTAAATTCAAAATTATACATTTCTTCTATTGTTAGTATCTTATCCCATATTTGTATTTTTATATTTTTTGCTTTATATTTAATCATACTTCCTTCATTGTTAAATCCTGTTACTACCATTGTTGTTTTTAATTTTTCCCATTTATCTTCTGGTAAACAGTTATATTTACATATATTCGCTTCTGCTCCTGTATCTATCATAGGGGTATAATATCTGTTGTGATATCCTTCTACAATAATTTTTGCAAGTATAAATATTTTCATTAATCATTTTGTTCTTTTTATAATTATTTTCTTATTTTGACAAGTTATTGTTATTTGTTCATTTTCTATGTTGTATGGTTTAACTTTTTCTAACCATTTTATTCCTAATGTAATATTATAGTTTCCTTGGTATATTTTAAATGGTATTACTAAGGGTATTCCTCCTATAATTATTTCTTTTTCTGTTGTTTCTTCATTTGTGCTTACAATCTCACTAGGTAATCCAGGGCATGTATGTCCTGTTCTTATAATTTCTTCTTCTAATACTAACTCTCTTGTTATATAATTTTCTTCTTGTCCTGTGTTTATTAAGATTTTATATTCTCTTTGCTCTATTATTCCTGTTATGAAATAATGATATGGTGTTACTTCTTTCTTATCTAATAAGTTTTGTGGGATTTCATAGTTCCTTTTAGATGTACTCATTCTTGATGATGTAGCTCTTGTTAATGTATTTGGTACGCTTGAAGTGCTTAGTCTTTCCTTTGCGATTTCTAAATCTTTTTCTATGTCAATTTCTTTATAGCTATAGTCATTATTGTCTATTACAGTAATTATTTTTTCAAAAGGATTTTCTATTTTTATTTTATTAATTTTATTTCTTGCTATTATTTTATGCTTTGTTGTTAATATATATAGGTTTTTACATCTTGCTGTAAATAATTTGCTACCTGGTGCTAGTTCTATTCCAGACATTTTCCAATATAGAACTAATGATTTATCTATATTTTTATCTGTTAATGATACTGTATAATTAGCACTTATTGTAAATTTAAATTTTTGATATATTAAGTTTCCTCTTACTGCACTGATTATGCTTTTTTCTATAGGGTGTACAATTCTATCATCTGCTAAATATATTTCAATAGGTGTATCTATTCCTTCGCTAAAACAAGCTTTTATTAATATTTCTGTCCCTCCTAAATGTACATATTTTATTGGTGTTTTAGCTTTTATATCTTGTATTTCTTTGTTTATCGTTCTTTTATTTATTATAGGTATATATGCTTTTCCTCTTGTATATCTGCAATCTATGATATGTTCTTTCTGACTAACTACATAGTATTCTTCTTTTTGTTTTTTAAACCAGTTTCATAAAATAGGTATTTCAAGTACTTTTTCAACACTTAAATCTAATTCTTTTCCTTTTATTTGTTCAAATATCATATTATCAAATATAATTTTTTGTTCTGATGATTCTTCATCTTGATAATCTTCCTTGGATATTATTTTATTTCATTTTCAGACATTATATTTCTTCATCTGTTTCATTATTATCTAGATTAATATTTTCTCCTTCATTTTCAGCTTCTATATCTGATAATTCATATATACTATCATTTTCACTTAATTCATAATCTATGTATTCTATTTGCATATATTTTTCATTGTCTATGATTAATTCTGCTATTTGTTTTCTTTTTGGATTTTTAGGTAATTTACAGTCTTTAGCTATGTGTCCTATCTTTCTGCAATTATAACAAGTACATTGGGATATCTTTCTTTTTGGTCTGTATGGTCTTTTTATTTTATAGTTTCTTACATAATACCTTCGTCTTGGTTGTTTATATTTATATTTAGTTTTATTTTTTCTATAATTTTTATATCTTTTGGATTTTTGTTTTTTATTTGTACATCCAAATTGTGGTGCCATTTTATTTTTGCAACATGCTAAATTTTTATTTAGTACTTTTTCCATTTTTAATTTTTCTTTTTGGTTTTCACATAATTATGTAAACCATTGAGATAGAAATTTTATTCTAGCTCCTAAAGTATCTACCATTCCTTCATTATTCCAATCTTTTATTATTTTTGTACTAAATGGTTCTGGTAATTTTGTAAAATATTGTTTTCTTATTTCCTTTGCTTCGTCTATATTGTATTTAGCTTTGTAATAATATTCTTTGAATGCACAAGTATATTCTTCTATATAACACATTTTACATATAGCTAATTTTGTCATAAGTTGTCTATTTATTATTTTTTCTCTATTTTGTTCTCTTATATCTGTGGTCATACCTCCAAATTCACTTCTTATTGCTGATTCATATTTGTCTAATATATCTATATTTGTTGCTGATGAGGATCCATCCATTTTCTTATCATTCCTAAGTACTTCTAAACTTTCTGGGGGTAGATTTTCTATCCATAATTTTGTTGTTCCTACAAATGTTCTTTCTATATATCTTGGTGTTTTTGTTGTGTCTATTTTGTTATCTATTAACTGTTTAGATATATTTCCTGTCCATAGTAATATTGCTTTATTTATGTCTGTGACACAGTCTAAATCTAAGAAATTATATTGTTCACTTATTGGTTTTGGTATCCAATTTTTATTTAATCTACTGTTCCATATTGCATTATTTTTATCTGATTGTTGATAACTTTCTGTATAATAAGTTGGTGGTGTCCTCCTAGGACTACTTCTAGGACTATTTCTGGGACTATTATCTGGGGTTTTTACTCTTGACGTACTAGGTTTATTCATATCTCCTGTATTTATTTCTAATTTTTTCGGTTTATTTATCTGTTCTAAAATTTCTGTATATGTTTCACTTATATCGCTTATTTCTGATTGTTGGTCATTTTCATTTCCATCTATTTCATTTACTTCAATATCTTCATTTAGAACTTCATTTAGTTTTTGTTCCATTTTTTTTATTTCATTTGTTAATTCAAGCTCTTTATCTTTTTCTTTTTGTTTTTTGTTTATTTTCATATAATAATTTTAATCTGGCTAATTCTTTTTCTAATTCACTTATTCTTATATTTTTTATTTCTTCTAAATGTTGTACTTCTTGCTTTGCTTGTGTTTTTATTTTTTCAATTTCTCTTGATTTATCTATTTCTTCATTTTCTTTTGTTATTCTTACCATAGCTGTTAAACTATCTTCTAATTTTGCTGTTTCTTTTTCTAGCATTAAATATAAGTTATTTCCTATTTTCTTATATCTTCTTCCTAAATTTGAAAATACTATTTTTATTATCATTCCGTCTTGGTTTTCATATGTCTTTTCATCTACTGCAAACTCCTCTTTGTTCATTATAATCTATGTATTATATTATGTTGTAATTCATATTCGAGACAATCTAATTCTAATTCTAACATAAATATAGCTTTTCTTTGTGCTAGTATTGATTTATTACATACTTCTGCTAATATATTTTCTTCTAACCTTCTTTTTCAATGTTGTAATTCTTGTTCTTTTTCAGTTATTTTTTCCATTATTTTTTCTATTAATTGTTGTTTATATTTTTCTTCGTTCATACTGTTTTTTCAAATAGCAAACATATTTGTATTCTGTTTTTGAAATTATTTTTATTAAATGATCTTTTTTATCATTATCTGTCTTGGCTAGTTGTGATAATTGATATTCTATATATAAGGATTTTAATTTTTTCCATATTTTTCGTACTTTTTTGTCTATCTTAGTTTTTGTTATTTTAGTTTCTTTGCTTGGTGTTATATTATTCTTCATAAAATGTCTTTCTATAATATTTTCTTTTAAGTAGATCTAATCGTTGTATTTCATTAGCATTGGTTATAATATATTCTAGATATTCATCTTCTCGAGTTCTTAAATAACCAAATAAATTTTCAATTAGTAATTTTTCATGTAGATCTATGTCTTCTATAGTTTGTACCCAATATTGTAAGTATTCGTAATTTATCATTGATCTCTGAATATATCTATATCATCATATAAATCATATATGTCATAGTAAAGTTCATCTTGTATACTTTGTATGGTTAACTCAGTCCAACCTTGGGTTGTTATTTCTATTATTTCATATGTTACCAATTTGTCATAAATTTCTCTTTTTATATCAGTACTCAGATTTTTTAGTATATAGAGTAGTAATATCTTATAATTAACATCATCGTTTAGAAGGTAAGTATCCATTTTTATCATTTTCATTTTCACTAAAATTTTATTCCTTCCAACCTCTTAATAAATTATACTTGTTTATTATGCAAAAATAATGATTTAATAATCATCTCGTCTGGTCACTACTACAGTTTTCTTCTTTGATTAGTTACCCTAACAGCCCCTCAACTTTGTTTACTCCCCTAAACGGCCTTCTCTGCCTACCGGTTTCAACTTTAGGATGGCATAGTCTGGGCATACTTATTCCAAGAATATTTCTGTAGCAAACTTTCTAAAGATGGTTATTATAACATTATTCAAACATGATAAACAATTATAATTAACAAGAGATTTTCAGGAATAAATTAATTTAGCTACTCATGAGCATAAAATGATATACCTGTTCTTGTAGATCATCCGTCATAGTTGATTTGTCTTCCATAATTATTTAATTAGCTAGCTCTGATACCAATGTGGGGGGTGGAAGCGGAATTGTAAGAAGTAATATAATACATAGATTATAATGAACAAAGAGGAGTTTGCAGTAGATGAAAAGACATATGAAAACCAAGACGGAATGATAATAAAAATAGTATTTTCAAATTTAGGAAGAAGATATAAGAAAATAGGAAATAACTTATATTTAATGCTAGAAAAAGAAACAGCAAAATTAGAAGATAGTTTAACAGCTATGGTAAGAATAACAAAAGAAAATGAAGAAATAGATAAATCAAGAGAAATTGAAAAAATAAAAACACAAGCAAAACAAGAAGTACAACATTTAGAAGAAATAAAAAATACAAGAATAAGTGAATTAGAAAAAGAATTAGCTAGATTAAAATTATTATATGAAAATAAACAAAAGAAAAAAGAAAAAGATAAAGAGCTTGAATTAACAAATGAAATAAAAGAAATGGAACAAAAACTAAATGAAGATCTAAATGAAGATATTGAAGTAAATGAAATAGATGGAAATGAAAATGACCAACAATCAGAAATAAGCGATATAAGTGAAACATATACAGAAATTTTAGAACAGATAAATAAACCGAAAAAATTAGAAATAAATACAGGAGATATGAATAAACCTAGTACGTCAAGAGTAAAAACCCCAGATAATAGTCCCAGAAATAGTCCTAGAAGTAGTCCTAGGAGGACACCACCAACTTATTATACCGAAAGTTATCAACAATCAGATAAAAATAATGCAATATGGAACAGTAGATTAAATAAAAATTGGATGCCAAAACCAATAAGTGAACAATATAATTTCTTAGATTTAGACTGTGTCACAGACATAAATAAAGCAATATTACTATGGACAGGAAATATATCTAAACAGTTAATAGATAACAAAATAGACACAACAAAAACACCAAGATATATAGAAAGAACATTTGTAGGAACAACAAAATTATGGATAGAAAATCTACCCTCGGAAAGTTTAGAAGTACTTAGGAATGATAAGAAAATGGATGGATCCTCATCAGCAACAAATATAGATATACTAGACAAATATGAATCAGCAATAAGAAATGAATTTGGAGGTATGACCACAGATATAAGAGAACAAAATAGAGAAAAAATAATAAATAGACAACTTATGACAAAATTAGCTATATGTAAAATGTGTTATATAGAAGAATATACTTGTGCATTCAAAGAATATTATTACAAAGCTAAATACAATTTAGACGAAGCAAAAGAAACAAGAAAACAATATTTTACAAAATTACCAGAACCATTTAGTACAAACATAATAAAGGATTGGAATAATGAAGGAATGGTAGATACTTTAGGAGCTAGAATAAAATTTTTATTTCAATGGTTTACACAATTATGTGAGAACAAAAAAGAAAAATTAAAAATGGAAAAGGTACTAAATAAAATTTAGCATGTTGCAAAAATAAAATGGCACCCCCATTTTGGATGTACAAATAAAAAACAAAAATCAAAAAGATATAAAAATTATAGAAAGAATAAAACTAAATATAAATATAAACAACCAAGACGAAGGTATTATGTAAAAAGCTATAAAATAAAAAGACCATACAGACCAAAAAGAAAGATTTCCCAATGTACTTGTTATAATTGCGAAAAGATAGGACACATAGCTAAAGACTGTAAATTACCTAAAAATCCAAAAAGAAAACAAATAGCAGAATTAATCATAGACAATGAAAAATATATGCAAATAGAATACATAGATTATGAATTAAGTGAAAATGATAGTATATATGAATTATCAGATATAGAAGCTGAAAATGAAGGAGAAAATATTAATCTAGATAATAATGAAACAGATGAAGAAATATAATGTCTGAAAATGAAATAAAAATAATATCCAAGGAAGATTATCAAGATGAAGAATCATCAGAACAAAAAATTATATTTGATAATACGATATTTGAACAAATAAAAGGAAAAGAATTAGATTTAAGTGTTGAAAAAGTACTTGAAATACCTATTTTAAGAAATTGGTTTAAGAAACAAAAAGAAGAATACTATGTAGTTAGTCAAAAAGAACATATCATAGATTGTAGATATACAAGAGGAAAAGCATATATACCTATAATAAATAAAAGAACGATAAACAAAGAAATACAAGATATAAAAGCTAAAACACCAATAAAATATGTACATTTAGGAGGGACAGAAATATTAATAAAAGCTTGTTTTAGAGAAGGAATAGATACACCTATTGAAATATATTTAGCAGATGACAGAATTATACACCCCATAGAAAAAAGCGTAATTAGTGCAGTAAAAGGAAACTTAATATATAAAAAAATTTAAATTTATAATAAGTGCTAATTATACCGTACCATTAACAGATAAAAATATAGATAAATCATTAGTTCTATATTGGAAAATGTCTGGAATAGAACTAGCACCAGGTAGCAAATTATTTACAGCAAGATGTAAAAACCTATATATATTAACAACAAAGCATAAAATAATAGCAAGAAATAAAATTAATAAAATAAAAATAGAAAATCCTTTTGAAAAAAATAATTACTGTAATAGACAATAATGACTATAGCTATAAAGAAATTGACATAGAAAAAGATTTAGAAATCGTAAAAGAAAGACTAAGCACTTCAAGAGTACCAAATACATTAACAAGAGCTACATCATCAAGAATGAGTACATCTAAAAGGAACTATGAAATCCCACAAAACTTATTAGATAAGGAAGAAATAACACCATATCATTATTTCATAACAGGAATAATAGACCAAAGAAAATATAAAATCTTAATAAATACAGGACAAGAAGAAAATTATATAACAAGAGAGTTAGTATTAGAAGAAGAAATTATAAGAACAGGACATACATGCCCTGGATTACCTAGTGAGATAGTAGGCACAAATGAAGAAACAACAGAAAAAGAAATAATTATAGGAGGAATACCCTTAGTAATACCATTTAAAATATACCAAGGAAACTATAATATTACATTAGGAATAAAATGGTTAGAAAAAGTTAAACCATACAACATAGAAAATGAACAATTAACAATAACTTGTCAAAATAAGAAAATAATTATAAAAAGAACAAAATGATTAATGAAAATATTTATACTTGCAAAAATTATTGTAGAAGGATATCACAACAGATATTATACCCCTATGATAGATACAGGAGTAGAAGCAAATATATGTATATATAATTGTTTACCAGAAGATAAATGGGAAAAATTAAAAACACCTATGGTAGTAACATGATTTAATAATGAAGGAAGTATGATTAAATATAAAGCAAAAAATATAAAAATACAACTATGGGATAAGATACTAACAATAGAAGAAATGTATAATTTTGAATTTACCACAAAAGATATGTTATTAGGAATGCCATTTTTAGACAGATTTTATCCACATATAATAACAAAGACACATTGGTGGTTTACCACACCATGCGGAAACAAAATAGGAGCAAAAAGAGTAAATAATAAACAACGAAAACCTATGGAATGGATAAAAGGAAGTGAAAAGATAAACCAAGAAATGGAAAATATAAATAATAAACAAATAACGCAATTAGAAATTATTATATTTGCTATAGACAAAGTTAAATTAATTAATAAACAACTAGAACAATTATATAGTGAAGATCCATTACAAGGATGGGAAAAACATAAGACAAAAGTAAAAATTGAATTAATAGATGAAAATAGTATAATAACACAGAAACCATTAAAATATAACTTTGATGATTTAAAAGAATTTAAAATACATATAGTTGAATTATTAGAAAATAATTACATACAAAAAAGCAATAGTAAACATACAAGTCCAGCATTTATAGTTATAAAACATAGTGAACAAAAAAGAGGTAAAAGTAGAATGGTCATAGAATATCGTAATCTAAATTCTAAAACTAAAACATACAATTATCCAATACCAAACAAAATACTAGAAATAAGACAAATACAAGGATATAATTATTTTAGCAAATTTGACTGTAAATCAGGATTTTACCATCTAAAACTAGAAGAAGAATCTAAACAATTAACAGCATTCACAGTAGCGCAAGGATTCTATGAATGGAATGTTTTACCTTTTGGATATAAAAATGCACCAGGTAGATACCAACATTTTATGGATAGCTGTTTTAACCAGTTAGAAAATTGTATTGTATATATAGATGATATATTACTATATTCTAAGACACAAGATGAACATATAAAATTATTAGAAAAATTCATACACATAATTAAACACTCAGGTATAAGCTTAAGTAAAAAGAAAGCAGAAATTATGAAATCACATATAGAATTTCTAGGAATACAAATAGATAAAAATGGAATAAAAATGCAAACTCATATAGTACAAAAAATAATTACTATTGATGAAAATATAGATACAAAAAAGAAATTACAATCCTTTCTAGGATTAGTAAATCAGGTAAGAGAATATATACCAAAATTAGCAGAACATCTAAAACCATTACATAAAAAACTTAAAAAAGATGTAGAATATTATTTCGACAATAAAGATAAAGAACATATAAGAAATATTAAGAATTTATGTAAAAAATTACCAAAACTATATTTTCCTGATGAAAATAAAACATTTACTTATATTGTTGAAACAGATTCGAGTGATCATAGTTATGGAGGAGTTTTAAAATACAAATATGAAAAAGAAAAAATAGAACACCATTGTAGGTATTATTCAGGATCTTATACAGAAGCACAAATAAAATGGGAAATAAATAGAAAAGAATTATTCGCATTATATAAATGTTTATTAGCATTTGAACCATATATTGTTTACAATAAATTTATTGTAAGAACAGATAATACACAGGTAAAATGGTGGATAACAAAAAAATTAGATGATTCAGTTACAACAAAAGAAATAAGGAGACTAGTATTAAACATATTAAATTTTACATTTACAATTGAGGTAATAAAAACTGACAAAAATATGATTGCAGACTATTTATCAAGACAGAGTTACACAGCCAGGACAAGATAATCTTATGGAAAACATACTCAAAACCCTAACTACACTTTGTACAAAAGTGGATAGTATGGGCTTGAGAATTCAAAAGCTAGAAGAAAATGTAGAATCTACAAGTCAGCAGCATGACTATAAACATGCGGAGCTACGTCGTTCGGCAGACGAAAAACAGCCAGAGCTAGAAGGAGAAGTTGGGAAACTCCAAAAAACCCATAACAAAGTTTGTTTAAATACAGCTGCAGGTACAAGCAAAAAAGATAGTGAGAAACCAAAAAATATGAATCTAAACCAACTATTCATAAAACCATTTATCCAAAAACCACAAATACAGATACCCGTAGAACCACAAACATCTACATATGCAGTCAGTCTACAGAATGACAAAAAGAGATACAACTATATTACGCAGTCCTACATCGAAAACATATACAAAATCCAGACATATTTAAACCTGAACCCAAGATCTACACAAACAAAAAATCCCGAAGAAGACTATATAACCCAAAAGTTACAAGGATATAACAGACTTATAGCACAACCTAAAACTAGTCCAAATTTAGTTAAAACATGTTATAGCTACGGACTACTAAATACAGTATATACATACGACGGAGAAGAAATAATTGGAATACCAGAATTACATAAAGCATTTATGACATATAAGAGAATTACTAAAGGAAACCTATTTTTTATAAAATTCTATACAGCACCAGCAGAAATATTATACGAGAAGATAAAGTCACCAATACAAGTTATAAAGATGGGCCTGACTAGAGATATGATTATACCGGAAGAGATAGAAAAACAAGCTGAGATACCAAAGATAGAAATACCAAGCTTTTATGCGAATAAAAGAATAATTGGAATAGCAACAATTATACAAGAGTTAGCCAATAATTATTTAAATGGCAATGCTATTTGGAGTTATTATGCACGAGATCAAGTAATGATTTATTCTAATTCCAAAGAGCTAAGGAAATCAGATATGGATGAAGTCCAGCGATGGATTTTGTCATTGCTAAAGCCAGAAGAGCAACCAACTACAAGAGCCTTGAAAAAAGGATTTATTTCAGAAGAGTTATTAGTAAGATATTGTAAATTTATCAGCAACAAATACCCAGATCATAGATGCTCCAAGTGTAACGGAGAAGATAACGTAATACCAGCAGTTGATTTGGGATAAAGAGATAAAGCACAGAAAATTCATACAAGATAAAGAAAGATATCTGTAAAATAAAGTCTTTTAGTATGTTTGTCGTTTTGTGTCGGCTGAATATCAGCCACATGTAAAAAAGTATTGTAATAGTATGTTGGCCATTTGGCCAAAGTTTATTTTGTTTTTTGTAAAAAGTCGTAAAGTAAATAGTGTCAGTATGTCCTATTCATGAATAGTAGAGGACAAAAAGTCCTAATCATGAATAGTAAGAGTCAAGTTACTGTGTAAATAGTAAGAGTCAAGTTACTATGTAAATAGTAAAGGCCAAGTTACTGTGTAGTAACAGTAAAGGCCAATACGTATGTCTATATAAGGGGCATTTGCCTTCATAAATAAAATAACTCTCATTCAGCAATCTTCTCTCATTCTCTCATTCTCTCTTTTACAATATAATCGATCCCCCCCCACATTGGTATCAGAGCTTTTGAATGGGCAATAATGCAACTTGTAAAATAGTTGGTATTAGTTCAGTTCGTGTTCGCTGCCATGATGGAATCGTGAGGACTATTACATAAGTCCGTCATGTTCCTAATCTGAAGAAGAATTTGATCTCCCTGGGTACTTTGGATAAACAAGGCAATAAGTACATGAGTGAAGGAGGAACTATGGCAGTAACTAAAGGATCTTTAGTCATGTTGAAGGTCAAGTTGGAAGATGGCCTTTACACACTTGTGGAAGCACCATTATTGGGTATGTAAATGCATCTACAGTGCAGTTATCGAATGATGACATGGCAAAATTATGGCACATGAGACTAGACCATCTGAGCGCATGAGTATTGGAAATGTTGAGCAACCGCAACCTTTTGAATTGTGAGAAGATCAACACACTTGAATTTTGTGAGCACTGCATCTTAGGGAAACAGAAAAAGGTCAGCTTCAGCACTGGCAAGCACAAAATGGGAGGGGTGCTAGACTACATCCATTCAGATTTATGGGGTTCCTATAAGCTTCCACCGAAAAAAGGAAAGAGGTATCTTCTCACATTCATTGATGATTTCTCTCGAAAGGTTTGGGTACATTTCCTCAAGACAAAAGGTGATGCTTTTGAAGCATTTAAAGAGTGGAAGATTTTGGTTGAAAATCAATTGGACAGAAAAATCAAGTATCTTCGCACAAACAGTGGCTTGGAGTTTTGCAGTGAAAAGTTCAATGATTTCTGCAAGGTTCATGGGATCGCAAGACATAAGACGGTCAGGCACACACCACAACAGAATGGAGTTGCTGAGAGAATGAACAGAATTCTTCTTAAGAAGGCTCATTGTATGCTCTTACAAGCTAAGATGTCCAAAGTATTTTGGGCTGAAGCAGTTCATACTGCTTCTCATATTGTCAATTGGTCTCCAGCATCAGCAATTAACTTTAAGACTCTGAATGACGCCTGGTCAGGTGAACCCTATAACTATTCATACTTGCGAATATTTGGGTGTCCAACTTATTATCATGTTAATGAAGGAAAGCTTGAACCAAGGGCTAAAAAGGCCATATTCGTAGGGTATATAGATGGAGTAAAAGGGTACAAACTATGGTGTTTTTCTTTAATAAAATTTGTAGTTAGTAGAGATGTTACCTTTGATGAATCCTCTATACTTGATCCTCGTAAAGTTTCTGTGGAGTTATCAAGAAACGAGAACAACGAGAAGGTGGAGCTACTGGTGGAGCTTACCAAGGAACGGGATCAAGAGACTCAAATTAATGAGTCAAAATATGAAAATCTTGAAGAACTTGATTCCAATGAACCATACACAATTGTGATGGGAAGGGACAAAAGGCAGATACAGAAACTAGAATGTCTTATAGAGAAAGAAAATCTGATTGCATATGCGTTCGTAGCTACAGAAGAAGAGATTAAGGATCTTGAGCCCTCTTCGTATGTTGAAGCAACTTCTTGCAAAGATGCTGCACAATGGAAGTTAGCCATGATGGAAGAGATGGAGTCTCTTCACAAAAATGAGACTTGGGTCTTAGTTAAAAGTCCAAAGGGGATGAGGACAGTTGGATGTAAACGGGTCTACAGAAAGAAAGATGGTATTCTAGAAGTGGAAGATGCTAGGTTTAAGGAAAGATTCGCTGCAAAGGATTTTAGTCAGAAGGAGGGAATTGACTATAATGAGATCTTCTCTCTAGTCGTGCAACATAGCTCAATTCACATGCTACTAGCATTGGTTGCACAATTTGATTTAGAGATTCAACATATTGATGTCAAAACTGCTTTCTTACATGGGGATGTAGAAGGGACAATCTATATGGATCAACATGAATGTTTATTAGCTGAAGAAAAAGAAGACCATGTATGCCAACTAAAGAAGTCTTTGTATGGTTTGAAGGAATCCCCTAGAAAGTGGTACAAGAGATTTGATGCATTCATGACTACACATGGATTTTTAAGGAGTGCATTTGGTAGATGTGTGTATCACAAGAAGATGTCAGGTAATTCTATGATTTATCTATGTATGTTGATGACATGCTTATTGATGATAAAAACATCACAGAGATAAATATTTTAAAGAAACTGTTGAGCAAGGAATTCGACATGAAGGATTTGGGAGTTGCAAAGAAAATTCTTGGAATGGAGATTTCAAGAGAAAATGGTGTTGTACATCTTTCTCAAAAGAGTTACATCAAAAAAGTTCTTGAGAGATTCAATATGCACATGAGCAAGCCTGTAAGTACACCGTTAGCTTGTCATTTCAAGCTTTCAGAGTTACAAATGCCTCGGTCTATGTATGAG
The DNA here is from genome assembly GCA_032847665.1 of Solanum chilense. NCBI lineage: Eukaryota > Viridiplantae > Streptophyta > Magnoliopsida > Solanales > Solanaceae > Solanum > Solanum chilense. The sequence continues at coordinate 58,831,214 of CM064963.1, read as the reverse complement.
GTGGAACATATGTCAAAGGTTTCTTATGCAAGCGCAGTTTGTAGCATAATATATGTTATGGTGTGCACACGTCCAAATATTGCTCAATCTCTAAGTGTTGTAAGATGATACATGGCAAATCCAGAAAAAAAGGCACTGGAAGCTTTCAAGTGGATATTGAGATATCTCAAAGGAGCTCCTGATGTTGGCCTAACCTTCAGTAAAAGTGAAGATATTTCAATTCTCGGTTACGTAGATTCTGACTATGCAGGGGATCTTGATCGAAGGAGGTCCACAACTGGATACATCTTTACCCTCGTTGGCAGTGCCGTTAGTTGGAAATTGACATTACAATCTATTGTCGCTTTGTCCATAACAGAAGAAAAATATATGGCAGCAACGGAGGTAGTGAAAGAAGCTATCTGGTTGAAAGTTTTGGTGGCAGAATTGAGTTTGGTTCAGCCTGAATCAATTCTAAGATGTGATAGTCAAAGTGCTATTCATTTGATTAAAAATCAAAGATTTCATGAGTGCACCAAACACATTGATGTCAGGTTCCATTTTATTTGAGATGTCGTAGAAGAGGGAGCTATCCAGGTTGAGAATGTTATCACAGACGATAACGCTGCAGACATGTTGACCAACATAGTCCCGCTTGCCAAGTTTGCACACTGCAAGGACTTGGCGGGAGTATGCATCAATTGATGTAACTCTAAGAGAACAACTGTTAGGTGGAGGTGGTATGTTCAACAAAGGTTTGATTCTTCTTGTTTCTTACAACGGGATTGCCCAGTAAGCATAGAAGTTTTGGCCGGAGTTGTTTATACACATGCTTGAAACACAAAGCAAGGTGGAGATTGAAAGTGTTGGTTTGGTTCTTGTGGATCAAACTAAATGGAAGATGAATTAAAATGAATATTTTGTAGAAATATAATTAGTACAAAATAAAAGTCAAAGATAGTATCTTGGTAGGTGAAATTTAGGCAAATTATAAAATGGTTTCATATTCTTAACCTTGAAATTTTTGACACATAGTGATGTCATGGATGACATCAATAGGATGAATTTATTCCTATAAATAGATAGCTCTTAATTCATGTTCAAATCATCATCTCACTTTCCTTCTCACCTCCTAAGGCATTTGTGTTCTTGTATTCTTTGTAGAGTGAAATAAATGTTGGTGCAGTTGTTCTTTGATGGACGTAGGATTATTTTAATCTGAACCACGTTAAATATTATTATTCTTCCTTGTTCTTTAATTTCACGTTTCCGCTAACAGAACGTATCCCCAGGATTTTCAAACATATACGAGGATGAATGTGATGTTTAGGATATTAATATTCCATCTACAATTTATCAGTTGTGCTGATAGGGGCCTTGTGAATTATCTTGCATTTTTTAACCCGATGGGAGTGAGCTCTTCACGGAATGCTTCTTAATGTTAGTTCAATGATGTTCATGGGCGAATGAGGTTCTTATGATAATGCACTAGAAGGTTTTTTTAATTTAATTATTAATTTATGTGATCCTCTTGCTGTGGTTGATTTTGAGTTTTGACTTCATGGTCAATAACAATTTTCAGAAGTAATGGTAGTTGTTAATTAACAAAATGCATGTGCATCGTATGGCACGTTGTGTAAATTCTAGATCTTGTTCCATTACAGGATTATGACACCCTTATAGAACAAACAGGGTTGTGCACACTGTTTTTTGCTGTGTGGTGGCATGGTCGATATAATATTTGAGTACATTAATGGATATGTATGTGTAAATATTCTTGATGAAGTTCATCATCAGTGCAGACTGCTATAGCAATATCCCTCATAAGATATATTAGATTATATATGGTTGGCTTCGTTCTACTGGTGTGGTTGATTGTATATCTTAATTGCGAGTCCCTGTGATGCTTTTCAATTACCAAAACCTATGGGGTGCATAGTAGGTGTGTTTATTGAGCTTTGTTGAGCTTCATATGCATCCAATCGAACAACAATTATTTTGCTCATGAATTTATTGAGCTCTATCACAACATCTTATTTTTGTCTGCGGGGACCGTCATAATAAGGTCTTGCTTTATACGCATGGTAGGTAGTGAATGTATGATTTGGACCTTGAGAATTTCTATATTTTATTTTTTCCTACGTCATCATTATGCCACAAAAGGTGGCTAGAGTTACAAATTTGACTGAGTAGTTGCATGAATGACATGGTTGTTCAACACTGCATGGGACGAAAACAATTTCACCACTAAAATTTCTAGGGTCTGTAGAAACTGTATCAGAAAAAGTGTAATAGTGATACGAAAGATGTTTAATGCCTGTCACTAGGCTAAAATCAGGGATGTATAAGTTTTTTATTCTTAGCATATTACAGTTGAAGTGGTGCTGATGAGTTAATTCTTTAGTGAGTCAGGTTACTGATTTTCAGTGACGGGGTTCTCACTTTGGTGTCTGTTTTGTGCTTTGCATCTTTAAGTTATTTCCATTGTCTTCTTCTTGGGCATTGATGCAGTTCCCCATTTCTGGCCTTCATTCACTTCTTTATAGGTGTTTGTTAATTGATCTTCGTCAGGCTATAATGATATTTGATTGAATGTTTTCGGTGATAAGTTGCATACCTTGTCATGATTCATGCAATCTTTTATTGTTCTACGTACATGAAAGGTGGTGTATGGTTAAGCCCCATTCGTGCTATCTGATTAAGTGGAAGAACACCCACTTAGAGTATTTTGATTTACTAGTTTAGTGCTATGTGAACTTTTAATTTATTATTTTTTATGTCTTCAGTTGCAAGATTTCCTCTGTTTCTCCACCTTAGTTATTAATTTTGTTTCAGAGATGCCACTTGTTGTTTTCTGTAACACCCCGTATCCAAAACAAACTAAAACCATCTTTTTCAAAAAAACCAGCAGGTGCATCGACAGTTCCCATCGACGGTCCGTAGCCTGACCCACTGTCCGTCCTATACATCCGTCGATTGGGTCAGAAACCACCCAAAATCTCAATTCAAAAAATTTGACTAAGTGTCGAATGATGGACGGACTTACAGTCCGTAGGTCAGACTACGGTCCGTAGTCTGAGTCCGTCGATTAACACCTCATTCACCCACTCTCTGATAAGAACCATGATTGACCAGTACAGTCCGTAGGTCTGACCGTAGGCGACAAATAGTAGACAGTTTAGGTAAAATGCAGTTGGGTCAATTTCAAATGATCATAACTCTCAACAAAAAATGAATTAGGTGTCCCATGACCTATTAAAATATAGATAATTGAATTATCTTTGCATTGTCACCGACCTTGCTAAAATCAGACCTCCCAATAAAAATCATGCTCTTTTAGTAAAGACATGTCGAATAGGCCCAACCTACGGACCAAACGACGAACCGTCAATGGAACGACGGACCGTCTGTCCACGTTGTCGTATGGTTCGACAACAATTAACCCATAGGTCTTTTGGTCTTTTTCCACTTTGTTTAAACCCTAAGATACGTTGTTTTGAACCTAAATCATCAGATTTTAGTCAATTTAAGCCTAGAAACATAACTACAACTTACCCTAAGTCAAATCATTAATCAAAACTTAGAAAATCAAAACCAAAAATGGAGAAAAAAGGTGAAGAACCCTAGTTCAAAAATGCAGCAAGTTTCCATTAGTTCCAGCCCCAAAATATAAATATTTCTCCGTGGATTTCATCACCAGGTATGTGGAATTTCACTAGTGGGTTACTTTCACCCATTGGGTCCCTAGTTTTCAGTCAGTTTTTTATTCTATTATCATGATTAAACCTAGGGTTTCTAGAGTTTTGATAGAACTTCATGAATTTATTAAATACATGTTCCAAATTAGATTGTAAAGTTATTATTCAGTTTATTGCATGAATTTCAGAACCATAGATTTGTATTTCTTTAGTTCTTGAATTACACATGCTAGGTCAGACATTTCAGCTATTCAGTTATACATGCCTCAGTTTTTTGTGCATCATTATTAGATTAAATGTTGCATTCTCAGTTTGCATGTTCAATTTTGAGCTATCCACTTATTACAGTAATTCAGTCATAATCAGTTAACTACATAATTCATGGGACTAGCATAATACCGAGTTGGACTAGGGTTCAACGTACCCAATTAGTCCTAGAACTACTAGCCAAGTATGTTTTAAGTCCCCTCTGTAAGCAATCAGTTTAGAGATCACGCTAGCATGCCTTTATACCTTTGGCAGGGTATATTGGGTCCTCTCGATAGAGCGTATACATTGGACTCCACATTTAGATCATGTAGTTTTATTATCGCTTATTAGTAGTCCCCATAGTTCAGTCACACTCTCTTGTATTAACCATTTATCACTATACTCAGTATCCAGTTTCAGCATGTTATAAATTGGTCATTTCATTTAGTTAGCTTAGAATTTTCTATATCATTTTCAGATTATTAAACTTGCTTTTATGCCTGTTCAGTTATATTTTAGTAAAGCTTTATTCTATCCTACATGATCAGTACCTTTTATATACTGACACATACATGTGCTACATCTTCTCGTGATGTAGGTTCAGACATCCAGATCATGCATAGATCAATTTTCGATCTTCAATTCAGCAGATTCAGTGTTGAGTTCTCATTCTCCGAGGACAATAGTCATGAGTTTCTTTTCAGTATTTAGTCTTTTAGTTTCAGTTTTGCTAGTTATAGAATATGGGTATTCCCTATATTTTCAGTCTAAAATTATATTTATGTTTCCGCAACAGTTTATATTCTTTAGTATGCTCATGATCATGCTATCAGGGTTAGCTTGGGATCACTTGTGGTCCTAAGTTCCATGTTCGCATCTCGCGGGTATCTCGGGGCATTACAAAACTTGGTATCAGAGCACTAGTTCAAGAGTCCTAGGATTTCTAAAAAGTCGCACTAAGTAGAGTCCTTTTCATGGGTGTGAAGTGCACCACATCTTATAAGAGGGAGGCTACAAAGTGTTTTAAGAAATCTTCACTTTCTTGTTACTCTTATCGTGTGTAAGGTATGATCTTATTCCATTCTAACTTGACGTTCTACATTTCAGATCATGCCTCCTCGTAGAGATCACGCTAGGAATGCAAACTCCAGAAATGCAAATGCAGCTCCTCCAGTCCTAGATCAGGAAGTCTCCAATGCTGAGTTAAAAAATGCTAAACAGATTTTGGCTCAAAGTATGACTACCTAGAATAATCGGGTTCCTGGTTTTGTGAATGAAAATGGTGGATTAGTAGCAGCAAGGGTTTGTGACTTTGTTAGGATGAATTCGCCTGAGTTCTTAGGATCGCAAGCTAATGAGCATCATCGGAATTCCTTGGATGAGATCAAGAATATCCTAGAGGTATTGCAAGTCATGGGGAATGATCGCGTTGAGTTGGCATCATACTAGTTGAATGATGTTGCTCATATTTGGTACACTCAGTGTAAGGAGAATAGAGGTGAAAATACGGCTCTTATCAGTTGGGATTGCTCTAGTGAGACTTTTCTCGATAGTTTTTTCCCAATAGAATTGAGGGAAGCAAAAGCCCAAGAATTCATGAACTTAAGGCAGGGTAAAATGACAGTCCAAGAGTATGGACTCAAGTGTAACCAACTCTCCAGGTATGCTCCTCACATTGTTGCTGACTCCATGGCTTAGATGAATAAGTTCTTGTATGGAGTGTCGGATTTGGTGAAAGATAAGTGCAGAAGTGATATGTTATTTGGAAATATGAACATCTCTAGGCTTATGACTCATGCTCAACAGGTTGAGGGTGATAAGCTTAGGAAACAGGCTAAGGAGAATAAGAAGGCTAGGATTGGGAATTATGACTATTCTCAGTAGAAATCGGGTGTTAGAAATCGCTCGCAGAGTCAGCAGAAGTTTTCAGCTCCAGCCCCTTCATCATCTAGTGTTACATCCTCCAAGAACAGGTATGACCAGAAGGGTACAGCACCAGTCTCTAAGTCTCACGGAAGTGTTTCAGGCACCAAGACTTACCACACTAGACCTAAGTGTGGTAAGAACCATCAGGGCGAGTGTCTTGCAGGAAAAGAGGGATGTTTTGGGTGCAGTCAGTCAGGTCACAAGTTGAGGGATTGTCCTTCTAGACAGGACCAAGGAGGTGGAAATGGTAGAGCTCGATCTACAACTTCAGCAGCACCAGCAAGACGCCCAACTTAGCAGGGTAACTCATTTGGTACTAGTGAAGTTCAGCACCAGAATAGGTTGTATGCTCTTCAGGCTCGCCAGGATCAGGAAGGTTCTCCTGATATAGTTACTAGTACATTACGAGTCTTTGACCTTGATGTTTATGCATTATTAGATCTAGGGGATTCTCTTTCTTTTGTAACTCCTTATGTAGCAGTCCAATTCAGTGTCAGTCTAGAAACTCTCTCAGAACCGTTCTTAGTCTCTACTCCAGTTGGTGACCCAGTTATAGCTAGAAGGATATACAAAAATTTCCCTGTCATAGTCTCTCAGAAAGTCACCTCAGCAGATCTTGTAGAATTAGAAATGGTAGACGTCGATGTCATTCTAGGCATGTATTGGTTACATTATTGTTATGCCTCAGTCGATTGTAGAACTAGGATTATTCGTTTCAGTTTCCAGATGAACCGATCTTAGAATGGAAGGGTAGTAGCTTAGCGTCTATGGGTCGATTCATTTATTACCTTAAGGCCAGAAAGATCATCTCTAAGGGTTATCCCCATCATCTAGTTCGAGTTAAGGATTCTAGCTCTGAAACCCCAACTCTTGAGTTAGTTCAAGTAGTCAATGAGTTTCCAGAAGTGTTTCCAGAAGATCTTCCCAGAGTCCCTCCTGAAAGGGAAATCAACTTTGGAATTGATCTCCTTCCAAATACCCAACCTATTTCAATTCCTCCTTACAGAATGGCTCCAGCAGAGCTTAAGGAATTGAAAGAACAGTTGAAAGATCTTCTAGAAAAGGGCTTCATCAGACCTAATATTTCACCACGGGGTGTGCCAGTGTTGTTCGTAAGGAAAAAAGATGGTTCTCTTAGAATGTGCATTTACTATAGACAGTTGAACAAGGTCAAATCAAGAATAAGTATCCCATCCCCAGGATTGATAACTTGTTTGACCAACTTCAGGGTGCTAGTCACTTCTCAAAGATAGACCTCCGATCGAATTATCATCAGCTTAGAGTCAGAGACAGTGACATTCCAAAAACAACCTTTAGAACTCGGTATGGTCATTACAAATTTGTAGTTATGTCGTTTGGACTAACCAATGCTCCTGCAACTTTCATCGATTTGATTAACAGAGTGTTCAAACAGTACTTGGACTTGTTCGTTATCGTCTTCATTGATGATATCCTTATTTACTCTAGGAATGAGGAAGAACATGTGAGTCATTTTAGATTGTTTTACAAACTCTCAAGGATCGCTAAATATTCGCTAAGTTCAGTAAATGTGAGTTCTGGTTGGAATTCGTTGCTTTCTTTTTCACATTGTGTCTAGTGAAGGCATCCGAGTGGATTCACAGAAGATAGAAGCAGTGAAACAATGGCCCAGACCTACCTCTGTTGTAGATATCAGAAGTTTCTTAGGTCTAGCGGGTTATTATAGAAGGTTCGCGGAAGATTTCTCCTTCATAGCCTCACCATTGACTAGGTTAACTCAGAAAATGGTCAAGTTTCAATAGTGAAATGATTGTGAGAAAAGCTTTGCATAATTGAAAACAAGATTGACTACAGCTCCTGTCTTAACTCTACCAGAGGGTTCAGATAGTTATGTGATCTATTGTGATGCAACTAGAGTTGGCCTAGGTTGTGTATTGATGCAGCGAGATAAGGTTATAGCGTATGCTTCTAGACAGCTTAAGGTGCATGAGAAGAACTATGCAACTCATGACCTCGAGCTTGCAGCAGTGGTGTTTGCACTCAATATATGGAGACACTACTTGTATGGTGTTCATATAGATGTGTTCACTGACTATAAGAGCCTTCAATATGTGTTCACCCAGAAAGAGTTGAATCTTTGCCAGAGGAGATGGCTTGAGTTCCTTAAAGATTATGATATGAGTGTGCATTATCATCCCAGTAATTCGAATATAGTACCATATGCTCTTAGTAGATTATCTATGGGTAGTGTAGCCCACGTTGAGGAAGAAAGAAAGGAGCTACTGAATGATGTTCACAGGCTTGCTCGTTTAGGATTTCTCCTTATGAGCATATCAAATAGTGGTGTAACAGTTCAGAAGGGGCATAATCTTCCTTGGTAGTGAGGTTAAGGAAAAGCAAGACAGTGATCCAATTTTGCTTGAACTTAAGAATGCAGTCCACAATCAGAGAGTGGAGGTTTTATCCCAAGGGGGAGATGCTGTACTTCGCTACCAGGGTAGATTGTGTGTTCCTGATGTGGGTGAGTTGAGAAAGCATATCCTTGCGGAAGCCCATAACTCCAGATATTCTATTCACCCAAGTTACACTAAGATGTAACGTGATCTGCAGGAAGTCTATTGGTGGAATGGCATGAAGAGGGACATAGCAGATTTTGTGAGTAAGTGCCCCAATTGCCAGCAAGTCAAGGTAGAACATCAGAAACAAGGAGGTATGACTCAAGATATCGATATTTCTACTTGGAAGTGGTAAGTGATCAATATGAATTTCATCACGGGGTTGCCTCGTACTCACAGACAACATGACTTAATTTGGGTGATAGTTGATAGGATGACTAAGTCTTCTCGCTTTTTAGCGGTCAAGACTACAGATTCGGCAGAGGACTATGCCAAGCTTTACATTAATGAAATTTTAAGGTTTCATGGGGTTCCTTTGTTTATCATCTCAGATAGAGGTCCTCAGTTTACCTCTCATTTCTGGAAGTCGTTTCAGAAGGGTCTTGGTACTCAAGTTAACCTTAGTACAACATTTTACCCACATACGGATGGGCAGGTAGAGTGTACCATTCATACCTTAGAGGATATGTTGATAACTTGTGTGATTGATTTCAAGGGTAGTTGGGATGATCACTTTCCTCTTATTGAGTTTGCCTACAACAATAGCTACCATTCCAGCATTCAGATGCCCCCTTATGAGACTTTGTATGGGCGTAGATGTAGATCTCCCGTTGGTTGGTTTGAAGTAGGTTAAGCATCTTTAATAGGTCTAGATTCAGTCCTTTATGCTATGGAGAAAGTGCAATTAATTAGAGATAGATTTAAAAAAGCAGAAAGTCGGAGAAAGTGCAACTAATTAGAGATAGATTTAAAAAAGCAGAAAGTCGTCAGAAATCTTACGCGGATGTAAGGAGAAGGGAACTAGAGTTCCAAGTTGATGATTGGGTTTTTCGTGAAAGTCTCACCTATGACAGGGGTGATGAGATTTGGCAAGAAAGTGAAGTTCAGTCGTAGATATGTAGGCCTTTACAAGATCTTGAAAAGGATTGGAAATATGGCATATGGTTAGAGTTGCAAGCAGAATTAGCAGCAGTGCATTCGGTCTTCCACATCTCACTCTTGAAGAAGTGTATGGGTGATCCCCCCTCTGTAGTGCCATTAGAGAGTCTGGCAATGAAAGATAGTCTTTCTTATAAGGATATACCAATTGAAATTCTTGACCGTCAGGTTAGGAGGTTGAGAAATAAAGAAGTCGCTTTAGTGAAGGTTTTGTGAAGGAGTCAGTCCCTAGAGCGAGCTACTTGGGAAGCAGAAGCAGCAATGAAAGCCAAGTATCTTCACCTCTTTCCTTTCGATTCCACTACAGCTTGAGGTAATAGTTCCTCTTCAGTTTTCCAGTCATTCATGCGTGAATTCAGTCTTAGAATCATGTCCCCTCAGTTTGTACTTGCATTTTCAGCATATTTGCATGTTCTCGGAACTCAATTCAGTCAGAAACTCAGCTCTCGGTGTATAGTAGTAGGGTTTGCAGCTCTTTCCCTCTACTCCAGCTAGTTTAGTCTTCATTCGAGGATGAATGTTTGAAGGGGAAATAATGTAACACCCCGTATCCAAAATAGACCAAAAACCAGTTTTTTCAGAAAATCTACAGGTGCATCGACGGTTGCCATTGACGGTCCGTTGTCTGACCCACGGTCGTCCTGCAGATCCATCGATTGGGTCAAAAACACCCAAAATCTCAATTCAGAAAATTTGACTAAGTGTCAAACTAAGGACAGACTTACAATTCGTATGTCAGACTACGGTCCGTAGTCTGAGTCCGTCGATCAACACACCATTCACCCACTCTCTGATAAGAACCACGATTGACCAGCACGGTTCGTAAATGGACCTACAAACCGTAGGTGAGAAATAGCATACAATTAGGAGGAAAATGCAGTTGGGTCAACTTCAAATGATCACAACTCTCAGCACAAAATCAATTATATGTCGCATGACCTACCAAAAGATACATAATTAAATTATCTTTCCATAGTCACCGACCTTGATAAAATCAAACCTCCGAGTAAATAGTTATGGTCGTTTTAGTAAAGGCATGTCGAACAGGCCCAACCTACGGACCAAACAACGGACCATCGATAGAACGACGGACCGTCTGTCCAGGTCGTTGTTTGGTCCGACAGCAATCAACCAAGGCGTCATTTGGTCCTTTCCCACTTTATTAAAACCCTAAGATACGTCGTTTTTTACGCTAAATCATCAGATTTCAGTCAATTTAAGCCTAGAAACATAACTACAACTTACCCTAAGTCAAATCATTAATCAAAACTTAGAAAATCAAAACCAAGAAAGGAGAAAAAAGGTCAAGAACCTTAGTTCAAGAATGCAGCAAGTTCCCATTAGTTCCAGCTCCAAAATCTAAATATTTCTCCGTGGATTTCATCACCAAGTATGTGGAATTTCACTAGTGGGTTACTTTCACCCATTGGGTTCCTAGTTTTCAGTTAGTTTTTTATTCTCTTATCATGATTAAACCTAGGGTTTCTAGAACTTTGATAGAACGTCATGAATTTATTAAATATATGTTCCAAATCAGATTGTAAAGTTATTATTCAGTTTATTGCATGAATTTCAGAACCCTAGCTTTGTATTTCTTTAGTTCTTGAATTACACATGCTAAGTCAGATATTTTAGTTATTCAGTTATATATGTCTCAGTTTTTAATGCATAATTATCACATTAAATGTTGCATACTCAGTTTGCATGTTCAATTTTGAGTTATCATGTTATTACAGAAATTCATCATAATCAGTTAACTAAATAATTCATGGGACTAGCATAATACCGAGTTGGACTAGGGTTCAGCGTACCCAATTAGTCTCAGAACTACTAGCCAAGTAGGTTGTAAGTCCCCTCTATGGGCAATTAGTTTAGTGATCACGCCGGCATGCCTTTATACCTTTGGCAGGGTATATTGGGTCCTCTCGGTAGGGCGTATACATTGGACTCCACATTTAGCTCATGTGGTTTGATAATCGATAAGTAGTAGCTCCCACGGTTCAGTCAAACTCTCTTGCATTGACCATTTATCAGTATACTCAGTATCCAGTTTCAGCATGTTATAAATTGGTCGTTTCATTTAGTTAGCTCAGAATTTTCTATATCATGTTCAGATTATTATACGTATTTTTGTGCTTGTTCAGTTATGTTTTATTTCACCTTTATTCTATCCTACATGCTCAGTACCTTTCAAGTACTGATGCATACATGCACTACATCTTCTCGTGATGTAGGTTCAGGTTCTCAGCATCCAAATCACGTATAGATCGATTTCTGAGATCTTCAGTTCAACGGATTTAATGGTGAGTCCTCATTCTCCAGGACAATAGTCATGAGATTCTTTTTAGTATTTAGACTTTTAGTTTCAGTTTTGCTAGATTTAGATGGGGCTTGTCCCAGTATTTCTAGTCCAGTTTAGAGGCTATTTTCAAACATAGTTAGTTTCAGCTTAGTATTGAGTTTAATAACTTCTTTGTATTAAACTCATTGATTTCATTTATCTCAATTATAAAATATGGGTAAAAATATGGGTATTGCCCATATTTTCAGTCTAAAATTATGATTTAGTTTCCGCAACAGTTAATATTCTTTAGTATGCTCATGATAATGCCAGCAGGGTTAGCTTGGGATCACTTGTGGTCCTAGGTTCCGTGTCTGCGTCTCGGGGATAGCTCGGGGCATGACATTTTCGTTGCAACTTTAAGTGCTCTTACTTTTCACTTTTATCTTTATGATTTTATGAAGTGCATGTTCTGAGATACAAACAAAATTACAAGCTTCTATACTGTAGTTAATCAAGTAGTGCTCGCTGCACACTTTCTACAGAATGTATTTGGTTATATTAACTTCTGAAATGTTTGAGGAGGGTAATGCGTGCATGCTTCTCCTCTTCTACAGTTTAGTCTTTGTGTGATTAATTAACTGAATGAAAAAGAATGCTGGATCGATTTTACAATTGCAGAATATATTGTTCTCTCAGTTCTTTGATTTAGTTCCATTTATCTTCAACCTGACTGTCTAAAATGGCATTGCGAGAAGTCTGAGTTCAGCAACCCAGTTCAGTCATCACTTACTGAGGAGAGGTTGAGACGATGGGGCTGATAACTATCATTATTTTGTCTTTGAATAGTCAAACATTGTAAAGCCAATGGGGCTCCAAACGGTCTTATATGGGGGTTAATGAAGTAGGTGACCTTGGTTGGATCTCATATCTGCGGTTAGAGATTCCTACCTGTTTGGGTGGTGTGCTTCTAACTTAAACAAGCAGCGTGTATGCTTCACTGTTGATGAAATGAATCAGTATCATATGTGTGTTCATGCGACGATTTGTGGGCTTTAAAACTATACTATTACTTTTGTGTATCAGAAAAAAGATATGATTTGTTGTCGTGGACTTCTCATTGATGACTTATTACCGCTTTGCTACCCCGTAAAATTCATTCTGTTTACGTGCTAATGTATCATACTGCTGAATGTTGTACTCTTCTTTGCGGGTGTGTACATGCTGGTGAAGCTTTGTTGGAATCTGATAATATCAGGATATAAACTTGACTTCGGCAGGATGTTGTTTTATTAAGTATGGTGTTGTAAGAGCATTGCACAATCAATACACTTTGCCTGGGTTAAATTCTACTGCTGAGATACTGGAAAATTGTCTGGCTCATTTTTTAGTTCTTAATTCATCTGTGTATTTAACCAGGGAAGTCAGGTATGCAGATGGTGAACGTGACCGCCTTGGTAATTTTTACACTTGCACTACTAAAAAAAGGCTAAAAAGAGACCTCACGAGGTCTCTTTTCGGGAAAAAGAGACCGAAAAAGAGACCTCAACGGTAGGTCAGTAAAATGCAGGTCACTTTTTTACAGACACCTCATGAGGTCGCCAAATGGAGACCTCACGAGGTCACCAACAAATTATCTGATTTTATAAAAAAAAGAGACCTCATGAGGTCATTATTGTATTATTTAATTTAATTTTATATTTTTTATATAGAGACCTCATGAGGTCACAATTTTATTATATTATTTAATTTTATATTTTAATAAAGAGACCTCATTAGGTCGCTAAGATATTATTTAATTTAATTTTATATTATTTTAAAGGAGAGACCTCATAAGGTCTCTTTTCTGCATTTATTTTTAGAGACCTCGTGAGGTCTCCATAATGAAATTTACGGAAAATATAATGCAGAAAAGAGACCTCATGAGGTCTCTTTTCTGCATTTATAAAATATAAAATGTTAATTAGAGACCTGATGAGGTCTCTATTATGAAATAGCTGAAAAAATTAATACAAAAGAGAAACCTCATTAGGTCTCTTTTCTGCATTTATAAAATAGAAAATGTTAAATAGAGACCTCATGAGGTCTCTATTATGAAATATCTGAAAAATTAATGCAAAAGAGAGACCTCGTGAGGTCTCTATTATGAAATATCTGGAAAATTAATGCAAAAACGAGACCTCATGAGGTCTCTTTTTCTGGAAAAAAACTAGCAGAAAATTATTATTTCTGCGGCTTCTCATCACCTGTCATTTTAATTCAGTACCCAAATCAAACTCAAAGAGCTTCAAAAACTCAATTGAAGCAATACATTTACTAAATATTCTCTTATCAACTCAATTGCAACTCACTTCAACACAATTATATATTAAACAAAAACCATGATATCCATAAGTTATATAATACATTCCAACGTTATCATGTATTCACAAAACAAATAATTCCCATCACAAAATTATAAAGTTAACAAAAATGATCCATAAGTTAACTATCACAAGTCTAAACTTCACTAATGTGGTAGTGTGTTTGCCACATAATCATCACTTTCTTCATCACTACTAGTCTCATGGGTCATATTTCTTTGTTGACCATACATTGGATATTGAGTAGGTTGAGATTGAGGAGGTCGAGGAGGGAAAGTGACATCACCAGAACAAGGGGGAATCCCTCCTGAAGAAAGTAATGATAACGTTTCATCTACATAAGAATCATAAATTAAATTTCTCAAGAACTACATTATGTAATAATTTACTGAAAACAAATTTTAACAAGTTTAACTTACCAAATAACTTAACAAATCTCTAATTTTAATTAGTTTAGTTTTACCTTAATACTAACACAATAGTTACAAATTTAACTTATTAACCAACTTAACAAATTTCTAAGTCTAATTAGTCTAGTTTTAACTAAATTCTAATACTATAGTAACAAGTTTAACTTATTAACTAACTTAACAAATTTCTAAATCTAATTAGTTTAGTTTTAGCTTAATTCAAACACTATAGTCACAATTTTAACTTATAAACCAACTTAACAAAATTTAGGTCTAATTAGTTTAGTTTTGAGTTAATTCCAACACTATAGTAACCAATGTAACTTTTTAACCAACTTAAGAACTTTCTAATTCTAACTAGTTATTTTTAACTTAATTTCTTATACTATTGTAACAAGTTTAACTTACCAAATAACTTAACAAATTTCTAAGTTTAATTAGTTTAGTTTAACTTACCAAATACTTAACATCTTTTGTAGGATTCCCAGCCATAATAACTTTGGATACAGAACACTAGCCCAATACATCACATAGTAATATGTAAAACTTTGTTTGAGTCACTGTGCAGTTGATAATGTGGACAAGTTTGCATTCTCTTACAATGATAATATATTATTTAACTTTGTTTTATAGTCTGTAATTAACAGTATTAATTTTGTCTCCTCATTTAATTTGATAGTATTCATTTATATAGAAATAATTATTTTCTTTTCTCATTTGCACAACGAGATCAATATTATTAACAAATCTATCACCATGTAGTTTTAGTCTTTTATTTGTCTTTTCAGTTTTCAACATATTCACTGATAGTTATGATTTTAAGTTCACTGCACCTCCTGGTTGTTGTGATGTATTGTTTCTATTTATTAAATAATATCTTCTGTTTAACGATAATAGGTGAATGAACAATAAATAGACAAATTGGAAAGAGAATTGCAAAAGGAAACATATGAACATCATCTTAGTGAAAGAGCACTGGATCAAAATATTGACTATTTCTTATAACAAAGAAATCCTGGAGTCAATATTGAAAAAAAAACAATTTTCACTTCACAAGTTCCCAATATTGCTTTTGTTTGATGAAAAAAGAGATGTTAAAGAGTAAAAATCACATATTATAAATTCATAACAACATAAGTATATGTGCAAAGTGACAATATCACAATGAGATATAAATATATAATAATACAATCAAATGAACCTCAAACACCTCATCTCAATGATCTAACACATTTAGTTTCAATAACAAAAAATAAATAAATTTACCTGGAATCAAAGGGGAACGCTGCTGCTGAGGCGACTGCAAATGGCGGAGATGGAGGCGGCGCGACCTCCACCTGCTGAAGCACGACTGCTGGCGGCGGAGAGCTGGCGATGAGAGAGAGGGACGATACAGAGAGAGAGGGTCGATACAGAGAGAGAGGGTCGACGAGAAAGAGAGACGATACAGAGAGAGGAAAGTTAGAGACCTCATGAGGTCTCTAATTTTATGAGAATTAAATTAAAAATTTAAATAAGTCAGGTAAAAAAAAAATATATTCATTAAATTGACCTCACGAGGTCTCTCCTACATTAAATTTTTTTTTAAAAGATATTAATTTAAATAGCGACCTCATGAGGTCTCTTATTATTGACCTATTTTTGAGGTCTCCATTTCTAGATCTTTTTTTGGCCTTTTTTTAGTAGTGTTGTTAGTTTGTTACTCATTTTTTGTTCTTCCCCATTGATAGGTGCAGTTGAATTAAGTTAATTGTTGGGTCATTGAACAAACAAGCTACAGAGAAGAAAGTTGAAGCAGTATGTACATGCCAATATATTGTTTTCTTTTCACATGTTCTATTTTTCGGTTTGGAATTTTATCTTTTGCATAGATAGCTATCTACGCGCATAGCATGTGACGGCCTCAACAAGTCAAAGCTTGTGCCTTGTATCTAGAAACCCAACTAAATTTTCATAACATGCATACATGTACTTCTGTCTTCGTTGAGTGATTATAGTAGTGATTGCTTGCCAGTGAAGCGCTGAAAAACTTTTCAATTGGGTGATGCACATATAGTTGCATCATGACATGTGAATGTGACACCACAACCACACTGTACATAGCTTGTTCTTTTCAACCTATTTGGCTTGGAATATGAGATGCTGATAATTTTGTGAATGATTCACTTTTGTCGTTTCCTTTTCATATGTTATTCAAAAACAGCTACTAAATATTTCTTTGCAATTCTTTTCAGATATTTTTACCATATAGTCGTGTGGAAGATGTGTATCTCATGCGTTATGATATGAAGCAGAGTCACGGTTTGTGTTATTGATTCCTTTTTATTCTGTATGAACGTGCACCTATTCCTGTGCTTTTGCTATATGATGAGACCCAGTTTCTTTTCCCTGTTAGTGCCTAAAGGCTTTGATCTCCATATCTCAGGTTGAAGCAAACTTATGATTTATAAACCATTGTTGAACTATTCGATTGGTGCTTTAGCTATAAATTTACCTGTAGGCTCATCCTTCCTTAGGTGTCCAATATATTTTTTTTGTATCTTGAACAATAAATCATGGTCTTTGGAGCCATATTGTTATGTTAACCTGTCTTCACACATTATTTTTCAATATTCTGTTAGATATCACTAGGAAGTACACAGTCCTTTTATTTTCACTAATTTAATAGTTTAAAAAGAAAAATTAGATGTTTCCTTGCTGAGGGAAAAATACAATCTTAGCTTTTCCATAGTCCTGGTTTGTTCTCTTAGGGGTCGTTCGGTAGAGTGCATTAGAAAAAAAATGCATGCATTAGCTTTGTGTATTACTAGTAGCTTGTTTGGTACACTTTTTCAACCTATGTATAACTAATGAAGCATTAGTTCTATTTGAAATTAAGGTATGTATAACTAACACATGAAAATCCATGGTATTAGTAATGTTGCGGGTTTTAATGCATATATTAGCATGATGAAAGACAGTTGCCCCTCAAAGGCTCAAACCCATTGTCACATCCTTCCCATCATAATTTATAGAGGGTATTTTTTTAAAACAAATATTTCTCTCTATAGAAATTATGCAATATATATTATTTTTAATACACTAAACCAAACATGCATAAGAAATGATTTGAGCATAAATAATACACCATATTTAACACCTTTCTTATCCATCCTATCAAGCAGTAGCGGAGCAGGGGTGTCGACCGACACCCCTTCGTCGGAAAATTACATTATATACCTAGAATAAAAATATTTTTTATGTGTATATATATTACACTAGTTCAGGAAACGTGCATTGCACGTTTGACCTCTGCTACTTTTATAATTTATATAGGCCCTAGATATAAAATTGCTCAACATTGTATAACGTACTCCTATATGTCTTTTTGTGCATATAAAATAAACTTTTTTTAGTGTTTATTCTTTGCTTAAAACTTAAATATCAGCAATTTTTTTGGTGAATAATGAGCAACTTGTAAGGCTAGAACTAAGCCCCAAGGCTGAAATTTCTTGGGATATAAATACTCCAACAATCATTAAAAATAAAAAAAAATGAATGGACACAAACCAATAAGAAAAATAGTGACCAATAAAAAAATATTACAATAACTATTAGATTATGTGTTTGTCCAACAACCATGAAAATAAAAAATGAACGAAGGCACAAATCAATAAGAAAAATAGTGACCAATAAAAAAATACTCCTTACAGAAGAATTATTAGATGATGAAAACAAAGTGTAGTGGATTAATTTTTTTATCCAATTTATAAGGAGAGTAATTAAATACATGAAAGATTTGTGCATGAATGTGTTTAATGGTAGAGACTAAAAAGTTTTAAGAATCAAATTCATTAAAAAATGGAAAATGATAAGTTGTAACATCTAATCATGTATTTGGTCTAGTTTAATTGTTATTATTGATTTAATTTTAAAAATTAATAAAAGATTTTTTAATTTAAAAAATTGATGAAGGACATTTTCGTAATCTAACTTTAAACTTAAAATGTTTCCACTTATAATAATACATGATTATATTGACGCTCCTTCACTTTTACACAATTTTATTTCTTTAAATTTTTACAGCAGCCTCTTAATGAGTCCCTCTTAAGTACTTGTTACTTGCACCGAAGGATGCTGAACATTATCAACAATAATTCAAGAATGAAGTCTTGGGGTTTATTGTTGGTAATTTATATTCACCCTCGCTAATTTAATTATAACTACTTTGAAGGTTGTGGATTCATCAAATATTCTAATAGAGATATGGCAATGGCTGCTATAAACTCTCTGAATGGAAATTATACAATGAGGGTTAGGTTGTGATCTTATTAGTTGTCTTGTTTGATAACCATTATAAACCCTTTTATCAATTTTAAATGTCCTTTCCAATTCTACGGGTGCGATCAACCTTTAACTGTTCGGTTTGCTGACCCTAAGAGACCTAAACATGGATAACAACCTAGGTACTTCATGAAATGCCATTGTTCTATATTTTAATAAAAGCAAAGATGTTCTGAGTAGGCTTTGCTTTGACCAGTGCATTTGTTGTTTCGCTAATTAGGTATAGTTTGCTTTATCACTCTTTTTCACTCCTTTCAGAGGTGTTGGACCAGCTTTTGGTGGACCTGGTGTTGGACATCGCTTCACTCTTTTTCACTCCTTTCAGAGGTGGTGGACCAGCTTTTGGTGGACCTGGTGTTGGACATCGCTTCCCAACACCTGGGATTAGGTAATAGTTAAGTTTTTGCATTTGCAACTTAATATAGAACTCAGACTCTTTGTTTTCTCTGGTATGTTGACCACCGCCTAATATTGGCGAGCCTTTGCAAGGACAAGTTGGTCCTAATGCTTGGCGTCCTATGAGTTCTGAAGGTTTCAGGCCAATTTCCAACCAAGGGATGCATGGTTTTGGAAATCAACTTCCTCCTAGATCCACTGATACCACAGTGCCTTCTGCTTTGGTAAGGAAAACATGTTGAATCTTCTGTTGCCGTTAGATTAACTGTTTATGAGGCAAAGCTGCAATATTTATTTAAATTTTGCCATCATGCACTGTGTTGATGTAATTGTATGCTTGTCCTTTTTGGTTCAAAATAATTCATATGAAATGAATTCCAAAGCTATATAATATATAGGGTTACTTGGTAATGTACTTCCTCTTAAGTATGTTGGTGGTCAATTGTTGCATCTGTTTGTGGTCAGTTGTTGCAGAGGGAAGCAAGTCAGTTCTTTGACATATATTTGTACCTGTGAAAATGTCTAGCTAGGTTGGAATTCGAGAGACACATCAGGTATGGACTACTGCAAATGGCGTACACCATCTGTTACCTACCCTTTCCTGGGAAACTAGATCGAGTGTCCTTGTTATGAATACATGCTATGGTCATTTTTTTAACGACGGTTTTGTCCGGCCATCTTTCACTCACCTCGATTATTCCACTAGGTACCTGCTACCTCCCACCTGTACAGATGGGAAGAAATCACCTAGTGTTTTTTTACCTCCACTGAAATTTGAATTTGAGACCTCATGGTCTATGTTTCTCAGAACCTCCAAAAATGATGCTGCACCCATGTGCTACATGCTTTAGTCATATAACTAGAACCAATTCTTAGACCTGTAATATATTCTTGGATTTATCTGCAGAACATGTTTTCTTATTGCATTCTGGGTCAAATTTCTTTGGGTGAATTCTGCTTTTGTTAATGAGGGAATTTTATTTATTACCTGTCCTTGTACGTTCAAATACTTAATTACTCATACTTTTTTGAAACACATGTTACTCTTAAATGCAAAGATTTTTCTTTATAATTTATATCTGATACTATGGTCTTTACAGAAGCTAACATACTAATTAATAGAACAGAGGCATAAAATGATCATGTCTCTGTGATTGTGTTCTTATTTCCTCTCATCAGGTTTTAGGGTTCCATGTTCAAATATTTGTTTGATTCCTCTAGGATTGTGTGTTTTTAGAGCCTAATTTGGAGTGTTTTTCTCTACACAATTTGTGTTTTGATGATCTAATCTGAATGATATTTATGAACTTCTAATAGCAAACTGTGAGATTAAGTGGCATCAACTTTATTGCTAGGCATAATTCAAGTAGAAGAGCATGTATATGGTTGTGACCTTTGGCTGTATCACAATACTTAATTGGACTACTTTATGAGTGATTACCGACTACAACTTATTTTTAAGTGCATTTTCCAGAAGAAATCGACCTTGACTAATTCTCGATTAAGTAATTGTTGATTGTATATCCTGAAGATTGTTTCTCTATATGTATACAAAGTACACTTTGTACATGTATAGAAATGGTGTGTTGTTCTAATGCTGCCTGCACAAACTTTTACGGTGGCTCCTTCAGGAGTGTTAATGGCATTGGAAATGGGATGCTTACAGGAATTGCAGCTTCTTCTGCTCCTACACCATTTCATCTCACAGAAATATGGAATGGAAAACCAATGGATTACAAAAGAAGTCAAAAGCCCTTATGGTTATGGTGTCTGATAACCCTTCGCAATCAGTGGCGAGTTTTCTGGGACAAAGTAGAGATCACAGTGGGTAATGAAAGAAATACTGAATTTCTGGAGGATCAATGGATTGGTGGTCCCAGTTTGTAGTCTGCTGCCCCTGTTCTATATATATTAAGTCCCCAAAAACATGTTAAGATAGATAAAGTCTGAAGTATAAAAGGTTGGGACTTAACTTTCGGAAGAGCTTTCAGTGACTGGGAATTTGGAAGTCTTACCTCAATGCGTCAGCTCATGAATACTTCTTGAGGAATTACCGAGAACATTTACCAACTTAAATGGAGGTTGGACAGGAAAGGAGAATTTTCAGTCTACTCTGTCTACTACAACATGAACCACACAAGTCATCAAAATGTGTCTTGGCCTTGAAGCTTATTTGGAAAGTCAAGGTTCTACCAAAGATATCATGTTTTGTTTGGTTGGTGACGAAGAAAGTATGCCGAACTCAAGATAAGTTACAAAAAAAAGGTCTTCAGACTTGTTCAAGATGTCTCTATTATGTGGACACAAAGGAAAAGTAATGAGCACCTTTTCCTTCATTGCAAGACAACTATAAATTTGTGGCCACATGTTCTTTAGTATATTGGTAAAAAATGGATCATGACCAAGTCTATGTTGGAGCTTCTGTGAAGCTGGAAGAATGTGAGGAGAAGCAGCACCGAAGAGAAGTGGTGGCAGGTAATTCGTGCTTGCATTTGGTGGACAGTTTGGAAAGAGAGGAGCTCAAGGCATTTTTAAGACACTAGTAATTCTATCTAGAAAATTAGGTTAAATTGCCAGTCTGTTCTTTTTTTCGGTGTAAACAAAATATGTGGGGCGAAATAGGAGAATTAGTAGATTTAATTGGCAATGTATAAGCTTGCATGTTTTTTGGATAGAAGATCCCTTTTCTTTTGAATGTTTGTTAAGTTTCAACAGCTTAGCATCTCCTTGGAAGCTGAGTTTTGGTTATTTACACCAAGTTCTTTTAAGTTGTATAATCATTAATGTAGGTGACATGCGCAAAGCGTGTACGGTACAGACTAGTATCATGAAAAATGGTTACAAAATTTTGACTTCTTTGTATTGGCAATAGGTCTGGAAAAAAAAATATCTAGAAGTGTCAGATTTTGATAGAGCTGAAAGAGCACTACCTTCTTATTTCTTTTGTTTATTTTTCACATCTGCATAATTCCAGCCATCCGGTTGTTTACATTTTGCTTATTGTTTGAGCTGCTGTGTCTCAGGTCACAATTGCTCGAGTATACAACTGGGATGTGCATCAACGTAAGTTTCGACAAGCTGCCAGTCCAATAGAGTCATGATAAAAATCTATGTATGTGGTACTCACTTTTGCTGCAAAGAGTACGAGTTAGATCTTTGTTCATCGTTTTAGGTTTGCTTGTTTTGCACTCTCCTCTATAGCAGGATCCTGGTTTATTATTCAGACCATCAGTTCTTGGGCTTGTAGCAATTTTGTAAGAAAGTAAATATTTATTGGTGAGTCTGTATTTACTAGATGGTTAGGAGCAAAAGTATAATAATACAATCTGTCTTAAAAAAAAAGAAAGTAAATGATACAATTGGTAGCAAAGATTGATAAATTGTGGTATCACCATGTTATATTGTTTCTATAGGGGGCTTGTCTCTGGTCATTGTACTCCAAAGAGATGAATGAATAGCTCCAGTTTGTCTGACTTTAGTATCTCAGTTAAATGTTCACCATATGTAATATCTACTTGAAGTTATAATTCATTTGGGGATTATCCATAGTTAAACAAGCTTCATACATAACAATCCTACCAACGGGGGGCGAATTTATAGAGAAGGCTATGTGTCACGTGAACCCATGGTCTCTCCGTAAAATTCGTTGGTTAATGTATATAGTTTTTTAAATTGGTATAATATTAACTATTGACACTCATGCAGTCATGCTCGAAGAAGGATGAATAGTGTTTGGTTGAAGGTTGAGTTATAGCAAGAGCAATAGGGAACAATTCTCACTTATTCATTCTCCACCTCTTTTATTAGTGCACCCATGTAGTAAAAATCCTTAATCCGCCTCTGTCTACCAAAGGATATGTTCATAAAATTTTCAATGTCGTTGACCTTTTGAGTTTCTACCAAAAGATTGTAACAAATTCTACTGTAAGCACCAAGAGTTAGGTGGAATGACAAAGGTTTTTGTTCCCAAAATTAGCGATCTCGAATTTGACTCACATTATTTTGGCCCAAATGGGTTTTGGACATCTGGTAAATCGAAGGGACAATCGATAAGATGGTAAATGAACATTATAGTTTCCCCTTCCAGTTCTGCCAAGGACAAAGATAGGGGTGGCAATTAGGTGGGTTGGGTGAAATTTGGACCGTTGTCAGGGAAATAAATGGGTCAAGACCTTATCCAACCCAAATTTACTTGGGTCAAAATGGGTATGGGCCAACATCCAACCTCACTCAAACCATTTTTTATCAAGTTTAATTGTTTTATTTGATATTTCCAAATGTTTTAGTACCTAATAAAATTTTCTTTATTATGGCTACATATAACATATCGAATAAAATAAGAAAGGTTTTTAAAAATATTCTGACAATGTTTCTCACAAGTCAATTTTGGGTTATATATGGGTTGAAATGAACTGAGCTAATAATCGGTCCAAACTTGAACTGTTTAGGCGAATTGAGATTAATTTTGCTGACCCATAAAGGAGCTTATTTCCCAGTCATAAAAGTTCTCCTCAAGGCTCAAACCTATGTGTCCCATGTCAGAAGGAGATAGGGGTGGGAGTCGAGATGGCAATAGAGGGGAGTAGGGCAATACCTAAACAGAGTAGGGCAGGGGAACATACTTGAAGAAAAAAATCGAAATACATGTCTTCTGTTTTCCTTATTTCCAATATCCCCTTCTATTTCTAAAACCTCTAAAATCTTTTATTTCTTTAATGTATCCGAGCTACATATTAATGTAATCGAGCTACATATTATG
This sequence comes from Solanum chilense, assembly GCA_032847665.1. Lineage (NCBI taxonomy): Eukaryota > Viridiplantae > Streptophyta > Magnoliopsida > Solanales > Solanaceae > Solanum > Solanum chilense. Next base: position 58,807,297 of record CM064963.1, on the reverse strand, counting down.
TATTCGGTTTATTTTATAATGTATCTGAATTGCATATTATGTATCCAAACTAGTTTTTAATGTATCAGAACTACATATTGTTAACTCATTATATTTTGACTAAATGACACCCTACAGGAAATACATAACGATGGCTGACTATCATCCCGAAATTCTATTGACAAGAATTAAAGAAGGAAAGAAGATATTCCTAAATATCTATGATGGATTGAAGATCAGAATTGAGAGATCAAGCAAAGATTCAAGGAAGACATCTCCAGCAAATCGGTCAACAAAGGAAAGAAGATATTCCTAAATATCTCGGAAGGATTGAAGATCAGAATTGAGAAATCAAGCCAAGATTCAAGGAAGGCATTCCTACCAAGTTGCCCAACAAAGGAAAGAATCGATTCAATCATGCACATATCTAATATGGACATGATTCATCAAATCAATTCCAAAATCAAGAAAGCAATCAAACGGTCCTTCATTGATAAATCCCTTGGGTTTCCGAAACAAAGCAATATCCTCAAAATATCTATATAAATCATTCTCAGCCCTAGATGTGAAGTACACAATTTCACTTGAATTTATTTGTAACGTTCTTTCATCTTTGATAAAGCTTTGTACACGTGAGTGCACAATTGTAAAAAAAAAAAAAAAAATAGAAGGAAAGATTTTGAGAGTAGGTTATACAAGTAGAGGCAGTGTCAAGTTTAGAACATCTGATTTGCATATCAGACATGATCAAAATTATACTCATTCTGTAACCCAAGTTCATCAAGCTCTGAAGGAAACCCTTGAAATCCAAGGGAAATGGACTAGGCACCACATTGGTGATCCAGACCAGTATAAATTTTTCAGTATTCATTTACTTACAGTTAATTACTTTGTATTATACTGTTAAACTAACTAGCAGGAAAGTCGACTAACTCTTACAGGTAGTTGACTGAGAGAATTTTAATACACCCCCTCTTGAATATTATATATTATATATTCGAGCTACATATAATGTATCTGGTTTATGATATAATGCATTCGAGATACTTTTTAGTATATTCGAGTTACATATTAATGTATTTGGTTTATGTTACTTTTTAAGCGATTAGTATAATTACAAACTAAAAAGGGATCGATTGTAAATTCATATTAAAATTATGTGATTCCTAAAATATATCCATACTTAAATAGGGCAGGGCAGGCAGGTAACAGGTCAAATATTTTCAACAGCAAATCATAAAAATAAAGAAAATAGTTTTCTTCAACTTTAGAAGCCAATCTGTTGTCTGTACACTCATACGTTAGCTTCCTGCAAATATGTATAGAAATGAATCATAAAATACTATCTCTTCAAATACAATAATTAAATGTATAATGTGACCATACATTTTTAAAACATAAATTTTTATTGGTTATATTAGGTACACAAATAAAAAAAAATCATAAGTAGATTTTTTATTTTCTTAGTAAAATAAAATAGGGCAACTTTCACATATAGCAAACAAAAAATTCATATTTGTATAATATAGCAAACTTTGCATAATTGCGCTCCATAGCAAACATAAAAACTGTATAATTCGCTATACATATACAAGTGTATAATTCGCTGGCCTAAATTGTATAATTCGCTGGACTAAATTGTATAATTCGCTGCAATTGTATAATTTGTTTTGCATATAGTTGAATCGAATTAAAATGTATGTATATTGCATAATTATAAGTGTATAGCAAGAAGATATATGTTTTTCTCGCTTTATACAAAAACAGAAACACAATATATACACTTCTGTTGTATAAAGCTAGAGAAAATTGTATTTCACTGCAATTATATAATTCGCAATTGTATAATTTGTTGGCCTTTTTCTCTGCAATTTTTGAAGTAAAATGTTTGTAAATTGTATAATTAAGTGTATAACACGAAAATATACATTTTTGCATGTGTATATACAATTTTCTCTCGCTTTATACAAAACAGAAACAGAATTATACACTTCTGTGTATAAAGCGAGAGAGGCGAGCGAGAATGGAGAGTGGCGAGCGAGATTCCTGGAAGAGAGACGCTGGCAAATTTTAGATAATGTTTGCTATGGAGCACAATTAAATCAAACCCTAGCTATTCCATTTAATTTAGGTTATTAGTTTGCTATTTTATATAATTTTCCCAATAAAATAATATTAACTTTTTTTGGGAATGAGTGGGTGGATGGGGGCAGGGGGAGCAGGTGGTGGAGTGGGACAATGGTGTAAGGAAAATAATTTAATTTTTTTTTGGATAATAATAATTTAATCTTTAATTTTTAATTGATATTAATAGCTTATTATTTCATTTTTGTTTATTGAAATATTTTATCCATATTATTTCATTTTTGTTTATGTGAAATATTTTATCCATATGGAATGTCGTGTCAAAGTTTTGTCAAATAAAAGAGAGAGTATTACACACTATTGAGGTATGTTTCTCAAACTTAATAAGTAATGGTATACGTATGAAATTCACATTCCCTAGTTCAGATATGAAACTAAAAAGAAAAGTAATTAAGGTGTATTTTTGATGCTTATATAAAAAAGCAAATACAAAATTTACTATTTAAGGGGTAGCGGATGTACATATGAGGTGCCTTGAAAAAAGTAGCCGGTGACACATGGTTTTTTTTGTTCCACCCGATCTCCTAAGTCCGCATTTAAGTTTCGAATAAATTCAGACGAGCATTTGGGGTCTCGATTCTTGCTAAGTGTGGTTGTCTGGCGGTTTTTCTTAGCTAAAAATGTGGCAAGTGCAGCTTTTATTATTATTTGATTCCTGCTGAATATTCTCTGGCAGTTTGGAGTCTCAAATTGACCAAAGTCATCTTCATTTTAAAAAAAAAATTGGTACATTGATGAATAACATAATATGCAAAAGTATTATTTATAGTTTGACTATATATGCTCAGCATGTTTCATCTCTATTTAAATTGATGACAAAATCAGAGTCCACATCCGAGCTCGTGCGCTGGTTCCTTTCATAAGTCGGTATGTCATTCTTGATCGACTCTCGAAACTTAGGACTAATGCCAAGCAATGCTTTAGCATGGTCATTCAGCAGATATCGCCTGTTCATCTCTCCAATCTCCAAGGCTTTAGCATGGTCATTCAGCAGATATCGCCTGTTCATCTCTCCAATCTCCAAGTCAGTAGATGGCCGACTGCCAATTCTGTGTCGGAGCATCTCCAGGCCATACATTATGGCCATGGTTAAATCATCTCGCATATTACACTCAAGAGTGATGAGGATTGGGCGTAAATCAGTGTCAGAACCCTATGTCCGCGTAATATCTACTGTTGCTGGGTACAATGGTGCCATGTAGTCCAGATGCTCCTCCGGGACCCCTGCAATATGACATATTTTTGTAATGAGTCAACCAAATGCATGCCTGTGGCCCTTGTGGACTTGCGCCTTTCGCATCGTCAATTTAATGATAGCCCCTTGAGCTCCGTGTCGGTCATCAATGCATATACCAGACACAACCGATCACGAGTGATGTCAGTGTAATGTAATCCTGGGATTAGGAAGTTCATCACTAGATTCAACCAGACTAGCGTCTCCTGGAGCATGTGAGCCTATGGAAGAGATTTGCGATATCTCTTACCGCTGTACTTAGTCCACTGAGCCATGGACTGGAGACCACAAATTAGATGCCGAATGGCCTGGTATGGTGAGCTTATATTCATCCTCGTCAGCACCTTTGGATCGGTGTCTTCAGCAGTGCCAAAGACATCATCAATGCTCGTGGGTGTGATAGACACATTCACCCGCGGACAGTCACAAAGTGGGATCGAGCATCTCGTACACAGTTGGCGTAAAATTCCCGGACCATGTGCAGATTGCACTCGTCTGGGTCAGCAAAAGCAAAATCCATCCTCAATTCTCTCTTCGACCTTAGAATCTGCAGCAACTCACGGGCTAGGCTATCCCGATCGATGCAGACATCAGAGAAGTAAGAAGCTTCAATATGCTTCTTGGACCATGTATTTCCTTCTCTAGTAATTTCCTTGTCTCCGTAACCGCCTCGTTTGGGCTTTATAAGCAGCAGGTGCTAGTGGCACGTTCCGCTACTTGGCCGCTTCTTTTGAGATCGCTAGGCCACTGCTTTCCCCGGACGTTGTGAAGTAGACATGGTGACCTACAAGATGTATCATGTTTCAGCCCCAAACACTACCTAAACATTATCTATTTATCCCAAGTACAACCCAAAACACCAACTATACTCAACCGAATCAAACCAACAACTACCAATATGTGTTCCTATCCAAGAATTCAAAACACAACTGCATATACAATGAGCACAACCTGCACAACAGTAAAATATTTCCCTACATCCGCACAATGCAATTCATAGAAACAAATTTAACCCTTGTCTACCCACAAACTGCCCTAAATCAATTTCACTTTAATCCGTATAAAAAGATCAGTATGTTCTACTCAAGTCTTTGCATACACATACCATTTACATGAAGGACATGATATCCCACAAACAAATTTCTTTCCCACAATAACTGATACACCACCTTAATCGATTTCAACTTCACCCACGCCCAAAATTCAGAGAACAAAGCTAGAGAACATACCTGGGTGACGCAGAATTTACGAAGAAACAAAGAATCGAATAGTGAACTTGCTATGCGACACGTGTAAGGGATGGGGGAATCGTTGGGGTAAAGGGAGGGGAGAAAATCGGGTAGAAAATTGGGAGAGAATGGGGTAAAATTGGGGAATATCGGGGTTAAAAAGATGGAAGGGCCGGGTTTTTTAACTTGTAAAAAGGGTCAAATTCGTTTTATTTAATGAAAATGTTAAGAATACTAACCTGGGAGCGCGACGCGGGACTAATACGAGGCTCTCTGGAAATTTAATTCCAGGCGAGACAAGATTTAGACTCGAGAGCGCGACGCGGGGTCAACGTTGGGTTGCCTTTCTCCTTGAGGTTCAATGGTTCCTAGTATAACTCGAATTTGGAGACCCCCCCCCACTCGCGACGCGCGCTTGACACGAGCTCCTCTGCCTCAGTTCAAATTTGGCAAGGCAAAATCTTACCCTGCCTCCGTGATGCGCGCCTTCCACGAGGCGTTTTTTTAAATTTTGATTTACTTTTTTAATTTTTAATGGTATGCCTGCGCGATGCGGAGCCAACACGCTTTGTCCTTAGGCATAATTCCTACTTCTTGCACATTTAACAACCGCCATGTTAGTTGAACTACGATGGGCTGCCTCCCATCCAACGTCTTAATTTCAGTCATGGTACGACTCATATTTTTGTATTTTTTCTGCATTTATTAACTATTTTTTATTTTTGAACTAAAATAAACAAAAACAAAAACATATAAATTCTAACTATTACAATGGTTCATAAGTGTCCTCCCGTGTAGTACCTGACTTAACGTCACGGCACGACCCGTCTCATGACTCACTCATTATCCAATGTGAGCGCTTCAAGCTCACGATCCACATTCTTTTCGGAGTAGTGCTTGACCCGTTGACCATTTAAAAGGAAAGTAGAGATCTTATCCTTGTTTCGTAACTCTACATCACCATGTTGGGTCATCCTCACTATCTCAAACGGACCACTCCACTTAGACCGAAGTTTTCCTGGAAACAACTTCAGTCTAGAATTGAAATGTACCACTAATTAACCAGGGTCAAAGGTGCGTGACACGATATGCTTGTCATGTCACCACTTGGTAATCTCTTTATATAACTTTGCATTTTCTTAGGCGTGAAGCCTAAACTCTTGTAGCTCATGCAACAGTGTAATCCTCTTCCTACCCGTTAACTCAACATCCAGATTCATCTTCTTGATAGCCCAATATGCCTTGTGCTCTAACTCAGTTAGTAAGTGACAAGCTTTACCAAACACCATTCGATACAGATTTGTCCCTATCAGTGTCTTGTATGTAGTCTGATATGCCCATAAGGCATCATCTAACTTGTTAGCACAATCCTTTCTTTGGGCATTCACAGTCTTATGAAGGATCTGGTTGACCTCTCTATTCGACACTTCTACTTGGCCACTGGTTTGGGGATGATATGTTATAGACACCTTGTGTCTCATGCCATACTTAGCTAACAGATTGTGCACAATATTATTATTAAAGTGCGTACCACTTTCACTTATCATAGCCCTAGGCATTCTGAACCTGGTGAAGATGTGTTTTTGGATGAACTTGACAATTACCTTGTTTATAATGCAACAACTTCCACCCACATAGACGATATTATCCTTTTTTTTAATTTTATTTGTCCAATATTAATATATCTATTTCTTATATTTATTACTTTTATCATATCGAGAAAGGTAATTATTTTTTCATTTCATAATTAATATTAATTGAGGTGAGAAAGAAAGGCATAAAACGAATTCAACGAATGCGATTTATTAGTAAATTTCAGTGTCTTGATTTTTTATTGATGACATTACATTATTATCCCTCCTATTAAGAAAGGCATAAAACACATTCAACGAATGCAATTTATGAGTAAGTTTCAATATCTTGAATTTTATAGATGAAATTACGGTATTACCCCTTCATTTAAGAGATGCATAAAACGCATTCAACGGATGCGATTTATGTGTAAGTTTCAATCTTTTAACATTTATTGTGGAAATTACGATATTAACCATTTCGTTTAATTTTGTTTTTCCAATATTTTTTGAATATATTTATTTCTTTTATTTATTACTTTCATCATATCAAGAAAGATAGTCTTTCTTATAAGGATATACCAATTGAGATTCTTGACCGTCAGGTTAGGAGGTTGAGAAATAAAGAAGTCGCTTTAGTGAAGGTTTTGTGAAGGAGTCAGTCCCTAGAGCGAGCTACTTGGGAAGCAGAAGCAGCAATGAAAGCCAAGTATCTTCACCTCTTTCCTTTCGATTCCACTACAGCTTGAGGTAATAGTTCCTCTTCAGTTTTCCAGTCATTCATGCGTGAATTCAGTCTTAGAATCATGTTCCCTCAGTTTGTACTTGCATTTTCAGCATATTTGCATGTTCTCGGAACTCAATTCAGTTAGAAACTCAGCTCTCGGTGTATAGTAGTAGGGTTTGCAGCTCTTTCCCTCTACTCCAGCTAGTTTAGTCTTCATTCGAGGACGAATGTTTGAAGGGGAAATAATGTAACACCCCGTATCCAAAATAGACCAAAAACCAGTTTTTTCAGAAAATCTACAGGTGCATCGACGGTTGCCATTGACGGTCCGTTGTCTGACCCACGGTCGTCCTGCAGATCCATCGATTGGGTCAAAAACACCCAAAATCTCAATTCAGAAAATTTGACTAAGTGTCAAACGAAGGACAGACTTACAATTCGTATGTCAGACTACGGTCCGTAGTCTGAGTCCGTCGATCAACACACCATTCACCCACTCTCTGATAAGAACCACGATTGACCAGCACGGTTCGTAAATGGACCTACAAACCGTAGGTGAGAAATAGCATACAATTAGGAGGAAAATGCAGTTGGGTCAACTTCAAATGATCACAACTCTCAGCACAAAATCAATTATATGTCGCATGACCTACCAAAAGATACATAATTAAATTATCTTTCCATAGTCACCGACCTTGATAAAATCAAACCTCCGAGTAAATAGTTATGGTCGTTTTAGTAAAGGCATGTCGAACAGGCCCAACCTACGGACCAAACAACGGACCATCGATAGAACGACGGACCGTCTGTCCAGGTCGTTGTTTGGTCCGACAGCAATCAACCAAGGCGTCATTTGGTCCTTCCCCACTTTATTAAAACCCTAAGATACGTCGTTTTTGACGCTAAATCATCAGATTTCAGTCAATTTAAGCCTAGAAACATAAATACAACTTACCCTAAGTCAAATCATTAATCAAAACTTAGAAAATCAAAACCAAGAAAGGAGAAAAAAGGTCAAGAACCTTAGTTCAAGAATGCAGCAAGTTCCCATTAATTCCAGCTCCAAAATCTAAATATTTCTCCGTGGATTTCATCACCAAGTATGTGGAATTTCACTAGTGGGTTACTTTCACCCATTGGGTTCCTAGTTTTCAGTCAGTTTTTTATTCTCTTATCATGATTAAACCTAGGGTTTCTAGAACTTTGATAGAACGTCATGAATTTATTAAATATATATTCCAAATCAGATTGTAAAGTTATTATTCAGTTTATTGCATGAATTTCAGAACCCTAGCTTTGTATTTCTTTAGTTCTTGAATTACACATGCTAAGTCAGATATTTTAGTTATTCAGTTATATATGTCTCAGTTTTTAATGCATAATTATCACATTAAATGTTGCATACTCAGTTTGCATGTTCAATTTTGAGTTATCATGTTATTACAGAAATTCATCATAATCAGTTAACTAAATAATTCATGGGACTAGCATAATACCGAGTTGGACTAGGGTTCAGCGTACCCAATTAGTCTCAGAACTACTAGCCAAGTAGGTTGTAAGTCCCCTCTATGGGCAATTAGTTTAGTGATCACGCCGGCATGCCTTTATACCTTTGGCAGGGTATATTGGGTCCTCTCGGTAGGGCGTATACATTGGACTCCACATTTAGCTCATGTGGTTTGATAATCGATAAGTAGTAGCTCCCACGGTTCAGTCAAACTCTCTTGCATTGACCATTTATCAGTATACTCAGTATCCAGTTTCAGCATGTTATAAATTGGTCGTTTCATTTAGTTAGCTCAGAATTTTCTATATCATGTTCAGATTATTATACGTATTTTTGTGCTTGTTCAGTTATGTTTTATTTCACCTTTATTCTATCCTACATGCTCAGTACCTTTCAAGTACTGATGCATACATGCACTACATCTTCTCGTGATGTAGGTTCAGGTTCTCAGCATCCAAATCACGTATAGATCGATTTCTGAGATCTTCAGTTCAACGGATTTAATGGTGAGTCCTCATTCTCCAGGACAATAGTCATGAGATTCTTTTTAGTATTTAGACTTTTAGTTTCAGTTTTGCTAGATTTAGATGGGGCTTGTCCCAATATTTCTAGTCCAGTTTAGAGGCTATTTTCAAACATAGTTAGTTTCAGCTTAGTATTGAGTTTAATAACTTCTTTGTATTAAACTCATTGATTTCATTTATCTCAGTTATAAAATATGGGTAAAAATATGGGTATTGCCCATATTTTCAGTCTAAAATTATGATTTAGTTTCCGCAACAGTTAATATTCTTTAGTATGCTCATGATAATGCCAGCAGGGTTAGCTTGGGATCACTTGTGGTCCTAGGTTCCGTGTCTGCGTCTCGGGGATAGCTCGGGGCATGACATTTTCGTTGCAACTTTAAGTGCTCTTACTTTTCACTTTTATCTTTATGATTTTATGAAGTGCATGTTCTGAGATACAAACAAAATTACAAGCTTCTATACTGTAGTTAAACAAGTAGTGCTCGCTGCACACTTTCTACAGAATGTATTTGGTTATATTAACTTCTGAAATGTTTGAGGAGGGTAATGCGTGCATGCTTCTCCTCTTCTACAGTTTAGTCTTTGTGTGATTAATTAACTGAATGAAAAAGAATGCTGGATCGATTTTACAATTGCAGAATATATTGTTCTCTCAGTTCTTTGATTTAGTTCCATTTATCTTCAACCTGACTGTCTAAAATGGCATTGCGAGAAGTCTGAGTTCAGCAACCCAGTTCAGTCATCACTGACTGAGGAGAGGTTGAGACGAAGAGGCTGATAACTATCATTATTTTGTCTTTGAATAGTCAAACATTGTAAAGCCAATGGGGCTCCAAACGGTCTTATATGGGGGTTAATGAAGTAGGTGACCTTGGTTGGATCTCATATCTGCGGTTAGAGATTCCTACCTGTTTGGGTGGTGTGCTTCTAACTTAAACAAGCAGCGTGTATGCTTCACTGTTGATGAAATGAATCAGTATCATATGTGTGTTCATGCGACGATTTGTGGGCTTTAAAACTATACTATTACTTTTGTGTATCAGAAAAAAGATATGATTTGTTGTCGTGGACTTCTCATTGATGACTTATTACCGCTTTGCTACCCCGTAAAATTCATTCTGTTTACGTGCTAATGTATCATACTGCTGAATGTTGTACTCTTCTTTGCGGGTGTGTACATGCTGGTGAAGCTTTGTTGGAATCTGATAATATCAGGATATAAACTTGACTTCTGCAGGATGTTGTTTTATTAAGTATGGTGTTGTAAGAGCATTGCACAATCAATACACTTTGCCTGGGTTAAATTCTACTGCTGAGATACTGGAAAATTGTCTGGCTCATTTTTTAGTTCTTAATTCATCTGTGTATTTAACCAGGGAAGTCAGGTATGCAGATGGTGAACGTGACCGCCTTGGTAATTTTTACACTTGCACTACTAAAAAAAGGCTAAAAAGAGACCTCACGAGGTCTCTTTTCGGGAAAAAGAGACCGAAAAAGAGACCTCAACGGTAGGTCAGTAAAATGCAGGTCACTTTTTTACAGACACCTCATGAGGTCGCCAAATGGAGACCTCACGAGGTCACCAACAAATTATCTGATTTTATAAAAAAAAGAGACCTCATGAGGTCATTATTGTATTATTTAATTTAATTTTATATTTTTTACATAGAGACCTCATGAGGTCACAATTTTATTATATTATTTAATTTTATATTTTAATAAAGAGACCTCATTAGGTCGCTAAGATATTATTTAATTTAATTTTATATTATTTTAAAGGAGAGACCTCATAAGGTCTCTTTTCTGCATTTATTTTTAGAGACCTCGTGAGGTCTCCATAATGAAATTTACGGAAAATATAATGCAGAAAAGAGACCTCATGAGGTCTCTTTTCTGCATTTATAAAATATAAAATGTTAATTAGAGACCTGATGAGGTCTCTATTATGAAATAGCTGAAAAAATTAATACAAAAGAGAAACCTCATTAGGTCTCTTTTCTGCATTTATAAAATAGAAAATGTTAAATAGAGACCTCATGAGGTCTCTATTATGAAATATCTGAAAAATTAATGCAAAAGAGAGACCTCGTGAGGTCTCTATTATGAAATATCTGGAAAATTAATGCAAAAACGAGACCTCATGAGGTCTCTTTTTCTGGAAAAAAACTAGCAGAAAATTATTATTTCTGCGGCTTCTCATCACCTGTCATTTTAATTCAGTACCCAAATCAAACTCAAAGAGCTTCAAAAACTCAATTGAAGCAATACATTTACTAAATATTCTCTTATCAACTCAATTGCAACTCACTTCAACACAATTATATATTAAACAAAAACCATGATATCCATAAGTTATATAATACATTCCAACGTTATCATGTATTCACAAAACAAATAATTCCCATCACAAAATTATAAAGTTAACAAAAATGATCCATAAGTTAACTATCACAAGTCTAAACTTCACTAATGTGGTAGTGTGTTTGCCACATAATCATCACTTTCTTCATCACTACTAGTCTCATGGGTCATATTTCTTTGTTGACCATACATTGGATATTGAGTAGGTTGAGATTGAGGAGGTCGAGGAGGGAAAGTGACATCACCAGAACAAGGGGGAATCCCTCCTGAAGAAAGTAATGATAACGTTTCATCTACATAAGAATCATAAATTAAATTTCTCAAGAACTACATTATGTAATAATTTACTGAAAACAAATTTTAACAAGTTTAACTTACCAAATAACTTAACAAATCTCTAATTTTAATTAGTTTAGTTTTACCTTAATACTAACACAATAGTTACAAATTTAACTTATTAACCAACTTAACAAATTTCTAAGTCTAATTAGTCTAGTTTTAACTAAATTCTAATACTATAGTAACAAGTTTAACTTATTAACTAACTTAACAAATTTCTAAATCTAATTAGTTTAGTTTTAGCTTAATTCAAACACTATAGTCACAATTTTAACTTATAAACCAACTTAACAAAATTTTAAGTCTAATTAGTTTAGTTTTGAGTTAATTCCAACACTATAGTAACCAATGTAACTTTTTAACCAACTTAAGAACTTTCTAATTCTAACTAGTTATTTTTAACTTAATTTCTTATACTATTGTAACAAGTTTAACTTACCAAATAACTTAACAAATTTCTAAGTTTAATTAGTTTAGTTTAACTTACCAAATACTTAACATCTTTTGTAGGATTCCCAGCCATAATAACTTTGGATACAGAACACTAGCCCAATACATCACATAGTAATATGTAAAACTTTGTTTGAGTCACTGTGCAGTTGATAATGTGGACAAGTTTGCATTCTCTTACAATGATAATATATTATTTAACTTTGTTTTATAGTCTGTAATTAACAGTATTAATTTTGTCTCCTCATTTAATTTGATAGTATTCATTTATATAGAAATAATTATTTTCTTTTCTCATTTGCACAACGAGATCAATATTATTAACAAATCTATCACCATGTAGTTTTAGTCTTTTATTTGTCTTTTCAGTTTTCAACATATTCACTGATAGTTATGATTTTAAGTTCACTGCACCTCCTGGTTGTTGTGATGTATTGTTTCTATTTATTAAATAATATCTTCTGTTTAACGATAATAGGTGAATGAACAATAAATAGACAAATTGGAAAGAGAATTGCAAAAGGAAACATATGAACATCATCTTAGTGAAAGAGCACTGGATCAAAATATTGACTATTTCTTATAACAAAGAAATCCTGGAGTCAATATTGAAAAAAAAACAATTTTCACTTCACAAGTTCCCAATATTGCTTTTGTTTGATGAAAAAAGAGATGTTAAAGAGTAAAAATCACATATTATAAATTCATAACAACATAAGTATATGTGCAAAGTGACAATATCACAATGAGATATAAATATATAATAATACAATCAAATGAACCTCAAACACCTCATCTCAATGATCTAACACATTTAGTTTCAATAACAAAAAATAAATAAATTTACCTGGAATCAAAGGGGAACGCTGCTGCTGAGGCGACTGCAAATGGCGGAGATGGAGGCGGCGCGACCTCCACCTGCTGAAGCACGACTGCTGGCGGCGGAGAGCTGGCGATGAGAGAGAGGGACGATACAGAGAGAGAGGGTCGATACAGAGAGAGAGGGTCGACGAGAAAGAGAGACGATACAGAGAGAGGAAAGTTAGAGACCTCATGAGGTCTCTAATTTTATGAGAATTAAATTAAAAATTTAAATAAGTCAGGTAAAAAAAAAATATATTCATTAAATTGACCTCACGAGGTCTCTCCTACATTAAATTTTTTTTTAAAAGATATTAATTTAAATAGCGACCTCATGAGGTCTCTTATTATTGACCTATTTTTGAGGTCTCCATTTCTAGATCTTTTTTTGGCCTTTTTTTAGTAGTGTTGTTAGTTTGTTACTCATTTTTTGTTCTTCCCCATTGATAGGTGCAGTTGAATTAAGTTAATTGTTGGGTCATTGAACAAACAAGCTACAGAGAAGAAAGTTGAAGCAGTATGTACATGCCAAGATATTGTTTTCTTTTCACATGTTCTATTTTTCGGTTTGGAATTTTATCTTTTGCATAGATAGCTATCTACGCGCATAGCATGTGACGGCCTCAACAAGTCAAAGCTTGTGCCTTGTATCTAGAAACCCAACTAAATTTTCATAACATGCATACATGTACTTCTGTCTTCGTTGAGTGATTATAGTAGTGATTGCTTGCCAGTGAAGCGCTGAAAAACTTTTCAATTGGGTGATGCACATATAGTTGCATCATGACATGTGAATGTGACACCACAACCACACTGTACATAGCTTGTTCTTTTCAACCTATTTGGCTTGGAATATGAGATGCTGATAATTTTGTGAATGATTCACTTTTGTCGTTTCCTTTTCATATGTTATTCAAAAACAGCTACTAAATATTTCTTTGCAATTCTTTTCAGATATTTTTACCATATAGTCGTGTGGAAGATGTGTATCTCATGCGTTATGATATGAAGCAGAGTCACGGTTTGTGTTATTGATTCCTTTTTATTCTGTATGAACGTGCACCTATTCCTGTGCTTTTGCTATATGATGAGACCCAGTTTCTTTTCCCTGTTAGTGCCTAAAGGCTTTGATCTCCATATCTCAGGTTGAAGCAAACTTATGATTTATAAACCATTGTTGAACTATTCGATTGGTGCTTTAGCTATAAATTTACCTGTAGGCTCATCCTTCCTTAGGTGTCCAATATATTTTTTTTGTATCTTGAACAATAAATCATGGTCTTTGGAGCCATATTGTTATGTTAACCTGTCTTCACACATTATTTTTCAATATTCTGTTAGATATCACTAGGAAGTACACAGTCCTTTTATTTTCACTAATTTAATAGTTTAAAAAGAAAAATTAGATGTTTCCTTGCTGAGGGAAAAATACAATCTTAGCTTTTCCATAGTCCTGGTTTGTTCTCTTAGGGGTCGTTCGGTAGAGTGCATTAGAAAAAAAATGCATGCATTAGCTTTGTGTATTACTAGTAGCTTGTTTGGTACACTTTTTTGTTGGGCTTTGTGGAGGCTTGTGAGCCGGCCCAACCCATTACTGAAACCCTAGGTTAACTATTTGGTTTTCCTATAAATATGATCCTTGTATTTGTAATTCTTGAGCAGCACAAGTGAAATAAAATCCTCCTGTTACAGTCGTGGAGTAGGGAAACCGAACCACGTTAAATTCTTGTGTGTCCCGTTTGCGTTCCGTTTCTCTTTTCTCTAGATTATTTGTGTGTGTTGTGTGTTTAATTCCCAACAATTGGTATCAGAGCGAGGTTTCAACAACACTGTAACACAAACTGTGAGAAATTGTCACCTAGGGTTCTTGTGTGAAGAACTGTGTGCAGGAAGGAGTGTGCCGCCGCCGTTCGCAAGCTACAGCCGTGCAAGACGCCGTTAAGGGAATTGCCGAAGGTGTGTGCGATTTTTTTTTGTGGTGCAATATTTCTGACGAAATTACCAAGATCTGAAATTAGTTGTACCGAGTATCTCATTTAGTCCTTTGAGATGACAGAAGATGGGAAGTTCCGAATTGAGAAGTTCGATGGTACAGATTTCAGTTGGTGGAAGATGCAGATTGAAGATTTGCTGGTTCAGAAAGATTTGGACGTAGTGTTGGGTGACAAGCAAGGAAAATTGTCTGATGCAGAGTGGGCAGTTTTGGATCGGAAAGCTATGTCAGTTATCCGACTCTCGTTGACCAAGAATGTTGCGTTCAACATTCTTAAGGAGAAGACAGCGAAAGGCATCTTGGAAGCCTTGTCTAACATGTACGAGAAGCCATCTGCAGCAAACAAAATTTTTCTGATTAGAGAGTTGGTGAACACAAAGATGAAGGAAGGCAGTTCAGTTACCGAGCACATCAACTCATTGAATTCGATCTTAGCCAGACTTTTGTCAGTTGGCATTAAGTTCGATGATGAAGTTCAAGCTTTACTACTGTTATCATCATTGCCTGACAGTTGGTCCGGAACGGTTACAGCAGTTGCCAGTTCAGTGGGACCTAATGGATTCACCTTTGAGAAGATTCGTGATCTCGTTCTTGGCGAGGATGTCAGAAGAAGGAGTTCTGGAGAATCATCAGGTGATATGCTAAACGTCGTCAGAGACAGAGGAAATAACAGAGGTAGTGGGAGCAGGAACCGAAGAAGGAGTCAGTCGAAGGCTCGGGATGGCTCAGGTGTAACATGTTGGAACTGCAAGGAGGTGGGGCATTTCAGGAATCAATGCCAGAAAGACAAACAAGTCAACATTGCAAAAGACAGCGCCGACGAGGATTTGTTTATCTGTTGCGCGGAGAGCAATGTGGATTCCTGGGTCATGGATTCTGGTGCTTCTTTTCACGCTACCCACAGCAGTGAAGCACTGCAGAATCTGGTTATTGGAGACTTTGGAAAGGTAAGGCTTGCAGACGATAGAGCTCTTGATGTTACGGGCATGGGTGACATGGTGCTGAAGACGCCAGTCGGTTTCTGGACCTTGAAGGATGTCAGAGTTGTTCCAAGCTTGACGAAAAGTTTGATTTCTGTTAGGCAGTTGGATGAACAGGGACATCATGTGAAGTTCGGAAATGGGCAGTGGAAGGTCGTGAGGGGCAATCTTGTCATGGCTCGTGGAACAAAAAGAGGATCGTTGTATATTGTCGGATTACCGTCTGAGGGAGTGACCGTCCCAGTTCAGAAGAAAAACAAAGTCCGGTTCACAGAATCTCGTGGGCAGAAGAAGGTTGTCTTTGCAAGAAAGAAACCCAGAGCCACAGGTCAGATTCAGGATGAACGAGCAAGGAAAGGTTCAGGAAGACCAGTCAGAGGCGTTTGTGGCAGTGGGAGCACCGGCCGTGCTTCAGCCAAGGCTCCTAGAAGACAGTGGGTCAAGAGAACCAGTATTCCAGCTGTTGATACGTCTCCAGAAAATATCTTGCTGAGTATGGAGAGTGTTTGTTCTCAGGGAGTTCTAGGATCCGGCAGTTCGTGTCTCAAGTGGGAGCCGGTAGGGACCGAGGACGAGTCAAGGGCAGTTTCAGCCGTGACTGATGTGTTGAAGCTTCGGGGAGCTTCAACGGGCCTTTCAGTTGACTGATGAGAAGGCCGCTGTAGCAGGAGAGAGTTGAAAAAGATTACTAGACATACAAGTGTTCTAAGTGGATGGCAGTTGAAATTCTTCAAGCCTCCAAGTGGGAGATTGTTGGGCTTTGTGGAGGCTTGTGAGCCGGCCCGACCCATTACTGAAACCCTAGGTTAACTATTTGGTTTTCCTATAAATATGATCCTTGTATTTGTAATTCTTGAGCAGCACAAGTGAAATAAAATCCTCCTGTTACAGTCGTGGAGTAGGGAAACCGAACCACGTTAAATTCTTGTGTGTCCCGTTTGCGTTCCGTTTCTCTTTTCTCTAGATTATTTGTGTGTGTTGTGTGTTTAATTCCCAACATTTTTCAACCTATGTATAACTAATGAAGCATTAGTTCTATTTGAAATTAAGGTATGTATAACTAACACATGAAAATCCATGGTATTAGTAATGTTGCGGGTTTTAATGCATATATTAGCATGATGAAAGACAGTTGCCCCTCAAAGGCTCAAACCCATTGTCACATCCTTCCCATCATAATTTATGGAGGGTATTTTTTTAAAACAAATATTTCTCTCTATAGAAATTATGCAATATATATTATTTTTAATACACTAAACCAAACATGCATAAGAAATGATTTGAGCATAAATAATACACCATATTTAACACCTTTCTTATCCATCCTATCAAGCAGTAGCGGAGCAGGGGTGTCGACCGACACCCCTTCGTCGGAAAATTACATTATATACCTAGAATAAAAATATTTTTTATGTGTATATATATTACACTAGTTCAGGAAACGTGCATTGCACGTTTGACCTCTGCTACTTTTATAATTTATATAGGCCCTAGATATAAAATTGCTCAACATTGTATAACGTACTCCTATATGTCTTTTTGTGCATATAAAATAAACTTTTTTTAGTGTTTATTCTTTGCTTAAAACTTAAATATCAGCAATTTTTTTGGTGAATAATGAGCAACTTGTAAGGCTAGAACTAAGCCCCAAGGCTGAAATTTCTTGGGATATAAATACTCCAACAATCATTAAAAATAAAAAAAAATGAATGGACACAAACCAATAAGAAAAATAGTGACCAATAAAAAAATATTACAATAACTATTAGATTATGTGTTTGTCCAACAACCATGAAAATAAAAAATGAACGAAGGCACAAATCAATAAGAAAAATAGTGACCAATAAAAAAATACTCCTTACAGAAGAATTATTAGATGATGAAAACAAAGTGTAGTGGATTAATTTTTTTATCCAATTTATAAGGAGAGTAATTAAATACATGAAAGATTTGTGCATGAATGTGTTTAATGGTAGAGACTAAAAAGTTTTAACAATCAAATTCATTAAAAAATGGAAAATGATAAGTTGTAACATCTAATCATGTATTTGGTCTAGTTTAATTGTTATTATTGATTTAATTTTAAAAATTAATAAAAGATTTTTTAATTTAAAAAATTGATGAAGGACATTTTCGTAATCTAACTTTAAACTTAAAATGTTTCCACTTATAATAATACATGATTATATTGACGCTCCTTCACTTTTACACAATTTTATTTCTTTAAATTTTTACAGCAGCCTCTTAATGAGTCCCTCTTAAGTACTTGTTACTTGCACCGAAGGATGCTGAACATTATCAACAATAATTCAAGAATGAAGTCTTGGGGTTTATTGTTGGTAATTTATATTCACCCTCGCTAATTTAATTATAACTACTTTGAAGGTTGTGGATTCATCAAATATTCTAATAGAGATATGGCAATGGCTGCTATAAACTCTCTGAATGGAAATTATACAATGAGGGTTAGGTTGTGATCTTATTAGTTGTCTTGTTTGATAACCATTATAAACCCTTTTATCAATTTGTAATGTCCTTTCCAATTCTACGGGTGCGATCAACCTTTAACTGTTCGGTTTGCTGACCCTAAGAGACCTAAACCTGGATAACAACCTAGGTACTTCATGAAATGCCATTGTTCTATATTTTAATAAAAGCAAAGATGTTCTGAGTAGGCTTTGCTTTGACCAGTGCATTTGTTGTTTCGCTAATTAGGTATAGTTTGCTTTATCACTCTTTTTCACTCCTTTCAGAGGTGTTGGACCAGCTTTTGGTGGACCTGGTGTTGGACATCGCTTCACTCTTTTTCACTCCTTTCAGAGGTGGTGGACCAGCTTTTGGTGGACCTGGTGTTGGACATCGCTTCCCAACACCTGGGATTAGGTAATAGTTAAGTTTTTGCATTTGCAACTTAATATAGAACTCAGACTCTTTGTTTTCTCTGGTATGTTGACCACCGCCTAATATTGGCGAGCCTTTGCAAGGACAAGTTGGTCCTAATGCTTGGCGTCCTATGAGTTCTGAAGGTTTCAGGCCAATTTCCAACCAAGGGATGCATGGTTTTGGAAATCAACTGTTGGGAATAAATCCGTAACAGAAATAATATTTGCGGTAATAAAGGCAACAAATGCGGAACACAACAATGCGGTTAATCAACGAGAATAAAAGAGAAATAATGACACCAAGATTTTAGGTGGAAACCCTCCTAAATAAGGGAAAAACCACGACCCGAGAGGAGCAACGAATATCACTATAGTAAGGATTTTACACTTGTATGTCTGAGTAAAACTCCAAAGACCACTACACATTCAAAAGAAATAACACTCTTTTGATTTTTCCACCTCACTACAATATCGCTCACACTCTCTATTTTTCCTCACAGATTATTTTCTTCTGTGATGCCTCACTCTTCTTTTCTCTCCTTTGTAATTCTTTTTGGTGTACTTAGAATGAAGAATTCTCCTCCCTTTTATAGAGAACAAATACACTACCCTCCAAATGTGCTATAGAAGAAAAACATTTTTTTCTTCTTCATAGCTTACCTACTCTACCAAACTTTGAAATTGGCACAAAACAAGTTTTTCTTCTTTATAGATTACCAACTCTACCAAACTTTGAAATTGGCACAAAGTTATTCAAAGTTTGGCACATGGGGATGGACCTCACAATCTCCCCCTCCAGACCCATGCACCTGAAGGAGGTAGCTCCAGGTTTCTAGCTTGAGTACATGCCGACAAGTTCTTTGCATAGCTCAAACTTGTCCTTTGATACCACCTTGGTCAGCATATCTGAAGGGTTTTCAGTAGTAGGGATCTTCATGACCTGCATAGATCCGTCCTCTATCTTTTCACGAATCCAGTGATATCTCACGTCGATATGCTTCGTCCTTGCATGATACATGGTGTTCTTGCTCAAGTCTATTGCACTCTGACTGTCACAATAGACGACATACTCCTTCTGATGCAATCCAAGTTCTTGAAGAAATCGTTTCAGCCATACCATCTCTTTGCCAGCTTCAGTAGCTGCAATATATTCTGCCTCAGTTGTAGAGAGTGCGACACACTTCTGCAACTTTGACTGCCATGATATAGCTCCCCCTGAAAATGTAAACAAATATCCAGTAGTGGATTTTCTATTATCGAGGTCACCTGCCATATCAGCATCAGTATAGCCTTTCAAGATTGGATCAGATCCTTTAAAACACAAGCAATCTCTTGTGGTACCTCTTAGGTACCTGAGTATCCACTTAACTGCCTCCCAGTGTTCTTTTCCAGGATTTTCAAGGAATCTGCTAACAACACCAACTGCATGAGCAATATCAGGTCTGGTACACACCATCGCATACATCAAACTCCCCACTGCTGAAGAATAAGGAATTTTAGCCATTCCCTCTTTCTCCTCTTTTGTTGTAGGACACATCTGTTTGCTCAACTTCAGATGACTCGCAAGAGGCGTGCTAACAGGTTTAGCACTCTTCATGTTGAAGCGTTCTAGTACACGTTCAATGTACTTCTCTTGAGATAGCCACAACTTTCTTTTTGTTCGTTCTCGAACAATCTTCATCCCTAGAATTTGTTGTGCTGGGCCCAAGTCTTTCATGTCAAATGACTTGGACAAATCTTTCTTCAACTTTGCAATCAGCTCTTTGTCTTGTCCTACAATTAACATGTCATCCACATATAACAACAAAATAATAAAATTATTGTCAGAAAATCTTTTGAAGTATACACATGGATCAGAATAGGTCTTTGTGTACGTTTGACTTTTCATGAAAGAGTCAAACTTTTTGTACCATTGCCTTGGGGCCTGTTTCAACCCATAAAGACTCTTATTCAATTTGCACACCATGTGTTTCCTTCCAGATACTTCAAATCCCTCTGGTTGCTCCATATAAATCTCTTCTTCCAAATCTCCGTGAAGAAATGCAGTTTTCACGTCCAATTGCTCTACTTCAAGATCTAGACTAGCTGCTATGCTCAAAATAGTTCGAATAGAAGTCATTTTGACAACAGGTGAAAAAATTTCATCAAAATCAATACCTTTCTTTTGTTCGAAGCCTTTTACAACCAATCGAGCTTTGTACCTCACCAACTTGCCATTTCCATCTTTCTTGAGTTTAAAGACCCACTTGCACTTAAGTGGTCTTTTTCCTTTTGGAAGTTCAACTAGCTGGTATGTGCCATTTTTCTGTAGAGATCCCATCTCTTCGTGCATGGCTTTCATCCATTGGCTCTTTTCTGGATGAGACAACACCTCCTTAAGACTTTCTGGCTCACCTTCATCATTGATAAGGACATACTCTGAGGAAGGGTATTTGGTTGATTCTACCCTTTGTCTTTCTGATCTCCTCAGAGGTTGAGATTGTTCTTCTTCTGGGTACTCCATTTGCTCGGTATTATCACCAAGTTGCTCCCCCTGCTCAACAATCTCATCGGGTTGCTCTTCATGCTCAGCAACTTCATCAATCATACTTTCTGCACTTATGGGATGGTTAGAAGAAGAAGGAATGGTAACAAGATTAGGGACTATACCATTCTTTTTCTTGGCCTTCTCGGATAGATCATCAGCAGTTCCAACTTCACTTTCTCGAAAGATTACATCTCTACTTCTGATGACCTTCTTCTTCACAAGATCCCATAGTCTGTACCCGAACTCTTCATCTCCATATCCGATGAATATGCAAGGAACTGATTTATCATCTAGCTTGGTTCTTTGCTCCTTCGGTACATGTGCAAAAGCTTTGCAACCGAACACCTTTAGGTGCGAGTAAGACATCTCTTTGTTGGTCCAAACTCTCTCCGGAATGTCAAACTCCAACGGAACTGATGGACTACGATTGATAAGATAACACGCTGTCCGAACTGCTTCACCCCAGAATGTCTTGGGTAATTTAGCCATTCTGAGCATGCTTCTCACCTTCTCAACAATGGTGCGATTCATTCTCTCAGCTACACCATTGTGTTGTGGGGTTCCAGGAACTGTCTTTTCATGTCTGATTCCATGGTTTGAACAGTACTCTTCAAATTCTCTTGAAGTGTACTCACCTCCATTGTCGGTTCGGAGACGTTTTAGCTTTCGACCTGTCTCTCTTTCTATCAGAGCATGAAACTTTTGAAATACTTGAAACACCTGATCTTTGGTTCTCAAGATATAAACCCACAATTTTTGAGAAGCGTCATCAATAAAGGTAACAAAGTATTTATTACCTACTATCGATTCTATCTCCATTGGACCACAAACATCAGAATATACCAAATCAAGTATATTCGACTTTCTTTCAGATGATGTCTTAAATGAGACTCTATGTTGTTTACCAAATAAGCAGTAGTTACAGGGTTTTATCGTTGTACCTTTGGGAAAAGAGATGAGTGACTTTTTGGAAAGAATTTGCAATCCTTTCTCGCTCATATGACCCATTCTTTTATGCCATAAATCTGCAGAATTTTCTTCGTGAGCCGCATTTAATTCACCTTGGCATATTTCTGCATTTGTCCTGTATAACGTGCCACGAGCAACTCCTTTTGCAATCACCAATGCCCCTTTGGTGAGTCTCCATTTTTTATTTGCAAAGTAGTTCTCATATCCATCTTGGTCCAAAGCAATTCCCGAGATCAAGTTCATCCGCAAATCAGGTACGTGGCGCACATCTTTCAACACTAATGTGCATCCAACATTTGTTTTTAAGCAAATGTCTCCGATCCCCGCAATCTTTGAGTAACTTGTGTTACCCATTTTCACATTGCCATAATCACCGGCTACATATCTGCAAAAAAGATCTCTTACCGGTGTGGCATGATAAGATGCTGCTGTGTCGACCACCCATTCCGACTCTATACCTGCCAAGTGCATGCATTCTTCTTCCTCATTTATGAGGAGAACAACATCGTCATTATTTTGCACCATGGCAGCTGTGTTGTCATCATTCTTTTGGCCGCTGCTTTCCCCTTTGCCCCTTTTTAGATTTGGACAATCTCTTTTGAAGTGTCCTGGTTGATCGCAATTGTAGCAATTTCTGGCCTTTGATTTTGATCGGACCTTGGACTTTCCACGAGCTCCGGATCTACCATAGTTACTTGAGCTCCTTTGGTAACTTCTGCCTCTACTTTCCGTGATGAGAGCCTGTCCGTGATTTTCAGGCCTTTTTCTCATCTTCTCATTAAGCAAAAGGGCTGATGTGACATCCTTCAACTCAATAGAGTCCTTACCATGTAAAATGGTTGTTGATAAAGTATCGTAGGAAGATGGCAACGAGTTTAGGAGCACTATGGCTTTATCTTCATCCTCGATCTTTACTCCGAGGTTTGCTAGCTGCGTGATTAGTCCATTAAGTACATTTAAATGAGACAAAAAATTTGTACCTTCATCCATATGCAGTGCATATAACTGTTTCTTTAGGTACAATTTATTTGTCAGCGTTTTGGACATGTATAGATTTTCTAACTTTGTCCAAATGCCACATGCACTCTCTTCATCGACGATGTTATTAACTACATCATTTGTTAAGTGCAATCTGATTGCACTAGCAGCCTTTTCATCCAATTCTTCCCAATCCTCAAGTTTCATGGATTCGGGCTTT
>CM064963.1:58651100-58782618 GCA_032847665.1 Solanum chilense | reverse complement strand
GCAAATAATGAGATAAACCCTAGCTTGAATAACAATTCTAGATTAGTGTCTTGCATGTATTAATAATTCTGTCGCTTAGAAGTTTTTCTAACGGATGATCAACGTTAGAACTCGCCTTAATGCTACTTGCCGGACCAAGGAGGTAGATAATAGGAAAAGAATTATTAACATAGATTTAGTGTATACTATCTAATAGGCTAGTATTGATTGGTACGAGGTAATACCTTAGTCAAATATCGAATACGATGCTTAATATGAGGTAAAGATAAGGGTTAGGAAAGCAACACACGTAGCCGGACCAAGGTGCAGAGTGAGATGTTCTAGATGCCGGACCAAGGATTTAGAAATACATAACTTATCACTTTGCATGCAAGATACTAGGAAAGAATTGTTATTGTTAGAATTATCAAGTTATGAACCCGTGGGGAACACGTAAACCCTAGTTACTTTAATTCATTGATTAAAACCCAATATTAAAAGCTGTCAAGTGTCTCTTTTAATTACGTTAGTTATTTTTACTCATTACTTAATACAACCCCCCCCCCCTTTTATATTTTCACTTTCCAAGAAAGTTATCGACCAAACGATAGTAATACTAGGTTAAAGTTAAGTCTAGACTATTTTCCTCGTGGGAACGATCCCAACCTCACTAGTTGGGTTATTTACTTGACACGACCGCTTTACTTCTCATTTGAGAGGTGAGTTTGAGCGTATCAATTACAGGAACTGGGAAAGTAATGTTGAAAATGACATCCGGCAAGGTGTTGACTTTGAACAATGTTCTGCATGTCCCTAGTATTAAGAAGAATTTAGTTTCTGCTGCACTACTCATTTAGAATGGGTTTAAGTGTGGCCTAGTTAGTGATAAAGCTGTAATAAGTAAAAATCAAATGTTCATAGGAAAGGGCTACCTCAATGAGGGTCTTTTCAAACTAAATGTAATGGTTGTTGACACTATTAATAAAAATTCACACTATTAATAAAAATTATACTTTCGTTTACTTATTGGAGTTAAGTGATTTATGGCATGCCCGTTTGGGACATGTAAATTACAAAGCCTTGTGAAAATTGGTTAATTTAGAAGTATTGCCTTATTTTAAATGAGATAAGTCGAAATGCAAAATTTGTGTGGAAAGTAAGTTTGTTAAACATCCTTACAAGTTTGTTGAAAGAAATTCTAAAACTTTAGACTTAATTGACACAGATATATGCGATATGAAGTCAACACCATATCCTGGTGGGAAAAAGTATTTAATAACTTTTATTGATGACTGCACTTGATTTTGTTATGTATATTTTGTTAATAGTAAGGATGAAGCAATTGATGCATTTAAGCAATACAAAAATGAAGTGGAGAACCAATTGAATCTAAAGATAAAAATGATTCGGAGTGATAATGGTGGAGAATATGAATCTCCTTTTGCAGAGATATGTTTGGAATATCGTATTATTCATCAAACTATTGCACCTTATACACCACAGTAAAATGGTTTGGCAGAACGGAAGAACAGAACATCTAAGGAAATGATGAATGTCTTAATGATTAATTCTGGTTCACCGCGAAACCTTTGGGGGGAAGCCATCCTTACAGCTAATAAAATACTCAATAGAATACCCCATCGAAAAACACAATCAATTCCATATGAGTTGTGGAAAGGAAGAAAATCCAACTTGAAATATTTTAAAGTGTGGGGGTGTTTAGCCAAGGTAGAGGTTCCTTTATCGAAGAGGGTTAAAATTAGACCCAAAACAGTAGATTGTGTCTTTACTGGGTATGCTGTGAACAGTAAATCCTGTCGGTTTTTGGTTTACAAATATTATAATCCTGAGATTCATGTTAATACGATAATTGAATCAAATAATGCAGAGTTTTTTGGAAATATTTATCTGTATAAAACAGAAAGTGAGTCAACAAGTGAAAGACCTAAACGACCACGAGAAAAAAAAAGGAAAATATTCTTACTAGTGAGGAACGCGTAATACTCGGCAACGAAAATCTGCTTCTTTCGGACCAGATTTTGTAGCACTATTGCTTGAAAATGAGCCTCAAACATTTAAAGCAGCTATGTCTTTGTCTGATTAAACTTATTGGAAGAAGCAGTCAACAGTGAGATCGAATCAACTTGAAGCAATCACACTTGGGAATTGACTGATCTTCCTCCAGGAAATAAACCTTTAGGATCAAAGTGGATCTTTAAAAGGAAAATGGAACCTGATGGGACTATTGACAAATATAAGGCTAGACTAGTAGTCAAAGGGTACAGACAAAAGGAAGGTCTGGACTACTTTGACACATACTTTCTAGTAACAAGGATAACATAAATTAGGATGTTAATAGCACTAGCAGCAGTGCATGATCTTAAAATCCACCAAATGGATGTAAAGACAGCCTTCTTAAATGGAGAGTTAGAGGAAGAAATTTACATGGAACAACCTAAAGGGTTTATAGTTCCTGGTAAAGAAAAGAAAGTGTACAGACTTGTGAAATCACTTTGTGGACTAAAGCAAGCACCCAAACAATGGCATGCTAAATTTGACAAAACAATGTTGGCAAATGGATTCAAGATTAACGAATGTGATAAATGTGTTTACATTAAAAATGTTATGAATCACGAAGTCATTGTTTATTTGTATGTTGATGACATGTTAGTAATGAGTAAAGAAATTGACGATATAAATGCTACTAAGCGCATGTTGTCCAACAAGTTTGATATGAAAGACTTAGGAGTTGTTGATTTGATCTTAGGGGTCAGGATGATCAAAACTCCCCAGGACTAGCATTATCTCAATCTCATTATATTGAAAAAATATTGGATAAGTTCAAGTACTTTAATTTCAATGTTGTCAAAACTCCAATTGAATTAAGTTGTACATTTAAAAAGAATGAAGGTAAAAGTGACTCTCAATTGGAATATGCCAGAGTATTGGGAAGTTTGATGTATATAATGAATTGCACGCGACCAGATATAGCATATGCTATTAGTAGATTGAGTCGGTACACTAGTAATCCGAATCAACCTCACTAGATGGCAATGAAACGTGTGTTGGTTATCTAAAATATTCACAACATTATGCTTTGCATTATAATAAATATCCTGCTGTGATTGAAGGATATAGTGATGCAAATTGGATCATCGGTTCAAATGATGTAAAATCCATGAGTGGTTATGTGTTCATACTTGGTGGAGGAGCCGTCTCTTGGAAATCGTCCAAACAGACATGTATTGCTCGCTCCACAATGGAATTTGAATTCATTGCTTTGGATAAGACTGGTGAAGAAGCTGAATGGCTCCAGAATTTCCTGGAGGATATTCCATTCTGGCCCAAACCTGTTCGACCAATTTGCATACATTGCGATAGTCAAGCAGCAATAGGTAGGGCATGGAGCTTTATGTACAACGGGAAGTCTCGTCATATACGACGTAGACATAACACCGTAAGACAACTACTCTCTAGTGGAATTATCACAATTGACTATGTAAAGTGAAGCGATAATGTGTCAGATTCACTAATCAAAGGCCTAGTGAGAGAGGCAGTTGAAAGATCATCTAAGGGAATGGGTTTACAACTTAGGAAAAGTCAGCATGACGGTAACTCTATCTAGCAGACTAGAGATCCCAAGAGCTAGATTCAAGGATAAAAACAAAGTTGTGGTTGAAGGTTCGACATTGTCAATTAACTCAATCCATTCTCATGATGAAGACAATGTTTAGGAATAAGGTTAAGACTTTAAGGCTTGTTAATGAGCAATAAAGCTTAAAGTTTTTAATGATTTGCTAAGTATGGTAGATTTGACAAAATAGTGTATCTACGATATTACACCGTTATAAATCTCCAATGTGAGTGTGAAGTGGAAGCCGCTTTAAAGAGAATTTTATGTCAAAAGTCTATTCTCTATACACTCATGAAACCAGGAGGTGTTTATGGTTAAAACGAACACAACCGTAAGAACCATAAACAATAAAGGGTTAATTGTGTGACATATGGTTGTCTAGGTATACACCAAATCTCGACGGTTCAAACATATCACATCTACAGATTGACCGAGTATATCCGACATATGTTCACTACGGAAAGTCCAAGGGGAAACCTACTTATCCAGATGCAATTAATCCTTGCTTGTAAAGTACACAACTGTTCGTGCATTCCTATGTTATAAACATTCCCCATCAATGTGGGAATTATTGGGTATGTAGCAAGAATTGATGGGAAATAGATGAAGGGAGAGGAATTTGAAAAGTTGAGAACTTGAATAGTTGGGAACTTGAAAAGTCCTCTTATGCTTTAATGAAAAGGCATTTGTCCCTCATCGGTGATGGAATAGGAGAGTTTAGATACATAAACACTCCTATTAATTGTTAAAAGGGTTGGAAAGAGGAAACTCCCTCGCGCCGTCGCGGTCGTCGCTTGCTCGCTTCGGCTTTGGCTTTGTCTTTGGCTTTGGAAAATGATCGATCGAGAGATTATTTATCGGACAAAGTTTGTTTTAATTTTTATTTGAACTTTCCCGTTTTTATTTAAATTTCTCGCCATGACTCTTCTGAAAGGTTGCAACTTTCAGGAACAGTCAGTACCATTTGAAAGGTTGCAAACTTTCATTAATGGTCGTGTCAATTATGACAGGGTTGCAACCTTTCAGGACATATTCGTCTTGCCTATAAATACCACTCATTCTTCAGAATATTTCTTAACAAATTTCTATTTCTTCCTCATCTTCTTCTAAACATATTTTTCTTCGTGTACTTTCCTGCTGTGGATTTATTCGCTGACAGTAGAGTTTTTTATATCTACACTCTGATGATTAAGATCATTTTACCCTGGGAGGTTATATTCCAAATCAAACCTCGGATACTAGAGGGGAATAATTTCCTTAAGGGGACACTGTGAGTTCAGTGGACTTGATCTTCTTCCAATTCAAAAGGTTATTTTAGATTCTGGTACGTTTTTACAGATTTAAGTATTTTTTGAAATAAATTTCTGTTCATCTCGTTTACTGGTTCTATAAATTTCAGTTATTTCATGTTTATGAATAATTTATTACAATCAGTAATTTCTGGTTTTGATAACACAGTTTGTAAAACACATGGTTTATGAGGGTTGTGAGTTGTTAGAATTCTCCCCCATATCGATGATCAATAATACTCCCAAAATATAAATTTGCTCATTATATTTTCAAAAAAACATTTCCTCTTCCTCAACTTTGAGATCATTACTCAAAAGGTTTCTCTAAAAACAAATAATACTTAAAAGTGCTCATGAACTCTTTTGGAAAATGGGGGTTTCCTCTAATCTTAAATCGAAAAACATTTGCTCTTGGGAATACTTAGTTCTCATGCATCATTTTAAAGAAAATTAACTCAACTCTACTCTCCTCAAACTCAAATGTTCAAGTCTTAAAACAAGTTTAAAATCTTTGTAAAAGACTTATTAAATGACTTGAAAAACTCTCAAGACTTGACTCTTAACACTACCTTGAATTTAAATAATGAATTAAAGGTTATTATTCATGTTATGAATGATTTCTAGATGTTTAGAAGTAGTTTAGAGTATTTAGAATCAAGTAGAAAACCTAAGTACATTTTGAGGGAACGTACACGAAAAGAAGGGTGGAAGGGTAGGGGACCTGGCGACCATAGCGCACTGAGTAGTATGGGGAACCAACCCTTAAACTACAAAATGTGGGTTGAGGGGCACTGAATGGCATGGAGTCCCAGGGCCCTACATACAGAAAACTATTTGGGACACATTAAGTGACGTGGCGTCCCATGCCCC
Source organism: Solanum chilense (assembly GCA_032847665.1). Lineage (NCBI taxonomy): Eukaryota > Viridiplantae > Streptophyta > Magnoliopsida > Solanales > Solanaceae > Solanum > Solanum chilense. The sequence goes on along the minus strand of CM064963.1, from coordinate 58,776,846 downwards.
TGCCTAGAAATTGATGAATTTTCTTGTTTCGTGTAACGACCTGATTCTGTCGTCATGGAAAAGTATGCAAAAATCAATCAAGAAAGAATATAGGCCAGAAAACTTTTTGGTAGTAACTTGAAATTTCCTAATCTAGTCTTTATGTGGATGAATCGGAGGCATTAAGGTGTAGGAAAATCTAGTAATAAATGAGAGGTCTAATTGTGATTTTATTACATTAATGGATAGCTAAGGCGATAAGGAACAATTACACTTTACAAAATCAAACTTGGATGAGTAGAACTCCTGAAAATGATCTTTTCGTGAATGGGTACATTTTATCCACACTGAGGCCGCTGCAGCGGGATGTGTCTTTTTGAGATGGCCAAACGCGATTTAAAGTCGCTAATAGACCCTAAAATGACTATTTTTGGTATTTTTTGAGTGTTAGGGCTAAGGAGGTGACCCCAAAAACGTTCTTAACAGTTTTTCACCATTTTAACTCCCGAATCCATTTTTGATCTATATAAAATATTTTCTTTGGTTATTTTCAATGGGGAAGGATTTTGATGTAAGAATTATGGTGCAAAAAGCCTTAATTTGGGTATTAGTATCTTGGGTTTGGTCTAGGCTTATTGAGTTTGTTATAATCCGAATAATTAGACCTTTGATTGTTAATCCTTGTGTAGATTAATTGTTGTAGGCCTACAACAAGCGGAAAGAATCTGGAAAGACAAGATTCAAGTGCCTTGGGGATTCAAGCATGGATTCGAGGTAGGTGATGCTTTTGATTTCATGTTGGTGTGATATATGTTTGTTGTTGGTTCATTATAATGCATGTATGTATGTGAATATTGCATTATTGATCACACACTATGTAAATTAGTATGAAAGAATAATTGTAAGCCATCAATCATCTCTTGTTGTATGATCTTGATTATTACTTGTGTATGTGATTGTCGTGTGTTAAAGGGATCGGATTGCCACGTTTCGACATATTAGATCGGGTTGCCACATTCGGGCACAACTATGGGATCGAATTTCCACATTTCGACAAGCTTACTTGGATCGGGTACCACGCCGAATCACTAAACGTTTGAGTTTAGGTTCCACGAGAGGACCATTGCATTACGTTCCGTAAAAGGACAAACAACTTGTAATAATTGTGTTTATTGTTTATGAGCTATGACTTATGACTTCTCAAAAATTTCTACTTGATGTGAGTGGGGGAGTTGGACTCCATTCATGCATTGCACAAGTGGAATTAAAGAGTGGTTATGGTGTTGTTCTATTATGCTATGAAGTTTGTGTCAATAAATGTTGTTGATATTGGGTATGTTACATGGTTATATTGTTCCTTAAATTATATATGCTACACTTAGTGGGATAGCCGCGTAATCCTACCAGTACACTGTGGTTCTGTATTGATACTGCACTTGCTCTTATTTTTGTTGAGTACAGGGCATCTTCTTGCGGCTATTGACAGACCTCATTTAGAAGAGCAATGACCGTTTGAATTAAAGGGTGAACTAGTTCTTCCAGGTTGCCTTGAGTTCTCTTTGTATAAGTCCACTGCTTTCAGACACAGACAATTGGTTAAGTTGTTGTTAGTTTTGGGGTTGTACCCCTTGTTCTTAGACTTGTCGTTGTTGGAGTTTTAGTACATTGACTCTCAGGCTCTAGGCGTATTTTTTGAATTGATTTACTTTATTTAACTTGCTTCCATAACTTAAATACCTTAGTTTTAGATTATTCTCTTTAGTTGGATTGTAGTAGTGGCTCTCCCACCAGATTGTTAGTATGGGTGCCAATCACGACGGTTTGGGTCGTGACAAAGTTGGTATCAAAGCGTAGGTTCGATGATCTCATTGTACAAAAATGAGTCTAATAGATTCTTGTGGAACGGTACGATAACGTCCATACTTTTCTTCGAGAAGCTATATGACTTTAGAAATAACTCACTTCTTTCTACTCATTCGTGCTATGACTTGAATCCAATTGGTCTCTGGGTGATACAAAATTGGTATCTTTCCTCCTTCACTTTATGGTTCATACTAGAGCAACAAAGGTGGTAACACCATCGCTAGCAAGAGAGGATATATATAGATTATCGACAGTCGAATAGGGTTACCATTCGAAACAATTATCCATTACCTCGGATAGACTATCTTTTTGACCAATTATAAGGTGCATCGATTATCTCTAAGATTTATTTAAGGTCTGTTTACCATCAATTAAAAATTGAGGTGGTTAACAATTGGGTTCGATCAATATCTTTGATTGTAATTAGCAGTTTTGTGAGGATCGTTAGCTATAATTGTCGCTTTTGGTATGAGTTGAGTCCAATTGGTATATCGACGTAGTGAACTAGATGGAACACAAGCAAAGCAAATTGGAAGCTGAGAAGGTTCCAATTAGTATCCGGCCCTAGGGGTGGTGTAAATGCATGGATGATGAGGAAGGGTCATCCATTGAGCGGAATAATTAACTAAGAATTTGTACTTATTTGTGAATTATATCTTGGAAACTTTGAATGCATATTTCTAGTTGTCTAAATTGACTGCAAATATGAAGTTGTAATTGATCGAATGTGATGAGGTGATTATGTTCACAATAAATGTGTACCTAAACTTTGATATGTACAATATGTTGGACAATGATTGAAGTTATGCAAGTTGTAAATACTTAAGTATCGTGAAACTCGTTATGAAAGGAAGGTCTTGACTAAGGATCATGTGAATGTCTGGGTGTTTCTTGGAAACGAGCAAGTTGTAGAGTTGAATGTAATGTAAGGAAAATTGTGGAATGTTTGACGTTAAGATTGACTCTGGGTAACTAATGATTATCCTATCTATTGTGATTATTCCAAAGGTTCTAAGTAAAGCTGGAACCTTGGTAAAACTAAGGATGAGAGAAAACCCCCAGAAAACTTTTGGCCTGAGTTTTGATCCCGTCAAAGCCGCTATAGCGGATCCCGCTGGAGGGCTGCCGCTACATAGTGAGTTTTTCTCTTTTTTCTTAGTTATAATTATGAATCCCGGATTTTAATTCATCGTTAAGCAATCGAATATAACTTGGAAGGTGTGCTAAAATTGTGGAAAACCTAGGTATATGAGGGTCGGATGTAGTTATCAGCAATACTATAATTATTGTGAACGAATGGCTAATGTGTGGTTTGATCTGTTCTACTTATTCGTACATGTCCGTTCAATTGACTTGGGATTTTATGTGGTTTGTATATACTTGATGCCCCCATTCATGTTTCGACCCTAGTTGAGGAGTAAGTCATAGTCACCCATGTGTATCGTTTGTCCTATTGTGTTTATTGAATTGCAGACATGGGTTGATATGGTTATGTTGGATATGACTGACTTGATATAATCTTAGGCATGAATTGGTTGTCCCCCTACAATACTAGGCTTAAAGGTAATGCTAAGTCCGTAACTCTAGCGATCCCTGGTAGGGAAAGATTAGAGTGGATTGGGGTGTACAAGCCTAATCTAGCTAAGATGGTATCCTTCATTTGGGCTAGGAAACTACTAGGGTGGGATTTTTTGGCGTAATTGGCTCATATTCGGAATGTTGAGGTCAAATCCCCCTCTATTGAGTCTATTCATGTGGTGATTAGAACTGAGAGAGCTTAAGGTTCAAATCCAAGAGCTTCTTGATTAAAGGTTCATCCGACCTAGTGTTTGAAAGTGGGGTGCTCCTGTCTTGTTTGTTAAGAAAAATATTGGTAATATGAGGACCGGTGGTTTTATCTTCAGCCATAAGAGAGTGGATTAATACCAAAATGACAAGTGTATGGATAAAAAAAGTTCCATCGAGTATACTAGGGTAAAGGCAATGAAATTTTTTAAAAAGTGCATGTAAAAAATTGTGATAGTCATTTGAATTTTACGAGTATACCTGAGTTTGAGGGTTATGTGGACGAAAATGATGACTTGTAGAGATAGTCAGGGATGACTGAATATAATGGTAATGAGAGTTCGTAGTATATGGTGACGAGATGCAACTATATAATAAGATTGTGGCTAAGCAAACTTGATGTAGTAATTTATGACTCTCGAGTATCTAATGTTGTTATTTTCCAATATTTAACATTTCGTATGGAAAGTTTTTAATAGTTGGTGGGACACAATTAGAATACAAATTAAACAAACTAGAGTCATAATGAAGAAAAATAGTTAGAGGTAGTACAATCATTAGAGGGAGGTGAGAGGAAGAATCTTTTATTTAATTCTAAAGGCTGAAGAGATTTCTTCAGAGGGGTAGATAATTGGGTTCAGAGACACTTGATTTATTTCATGATGATATGCCTATGGTGTAACATCTCACAACTACAAACGACTAGAAAATAGTTTAAAATCTAAAAATACTTTTTTTGGAAAGAAAAAAAAAGAAAATCTAGAAAATTTGCATAAGTTGAAAAGTGAGTTTTTAGTCTATTTCAAACGACCATAACTCTTATCTTAGGATGAGTTAGGGATCGTCCAGATACGGTTGGAAATACCTTAGAATAATATTTCCAATGCCACCGATTTTGCATGATTTTGATATAGTATGAGTGAGTTTTGCCTTTCGGAAGTTGGGTTGTTGGATTAAGGAATGTCTAATCTTGATTTGGGAAGGCAAAAGTTGTCTTTTCCTTACCTAATTTAATTAATTCATTTTTAGGAAATTATTGGAATAAAACAATACTTTGTTCAGTTTAGGAAAAAGAGAATTTACGCTACAGATCGGAGAAGAGAGAAAAGAACAGAAAAGAGGAGAGAAATCAAGATTCGCCAAGAAGGCTCAAGCTTTGCGTTTGGAATTCGTTGGGGGTGATCCCAAAGAAGGTATGTGAGATCACATAGTGTTGGTTTTGTTCATCCACACGCCAATCTTGTTTAAATTCAGCGAATATAAGTATTTGATTGTTAAGAAAGTGAGTTCTTGTAGAACATTGTTGAAGTGTTCGTTGAATTCTTGATGGTTGAGTTGTTGAAGATTTGACTCATGTTTCCGAGTGTAATTTTTGATTGAATCTATGGTATATTGATAGCACTAATAATCCTAAATTTTTGGGGAAAGGAACATGAAAGTATAGAGGGTCTAGAGACGAAAAACGGAGGAGAAAAGGCGAGAACACCTAGGGATAAGGGTTGGGGCATCGCACCTCTCAAAGCCCCAAAGGACAATTTCTGTCCGTAGGGCCTTGGGGCGCCGCCCCAGCCTGCTCTATGAGATTTGAGGGATGGCGCCCTACATCTCCCAAAGCACCAGGAACTCCAGTTCTCCCATTCTTCCCCCACCTTTTCGTGCTAGTTCCTAAGTGATGTACCTATGTTCTCTTAGTTGATTCAACACTCTAAAATACATCTAAACATCATGAAATCATCCATAAACATGAAATCATGAACCTTGAATCCATAATTCAATTTAAAGAACGTTAAGATCAAAGTCAAAATAGCTAAGAGTCAAGTCTAGAAGTTAAGAAAAAAGTCAAAACAAAGTTCTTAAAAGCTTTGAAGAGTCTTTAACAAAGTTTTAACCTTGTTCTTAAGATTCAAGTTTCAAGCTAAGTAAAGAGTAAACAATTGAGTTCATTTCTCAAAAGTTATAAGGGAACTAAGTAATCCTTAAGAGTTTATAATTGTTTTCACATTTAAGATAAGAGGAAACTAAAATTATCCAAAAGAGTTTTGAGCAAGAAAAGGGAACATCGATTCCAAAGGAGCTTTTATGCTAAGTGTTGAGTAATTATCTCAACCCAAAGAAATAAGTTATTTTAAACACATATAAGCTAAGTATATTTTTTGGAGTAGTATTGAGCATCGATATATGGATGCGAGTTCATATTAACTCAAATCTCCATAAACCATGTAGTCATCATGAGTCTTAAATGAACATATTTTTTAGATAATCTTTTAAGTTAAGCTAGTGGATCCACTAAGTTAAGTAGTTCTATAAGACGACAAATCATAGGACAGTTCTGGCAGTGTGGGCAAGACGTTGTATCACCACTTACGCTCATAGTGGTGATTGTCGGTTAGAGAATCTCCCACAGAAACTATATTACTTTATCTGAAAAGTAAAGTTGAGTTTGTAATTGCATTTTCTTTAACGAACTAAGTTTTCCACTGATTTACAAACTTTATATATATTGCATGTGTCTTGTTACTTAATATTGAGTTAATTTATCATGAGTTGAGTAGAGTCAAGGTAAGTGTTCCTTCTTACTCTTTTCAAGCTTAAGCTGTTTTAGCATTCCAACTCTTTTCAAAATATATTACAAATATTTGTCATGTCGTCTATCTTTTTATTTCCATTTTTTTGAAATAATTTTTCTTTCTTAATAGTTTAATTTTGTAAGAATATTGATTTTTCTTTTAAATTTCATTGTGTATTCTTTATTATTAATGAGGAAAACATGACTAAGCCTAAGGAAATTGCTCCAACACACTTTACTAAAGCAATTTTTTATGAGTAACATTATTTTAATACAAGTTTAAGATAACATTATTCAAATATTTGTATTGTATAATTATAAGTATATAGGATCAAGATGTAAGTATTTGTATTAGTATATATAATTTTCTCCTATATTATACAAACAGAAACACAATTTATACATTTGAGTTTGTATAGAGTGGAGAGGCGAGGGAGAGACTGGCGAGCGAGAGAGGGAGAGTGGCGAGCAAGAATTTCAGAGAAAGAGGCAAATGACAACAGTTTACTATGTGTTACAATTAAATAAAGTAGTGGTCATAGCATTAAATTTGAATTAATAATTTGCTATCATAAATAATTTTCCCAAAAATATATGCAACGAAAAAATTATTGTTGTTAGATAGAAAAATATATTGTCAAGCGGGCCTACATGTGCAGTGCACATGCCCAAAAACAATTTTGAAAAAATATCCTGCAATTTAAAATATAACACCAAATTCAACAAAAGTCAATTAATTTTGTATTATCTATATCTTGTCTTATATGAGTTTAATTACGACCCAGATAAGAACGAAATCATGACACAATTAAATTACCACAATCTATAATATAACCCTTTTTATGTTATAAGTGATCTTATATGTGCAATGTTTTTTTTTACTAAAACCCCTCAGATAGTTTCTTAATTTGTTCATCCAAATTTCAAATTTTTACAATACAGAGGGTTGTTACAAATATTTTTTCATATAAGCGCTTTTATTTGCCCCTATATATGTATTATCTCGCTCTTAATAAGACTTACTATTGTCATTTAAGGATTTGTTTGTTCAACATTGATATTCATCAAGCTTCTCAAAATTGAATCTGCGATGACAAACTATATTTTCATATAAGCGCTTTGATTTGCCTCTATCTATCTATCTATCTCTACACACACGCACACGCACGTATGCACACACATGAATGCATGCGCACATACACATGCACGCATGCGCACACACCTTTTGATGCACGTGTGTTGTGTTATTCTTACAATAACTTGTATTTATAAAGTTAATAAACAGAAACAGAAACAGAAATAAGATGAAGCAGAAAATAATATAGAATACAAGAATTAATCCGAGTCCACAGAAACTACTGTGTGTCCTTAAGAAATTTAATCCCCTCACTGTACCCAAGGTTATGGATTAATTTCTCCCAAGATAAAACGGATTAAACCTGTTAAAGAAATAGCGGTACCTCAAACATCTTTAACTTCAACAAACTTAAGAACAACAACAAGTCACACAGACTCAGTCGATCGACACTTTGATCTTATTTGAGAGAAAAAAATGCAGAGAAAGAAAAATTTTCAGTGTTTAAAAAATCAAAAATTGACTTCCTTTTATAGCCATTTTCAGCAAGGAACATGTCTGTTCAGTGAAATCTGTTCAGACCTATTTTATCCAGAAAGTTGTGTCTTTTGGGGAAAATAACAACTTTTCGAAAAAATGTGTCTGTTAGGAAAATAACTACTTTTTGGAAAGTAACGACTTTTCGGAAAAGTAACAACTTTTCGAAATGTTACCGTTACCCGCAAATTTATAAGAGATAATATTAACAGGATTTATTTGATTTAACAAAAATTGATTAAATAAATTTTGTCCAAAAAATTTATCAATCAATCACATCATTTGCCAAATCCAAATCCAATGAAATGACTTTTCATTTGCACTTTGCAAATGACTTTTCATTTTCCCTCCAAAGTAGTTCCCTCACTTTTGATATTCTCTTTTTTCTTTTCCCATTCACACTTGCTAAAACCCAACAATCCCCCACATGAATGGGGAAGGCTATTGTTAAAACATATGCATGAAAAAACTTGTGTGTCTTGTAGGTAAAGGTTAATCGCATCTGGATAAGTAGGTTTCCCTTTAAACTTTCCGTAGTGAACATATATCGGATATACTCGGTCAATCGGTAGATTTGATATCTTTGAACCGTCGAGCTTTGGTGTATACCTAGACAACATATGTCACACAATCAACCCTTGAACTGTTCTTAGTTCTCATTGTTTTGTTCGTTTCAGCCATGAACACATCTTGGATAGTAAGTGCTTAAAGAACTGCCTTACCGGATTCTCCTTGAAGCGGCTTACACTTCACACTTACATAGGTGATTTCTAAATGTGTTATCCCATAGATACACCATTTGATATTCCTGTATCAAACTTAGAAACCATTAAAAAGTCCTTATGTCTTTATCCTGGTTACTAAACATTGTCTCATCATGAGAATGGACCATAAAATAATAATAATATTTTTTTTCTTTGACAATGTTGAACCGTCATCAATGAATTTGTTTTATCTCCTTGAACCTAGATCTTGGGATCTCCAGTCTTCTAGGTAGAGTTACCGCCACGATGACTTATTCTCGGCCATAGTCCCACTCCCGTCGATGATTTCTCAACTCCCTCTCTATTTGGGCCTTTTGTAAGTGGATCCGACACATTTTCTTTTGACTTCACATAGTCAATTGTGATAATTCCACTAGAGAGTAGTTGTCTCACAGAGTTATGTCTTCGTCTTATGGGACGAGACTTGTCGTTATACATAATGCTTCCAGCCCTTCCTATTGCAGCTTGACTATCACAATGTATGCATATAGGGGCCATTGGTTTGGGCCAAAATGGAATATCTTCTAAGAAATTCCGGAGCCATTCAGCTTCTTCACCTGCCTTGTCTAAAGCAATGAATTCAGACTCCATTGTAGAGCGAGCTATACATGTTTGTTTGGATGATTTCCAAGATATTGCTCCTCCTCCAATAGTAAAAACGTATCCACTTGTTAATTTTGTTTCAGTTGACCCAGTAATCCAATTTGCATCACTATATCCTTCAAGAACCGCTGGATATCTGTTGTAATGTAAAGCATAGTTTTGAGTGTCATCTAAGTATCCCAAAACTCTCTTCATTGCCAACCAATGATAATGATTAGGATTACTTGTGTATCAACTCAGTTTACTGATAGCGCCAGCTATGTCTGGTCGTGTACAATTCATGACATACATTAAGCTTCCCAATACGCTAGCATAGTCCAATTGAGACTGACTTTCGCCTTTATTCTTTGCAAGATGAATATGTACATCAATTGGAGTCTTTTCCCTTTTAAAATTCAAAAATTTGAATTTTTCAAGTATCTTTTGAATATAATGAGTTTGAGACAATGCTAGACCGTTAGGAGTTTTAAGAATTTTAATTCATAATATCACATCAGCAACTCCTAAATCTTTCATATCAAACTTACTAGCAAGCATAAGCTTTGTAGCTTTTATATTAGCAATGTCTTTGCTCATTATAAGCATATCATCTACATATAGGCATAAAATAACTTCCTGATTTGGAGTATCTTTAATGTAAACACATTTATCACATTCATTGTCTTAAATCCATTTGACAACATGGTTTGATCAAGTTTTGCATGCCATTGTTTTGGTGCATGTTTTAGCCCATAAAGTGACTTAATAAGTTTGCACACTTTCTTTTCTTTACCAGGAACTACAAAACCCTCAGGCTGTTCTATGTAAATTTCCTCTTCAAGCTCTCCATTTAAGAAGTCTGTTTTTACATCCATTTGATGAATTTCAAGACGTATACTGCAGCTAGTGCAATTAACATCCGAATTGATGTAATCCTAGTCACTAGTGAGTATGTGTCAAAATAACCAAGACCTTCTTTTTGTCTAAAATCTTTGACAACAAGTCTTGATTTATATTTGTCAATAGTTCCATCGTCTTTCATCTTCCTTTTAAAGATCCATTTTGAACCCAAGGGTTTGTTCCCTGGAGGAAGATCAACAAACTCCCAAGTATGATTTGTTAAGATTGATTCAATTTCACTATTAACAACCTCCTTCCAAGAGGTTGAGTCACTAGACAACATTGCTTCCTTGAATGTTTGAGGCTCACTTTCAAGAAAAAATGTTACAAAATCTGATCCAAATGAAGTAGATGTCTTTTGACGTTTACTGCGTCTTGGACTTTCTTCATTTTGTTCATTCTCTTTTGGTTCTTCTCTGGGTTGTTTAGATCCCCCACTAGATGACTCAAGTCTAGTTTTATACGGATAGATATGTTCAAAAAATTCATCACTATCTGATTCCATTACCGTATTATCATGAATATCCGGATGTTCGGACTTATGAACCAAAAATCGACATGCCTTACTGTTTGTCGCATATCCAATGAATACACAATCCACAGTCTTAGGTCCTATTTTTACCCTATTAGGTAAAGGAACTTGGACTTTGGCTAGACACCCCCACACTTTGAAATATTTCAAATTGGGTTTTCTACCTTTCCATTTCTCATATGGAATTACATTTGTCTTTGAGTGAGGCACTCTGTTAAGTATCTGATTTGCTGTAAGGATAGCTTCCCCCCACAAGTTCTGTGGTAAACCTGAACTTATAAGTAATGCATTCATCATTTCTTTTAAAGTTCGATTTTTTCTTTCTGCAATTCCATTAGACTGAGGAGTGTAGGGAGCAGTAGTTTGATGGATTATTCCATTTTCTAAACATATTTCTGCAAATGGAGATTCATATTCTCCACCTCTATCACTTCTGATCATTTTGATCTTTTTATCTAACTGATTTTCAACTTCAATTTTATATTGCCTAAATGCATCTATTGCTTCATCCTTACTATTTAGCAAATAGACATCACAATATCTAGTGCAATCGTCAATAAATGTTATGAAATATTTTTTCCCACCACGTGATGGTGTTGAGTTCATGTCACAAATATCAGTGTGAATCAATTCTAAAGGATTTGAATTCGTTTCAATAGATTTATAAGAATGCTTAGCATACTTAGATTCAACACAAATTTGACATTTTGATTTATTGCACTCAAATTTTGGTAAAATATTTAAGTTAATCAGTTTTCGCAAGGTTTTGTTACTAACGTGTCCCAAACTTTCATGCCATAAACATTTAGACTCAAGCAAGTAAGAAGAAGCAAAATCTTTATTCATATCAACTGCAATTACATTGAGTTTGAAAAGGCCATCACTAAGGTAGCCTTTTCCTACATACATATCATTTTTTGCTTACTACTACTTTATCAGAAATAAATACACATTTAAATCCATTCTTGGTCAGAACTGGAATTGAAACTAAATTCTTTCTCAATTCTGGAACATATGAGACCCTATTAAAAGTCACCACCTTGCCTGATGTCATCTTTAATAGGACTTTGCCAGTTCCTTCCACCTTTGCAACAGCGGAGTTTGCCATAAACAATTTTTCATCTGTAAGTGCTGGAGTATATGATGAAAATAATTCTTTGTTGGCACAAACATGGCATGAGGCACCAGAATATATCAACCATTCTCTTGGATTTCCAACCAAGTTACATTCTGAAAGCATTGCACAGAGATCGTCCATTTCTCCTTTGGATTCAGCCAAGTTTGCTTGATCCTTCTTTTTCTTGTCCTTCTTAGGACCCCGGCATTCATTAGCCCTATGACCATGTTTACCACAATTAAAGCAGTTTCCATTGAATTTCTTCTTAGGAGGATTGCTTTTTGGACCAGATACTTTCTTTCTTTTCTTTAACTTTGTGGAATCTTCTTCAACAAAATTTACTCCAGATATTGCTGAATTACCACATGACCTCCTTTCTGCAGCCTTATTATCCTCTTCGATTCTCAACCTTACTATGACAGCTTCAACAGTCATCTCCTTGCGTTTGTGTTTCAAGTAGTTTTTAAAGTTCTTCCACAATGGAGGTAACTTTTCAATAATTGCAGCCACTTGAAAAGCATCATTCACAATCAATCCTACATTAAAGGTTATGTGAGTATTAAGGGAAAACTTAATATTTCTAACATAGGCATTAAATAAATTTATACCTTCAGCAAGGAGATCATGGATTATGACCTGCAATTCTTGAACTTGCGTGACGACAGTCTTACTGTCTATCATCTTAAAGTCCAGAAATTTTGCCACAATGAATTTCTTCATTCCGGCATCTTCTGTTTTGTACATCTTTAGTATCCCGTAGTTCTTTTGAGGTTTTTGCATTGCTGTACACATTGTACAGATCATCTTGCAGACCACTCAAAATAGAATTTTTACACAAAAAATCTGAGTGTGTCCATGCTTCTGTTACCAAGAATCGTTCATCAGCCGGAGTTTCATCTGGCATAACAGGAATATTCTCATTGATGAACTTCTGCAGACTCAACGTAGTGAGATAGAAGAACATCTTTTGCTGCCATCTCTTAAAGTCGACTCCAGAAAACTTTGCAGGTTTCTCAGCCGGTGCTAAGGCAGCATTTGAACGATTATGTGCAACCGTTGTTGTTGCAGCACTTACTGTTCCAGTATTTGTTTGACTTGAATTAGTCATTTTTATTTTTTTTCTGTCAGAAATGGCAGATAAATTAAGTATTTAAAATACTAATAGTAAAGAACAAATCTTTACACAAACTATTTCTGATTTAACGATAAAGTTTTTATGTTCTTTTAATCGTTAATCGAATGAATTTTAAAAATTCAAGCAGAGTAGAAAACCATAAAGGTTTTAATCTCCAGAAACCTCAAATACAGAAACTGTTTAAATTTCTTAAGATTGTTATTCTTACAATAACTTGTATTTATAAAGTTAATAAACAGAAATAAGATGAAGCAGAAAATATATAGAATACAAGAATTAATCCGAGTCCACAGAAACTACTGTGTGTCCTTAAGAAATTTAATCCCCTCACTGTACCCAAGGTTATGGATTAATTTCTCCCAAGATAAAACGGATTAAACCTGTTAAAGAAATAGCGGTACCTCAAACTTCTTTAACTTCAACGAACTTAAGAACAGCAACAAGTCACACAGACTCAGTCGATCGACACTTTGATCTTATTTGAGAGAAAAAAAATGCAGAGAAAGAAAAATTTTCAGTGTTTAAAAAATCAAAAATTGACTTCCTTTTATAGCCATTTTCAGCAAGGAACATGTTTGTTCAGTGAAATCTGTTCAGACCCATTTTATCCAGAAAGTTGTGTCTTTTGGGGAAAATAACAACTTTTCGAAAAAATGTGTCTGTTAGGAAAATAACTACTTTTTGGAAAGTAACGACTTTTCGGAAAAGTAACAACTTTTCGAAATGTTACCGTTACCCGCAAATTTATAAGAGATAATATTAACAGGATTTATTTGATTTAACAAAAATTGATTAAATAAATTTTGTCCAAAAAATTTATCAATCAATCACATCATTTGCCAAATCCAAATCCAAATCCAAAGAAATGACTTTTCATTTGCACTTTGCAAATGACTTTTCATTTTCCCTCCAAAGTAGTTCCCTCACTTTTGATATTCTCTCTTTTCTTTTCCCATTCACACTTGCTAAAACCCAACATGTTGCATATGAATATCAATCCATGCACTGTACTATTTTAAAAAAAAAAATTCAGTAATATTCAATAAAAAAAGTTAAATAAATAGTTATCAATAGAATTATGAAGTATAAGTTTCTATGAATAGCGGAAGTAAACTTCTTATAACTACTACTAGAAGTAGTCATATCAATACCCGAAAACACATATAACGAGTTATAATATAAATCTAGATATAGATAAGGCGATCGAACACTTCTCTTTGGCCTCCAAATAAATTTATTTTTTCCCTTTTAAAAAAATAAATTAATTTTAATACATAAGAATTAAAAAAAATCACTCCTAAAATCTCTTATTTACACCTCTTAGATCTGCTTTCTCCTCTCTCCCGTATAGTGCATTACTGAGATATAATATAATTATTGTATTGTTGGAGTTTTTATTTTTAATATAATCACGGCGCGTGCTTTGCACATGTATATCATATAATTTACTATATAATGTTGTAAAATAGAATTAATATTATTAAATTAATTTTTTTAGTAAATAATTATAATTGAAAAAATATTGGATAAGTGCTTTTAAATGATTAATACACATTAATATCATACAACTAATTATTTTTTAGACCAAAATGACAAGATATCATTGAAATATTTCAACATACATTTAAATTTTCAATATTGGAGAAAGTGACATTTCTTTAGTAGTATTATTATTTACTTTACTCCATTTTGTAAACATATTTAAACAACAAAATAGAAGAAATAATCAATATTAAAAGGTCACCTATGTAACACTCGAAAATTCTAACTCAAATAAGACCTTGAAAATTTTCTGCAGTGGAAACCAAGATTGAAACACTCCCAGTAAACTTTCTACGGACGAGCATGACTGCCCATCAAAATTCTTACAGGCTGTGGAAAATCTCATATCATAACTGATGAGCGAGGCTTCATTCCTAAATTCGCTCGGTGGTTAGTAGTCATTCTCCCAACTGAATGTAAAGTAATAAACTGTACAATGCTACTATATACTAAATTTAACTTATTACTGAATAACTCATACAACAGAAGATCTGATACGAAATTGGTAGACACTTTATCTGAAAACATAGTACATCACGAAACTAATAACCTGAGGTATGCATTCTAAAACAATATAATTTTTAATAACAGATAGTATTAAATAAATATTATTAAATAATATTAGTATTTACTGTGTACTAATCCTAGTCCTATTAGGATTAGTACTCCTTAATCCTAGTCCTATTAGGATTAGTACTCCTTCCTATATCTCCTATATATATCTCGCATGTATTCCCTTATTAGGTTAACATTCAATACAATCAATATTCCTTCATGGTATCAAGAGCCAGAAAACCTAGATCTTCTTTTCTCTAGGTTTTTTTCTCTCTTTAGGGCACCGATAGTTCCCTCTCTTCTCTTGGGCGGCGGCAGCCATGACAACCGAGGTGGATCCTCTCGATTCACTTCCTTCTGGCGTTAAACTCCTTCTCAGGCATCTTCATGCCCTGATTCCCAAAAAATTATCAGACATAAATTACCCTACATGGAAAATCACCGTTCTTACAGCCCTTGAGGCCAATTACCTTCTCAAATACGTCGATGGAAGCACAGAGCCGCCGCCGGCAGTCATCACTGCCACGGATAAATCATAAAAAACCAATCCGGCCCATGCCGCCTGGAAAGCCGTGGATGGCCAGATCCGATCATGTTTGATTGCGGTCATCTCTCCCACGGTTCAGAAACACGTCCGATCCTACACAACTGCTTCAGCCCTGCGGACGGCCCTCGCAACACGCTATGCATCAATTTCTCACTCTCATATTTTTCAATTGCGTGATCGTCTCCACACAATTACCAAAGGCACGAAAACTATGGCGGAGTATTTAGACGAGGTCTCCACCATCATCACAGCCCTCGACACCGTGAACGAAATCATTCCCGAAAAAGATCTCGTCATGTGCGTCGTTCGGGGGCTCCCATCAGCTTACTCCTCCATTAAACAGGCGGTTCGCATCAGTCCAACGCCCGTTGACCTGGCTACTCTCTCCTCGTGGCTAAAAAGTAAAGAAATCAACGTGGATCTGGAGAGCAAACTTCTTCTCCGAGAAGCCGCTGTTATGGAGCCGGCCACCGCCCTCACCGCAAGCCAGAACTATCGCGGGGGGCGTGGTGGAGGCCGGCAAGGGAGCCGCGGCGGCTACGGCAGAAACAGCGGAGGCCGCGGGCGCGGTGGTCGGCAAGGCAGTCGTCCGCCGTACGACGGTCAGCAGCACGGCAGGAACAACAGCCTGCACTCCTTCGGCAGCGGCGCGCAGTCATCTTCCAGCGGTGGGCAGGGCACTTACGAGCGGGATCGTCCAACTTGTCAAATCTGTCAGAAAACAGGACACACCGCTGTTCGTTGCTGGTTTCGATATGAGGAGAGCCGAAATAGTAATAATCGTGCCAATTATGCATCTCAAGACGACCCTTCCTCTGAATGGCTGTTGGATACTGGGGCCAACATGCACGTTACTTCTGATCTATCCAAGCTTAACGCTCCAAATCCATATCATGGCTTCAATGGTATTACTGTTGGCAATGGTGAGTCCCTTAATATTTCTCACACTGGCACGGGTACCATTAAAACCCCCAGCGCTATCTTTCACCTAGGTAACCTTACCTACGTCCCTTCTATTAAAACCAATCTCCTTTCAGTTCACCAATTCACAAAAGACAATAATTGCTCACTCTTGTTCACCTCTAATGATTTTCACATCCTAGACAATACTAACAAGAGGGTGATTTTTTAGGGGCCATGTGAGCATGGTCTGTACGTTCTTCCTGGCACAAGTTCGTCTGCCCACCCAGTTTCAGAAAGCGTTCCTGTGGCTCCGGTGGCTCTTTCGGCTGATGGCCACAGTCTGTTGTGGCACAGTCGTCTGGGTCACCCGTCTACTCAAATAATAAATTCTTTAATGTCTCAATTAGATTTTTCTTCCATTCATGTAAACAATTGTGACTCCTGTTCAATTGCTAAATCTCATAAATTACCTTTTACTTTATCTGAGAAGCGTACAACTGCACCTTTTCAACTTATTCATTCTGACCTATGGGGTCCTACTGCTGTTCCTTCATTTGCTGGTTTTCGCTATTATATTTGTTTTGTGGATGATTTTACAAAATACACTTGGTTGTACCCACTAAAACACAAATCACAGGCATACACCACCTTTGTCACTTTTGAAAAAATGGTCAAAACACAATTCAATTCTCATGTTAAACTTTTTCGAAGTGACAATGGAAAGGAATATGTCAATAACATCTTTGGCCAGTTTCTGCAATCCCTGGGAATTATACATCAAACCTCCTGTCCATACACTCCCGAACGGAATGGGGTGGCTTAGCGTAAGCATCGCTATCTCATTGAAACGGTGGTTACTCTTCTACATCAATCTCATCTCCCTGTCTCCTTTTGGGTAGAAGCTCTATCCACCGCAAACTACCTCATTAACAGAATGCCCAGTCACACTCTCTCCAACAAATCACCCTATCAACTCCTTTACCAAGAACTTCCCAATTATACCAACCTCCGCGTCTTTGGGTGTCTTGCCTACCCTTGGCTACGCCCTCATATTACTCACAAATTACAACCCCGATCCCGTCCTTGTATTTTTTTGGGCTATCATCCTACCTCCAAGGGTTATCGCTGTCTTGACCCACAAACTCATAAAGTCTACATATCTCGTCATGTCAAATTTGTCGAAAATGAGTTTCCCTACGAGTCTATTTCCTCCTCCACAAATACATCATTCATTGGCGTCCTTCCTCTTTTTCCAACATACTCACAGGGTCCCTCACCACCTTCCCCCATACCTCCACCCACTACCCAACCACCCCTCATCACCCCTTCAACCGTCACCCACAATACACCCGCAACCACCACCCACACTCACAACCAACCCGAACCACCCCATACCCACAACATCTCCAGCCCGATCCGTTTTGGGTCCTTCCCGGCCACCCCCGAATCACCACCGCCCGTGCCACCCCCCAATACTCATCCCATGTTAACCCGTGGCAAAGTCGGTATCTTTAAACCCAAAACCATTCAGGCTACCATACTACCAAATACACCCCTTCCCGATAGTGAACCAACAACCTACTCTGTTGCCTCAAAAAATGCTTATTGGCGTCATGCTATGGATGACGAGTTTAAGGCTTTGACTGATCAGAAAACTTGGGTTCTTGTACCTAAGCCCCATGGGCGGCACCCAGTGGGCTGTAAATGGGTGTACAAAATTAAACACAATGCAGATGGCAGTATTTCCAGGTACAAGGCTCGTTTGGTTGCTAAAGGCTACAATCAGGAGTATGGGCTTGATTACTCCGGGACATTCAATCCTGTTATTCGGCAGGAAACCATTCGCCTGGTACTGTCACTCGCCGTGCGCAACAATTGGCTCATCAATCAGTTGGATGTTTCCAATGCTTTTCTTCATGGCATGCTTGATGAAACTATCTACATGACGCAACCACCGGTCTATGTTGATCCCTGCTTCCCTCAACATGTTTGCAAACTCCAGAAGTCTCTGTATGGGCTCAAGCAAGCCCCCCGTGCTTGGTACACACGTCTGAAAACGTTCTTCCAGGGACTCGGCTTCATGTGTTGCGTACATGACACGAGTCTGTTTACTCGACATTCAGCACACTGTACAGCCATTCTTCTTGTCTATGTAGATGATATCATTATTACAGGCTCTACTACAGCTCTCATTCAGGATGTCACTCGAGCTATGCATACTACCTTCAAAATGAAGGACCTTGGCCCATTACATTATTTTCTGGGAATGGTGGTTTCTCGGACAGGCAGCGGCTTGTTTCTTCATCAGTCAAAATATGCTCGAGATCTGTTGCAAAAGCTGGACTGGAAAAATGCACCAGTCAACCAACACCGATGACAGTCTCTTCGTCTACGAATGGAGCCGACACCCCCTTTGCCGATATCACCCACTTCCGCAGCCTCATTGGGGCTCTACAGTATCTGGCCATTACCCGTCCTGACATCCAGTTTGCTGTCAACCGAGTTGCTCAGCGCATGCATCAACCAAGTGAACATGATTACCATTTTCTAAAACGCATTCTCAGGTACATTTTTGGCACTCTTGGTCGTGGTTTACTCATTCGAGCCGGGGACTTGGAGCTTCGGGGTTTCTCAGATTCAGATTGGGCGAATGATAAAAATGACAGAAAATTTACATCGGGGTTTCTCATTTTTTTGGGGCCGAACCTGATCTCCTGGTGTACAAAAAAACAACCCAAGGTCTCTCGGTCCTCGACTGAAGCTGAATACCGCGCCCTTGCTCTTCTTGCTGCTGAGACCATGTGGGTCACATATATTCTTCGCGAACTCCGCGCCACTCACACTGTTCCTGCTCTCTATTGTGATAACAAATCAACCATCTGTGTGGCCAAGAATTCCGTCCTACACACCAGAATGAAGCATGTTGATACCGATTGTCTCTTTGTTCGCGATGAAGTTCAGGCCGGCACCATGACTGTGCAGTCTGTACCCACTGAAGAACAATCGGCTGATATTCTCACCAAGCCTCTCCCGAGCCGACAGCACGATTACCTCAGTTCCAAGCTTCCGTTCGCTTCCGCTCAGCTCAGCTTAAGGGGGGGTAATAACAGATAGTATTAAATAAATAGTATTAAATAATATTAGTATTTACTGTGTACTAATCCTAGTCCTATTAGGATTAGTACTCCTTAATCCTAGTCCTATTAGGATTAGTACTCCTTCCTATATCTCCTATATATATCTCGCATGTATTCCCTTATTAGGTTAACACTTCAATACAATCAATATTCCTTCAATTTTAAATCATGAAAAAAATTATATTCTAGTTCATGAAAATATTATTTAGAAGGACAAAATTTGCGGATGAAATCATGTAATCAAACTGTTCATGAAATGAATGGGAAATATGTTGAAGATCATGCATTCATAAGAACCATACTTTTTATATAAATCACGATGGTGTGATATACTACAAATACAATAAATTACAGTTGAAATAAAATGAAAAAAAATGTATAAACAAATCTTTATACTGAGGCACGGATATCTCGCTCTTTTTAAGGAGATTCAAGTCCACTGTGGCATAATCTAGACGGATCCAGCAGTAATACTCTTGACTTGTCTCCCCCAGGATACAACAACTCAACAATATATACAACTCAAGCAACTCCGGATTAGTTGAAGATTCCAAAGCTCCACAAAAAGAACACATTCCTTCAACATATAATACTCTCTTTAGTATATAGTGAATATAGTTGAAGACTTAGAATATTATTCTTTGTCTCAACTCTCTCTTTCACTACTACACTAATTTCAATGTAAACATAATAAAATACTACTCATTTTTTTCTCTATATTTTCTTGTACTTCTCTTGTTGTTTTTTCTCCTCTAGGAACACCACACTATTTATAGTTGATGGATTCTTCCTTGCAATGAATAGGAAGATTGTAGATAATAAATTTGTTAAATGAATGACTCAATTTTACATAAGTTACAAGACATAAATATAGAATAATGGATGAAATGAAGAGTTGGTGGCTACATAAGTTATAAAAACCGATGACCACTTTCTTCCACAATTAATGAGAGTAAAGAGACACAAATGTAATGTCCATCAATAGACATAACATGATATATAATGTGACATTTAATACACTTTTATTAAAATTAAAATGTCACACCAACAAATCATTATCTGAAAAATTGGGTGAGAGGATATCCATTTATGAAAATTCACTAACCTGGAAAGAAGAGTATGCTAGCTTAAATCATAAACTAGATCTTGAAAACGAAGAACACAGCCCTTGCTTGAGAAGAACGATTTGTGGTTGTGTTCTTTTCTTGATTGAGATGTCAATAATGATAAAGTAGAGATGATTAGACTCAAAAAACATATTATAATCGTTATTGTATTGAAAAAAAAAAGAGATTTATTTTACCAATTGGTCATTGTTTTGTTAGGTTTGAAGGAAATTTCTTAATTTTGACGTTAATTTTAAGAGTAATTTAAATAAAAATATATAGAAATGACGCAAGAATTTTATATTGTGTCCTAGATCCTTAGATTTATTTTACTCCTTTTAAATTCATTATAATGGACAGATATTTTCTTTAACGTTAGATGAACTTTTAGGCCCATTAAAAACATTTGTTTTAGTTAAGAATGCAATTGCACATCCCCTTTTGAGACACTTAAAAAAACTCAAGAATGTGGTGACGCACCTTGTCCAAACTATAATTAACTTTCATTAATTTTAAATAAGATTTGTAGATAAAAATTATTGAGTTCGATTCACAACGCATATGTACCACCAAGAGTCCCGAATTCATGAATTTATGGATAAGATGGAAAGTCTTTTAGATAGAGTAGCCAATCATGTGCGTGGAAAGAGTATTGAAGTTCAAGAGATCAAAAATCATGTGAGGCAAGTATCGCCCGTTAAGGAGATACTAGTTTCTCTTGATGGAAAAATCTAGTCAAGCAAGCACCGCCTGTCAAGGAGATGCTAGTTTGTTTTGATAAAATGATCTCACTCGATCGTTTGAAAGAGTTCATCAAAGGGACCATCAAAGAAAAGTATGAAGTCTCCACCAAGTCTTCTCATATGTATGTCAAGTCGTACATTGCAAGAATTTATCTATCACATTCACCTATTTATAGTTGTTAAATAGAGGAGTTGTGATAAGAACATACTTGCCTCCGGTCATCATATTTAAGTGACATAATATTTTGGGCTTTAGAGAACTGGGTTTGTCATTTTGACATATGACATAATTTTATTTACTTTTTTGTGTAACTTGACATGTCATGTTATTTGATACGTCACATCAAACTGGACCTCTAGGATGAAAGACATTGAGCTTAGAAAACTAGGCTTATCTATTATACCTCAAATCAATTAATTGACATTAATTAAATCAGTGTTAGAGCCACCATAGCTTTAGAGGGTTCATTCGAACTCTCTTCGACGAAAAATTATATTGTTTTTTTTATGGTTAAAATAATTTTTTAGGTATATACAGTAGATGTCGATCCCCCTTCGGCTACTTCGTATGTCTATTTCTTCAGATTTTTAACCCACTTATCGAAAATTCTGGTTCCGCCTCTGAATTAAACTCATATTTATTGTTACTTGTTTCCATCCATATTGAATGTTATTATTTCTTTTCGTCCATATATTTTTGTCTCAGTTTATATGACTACATTATTTTTTAGTCAGTCCCAAGAATGATAAATTTATATATTAAGTAACAATTTATCTTAAAATATCGAAAACGGCCTAAAATACCTTTGAAGTATTGGAAATGGTACAAAATTAACATCCATCCATCTATTGGCTCCAAAATACCCTTCCCACCCACCTATGGCTCCAAAATACCCTTGTCATCCACCTTTGGGTTGAAAATTGACCACTTATTTAACGGTTTTAAATTTAAGCTATTTATATATTTTTGAAATACTTGGCACTCAACTATTTGTTATAATTTAACTTATTAGTATAATTTATAAATCAATTCACTACCCAATCATTACTAATTAAACCCCACCAAATTAATAAATCTGTCATGCAAAAACAGGAAAGCAACTTCCAATGTGTGTTTTTAAAAATTTGAGATAAAAATATCTATAGAAGTAAATTATCGTACTACCGATAAACTTAAAAGTGTGACTATGTTCATCTTAATTATTCTTTCGTCTCAATTATGTGATGTTACTTCATAGATAATTTTTTTAAAAAATAATATATTAAAGATTTTAAAACAAATCATAAGTATTTATAAAATTATATTTTAAAAAGTGCATAAATTAATTCGGGATATATTACATCTTTACCTTTAATCATAAATTTCGAATCCAAGCTTGAAAGAGAATCCTATTGAAAGTGTCCTCCTAAATAAGCGGCAACTTAAATTTAATTGGAGCTTCGATTCAGAGTCGAATAATTTTGGATGTCATTTTCAGGAATTTATAATTTCATCGTGTTTTAGTAGTGTTTATGGCGATTTTGATATTATAATTGATTTACTAATTGGGTGGGGTTTAGTTAGTAATGAGTGGGTAGTGGGTTGGTTTAAAAATTATATTAATAAATTAAATTAGTATGAAGTATTTTAAAAAATATTTAAAAAATTTAACTTTAAAATCGCTGAATAAGTGGTCAATTTTGAACCCAAAGGTGGATGACAAGGGTATTTTGGAGACAATAGGTGGATGGGAAGGCCATTTTGGAGCCAATAGGTGGATGGAGGGTAATTTCGTACCATTTTCAATACTTCGAGGGTATTTTAGGCTCTTTTCCGTTTAAAATATTCATTTATACTTAATGAAATGATTCATAGCCAAACAAATATCCATCACTTATTTTAGATTACAAATTTCAGAAATGTCTTTTTCTTTCTTAAGCTCTACGTCAAGTCAAACTTACACAGGACTAGAGGAAGTATATATTTGGATGAATGAAGTGGTAAGGGTTTGTTAAACAAAATGGTTTACTTATTTGTTTTCTAAACAACGTTTGGCTCATGCATGTTGTTAATAGAAGAATACATGATAATAGAATAAAGATGAGGACCTTTAACCCTGCATCAATTGCTGGAATTCCACCTCCCACAGGGTTACCAATGGAATATAACTCTCCCTAAGTCTTTTGTAATAATACACATAACAAACAATACTCCTTTTTTAAAATTAAAATAATAAATTTTCAGATCAGGTACTCAATTAATCAAGATTTTAAACAGCATATTTAAAGCTACGAAATATGTTAAACTTCAAATACGATCAGTTCAAAAATACAAAACAACCATGCAGGTCATTGCATCACTTGCGAACCTGGCACCTGATGACTACATAGATGTAGCATGATCTTAGTTCATATAGAAACGAAGAAGGAAGAAGAATAGAGAATTCAAGAAGGAATAAATTGTATTCATTTCAACTTAATGCAAATGAGTGCATGAGAAGCAGTTATTTGACAAACTTTTGACTACTTCTAACAAACTAGTAAACTTTATCTAGCCAGGGTAGCTTGTTAACCTCACACCACTCCCCCTCAAGTTCATGGTTTGAAAATATCTATAACTCCCAAGATTGCTTACTAGTATCTGATGTTGAGCTTTCCCTAGACTCTTTGTGAGCACATATGCAAGTTGGTCCTTAGTATGCGTGATTTGTTTTCAGTTAGTCCTTGACTGATTTTTTTCCTTACAAAGTGACAATCTATGTCTGTATGTTTGGTCCTCTCATGGAAGATAGGATTACCAGCAATCTGGATTGCTGCCTTGCTGACACAGACTATAGTGATAGTATGTTTAATATTGACTCCAAGTTTTTCAAATAATCCCACTAACCAAGTAATCTCAGCTACACAGTTGACCATATTTCTGCATTCAGCTTCTGTTGGGCTTCTCGAAACAGTATCTTGTTTCTTTGACTTTCAGGATATCAAGGATCCTCCAAACTTAACTAAATATCCAGTAACTAATCTCTTTGTTTCTATGCATGGACTCCAGTCTGAATCACAATAGGCAAGTAGTTGGTTAGTGTCTTCAGCAGGCATTAACAACCCAAGGCCTTGTGCCTCTTTTATATGACTGGCCACCCTGAATGTTGCTTCCATGTGAGACTCTTTAGGATTATGCATTTATTGACTTAAGACTTGTACTAAAAAGGATAGACCTGATCGAGTCATAGTGAGATACAACAATCTTCCCACTAATCTTTGGTACGTCCTGGGATCCTGTAAGATAGGGTCTTCATGTTCTTCTCCTTGAGGAATGCATTCATCATATTTCATAGATGTTAATTTTGGTTTACTCGAGTGGAGTTCCTGCAGGTTTATCTCCCCTTAATCCACATTCACCTATCATTTGTAAGGCATACTTCCTTTGAGACATGTGAATACCTTTGCTAGATCTTGCACATTCGATCCCTAAGAACAATTTAAGTTCTCCTAAGTCTTTCATCTTAAATTGTCTGTGAAGATCCTCTTTGTAGACTATATAAGACATTGCTTGTTCCCAGTAACCAAGATATCATCCACATAGATAAGGACACTAATAATATCTTCACTATCATGCATAGTGAAGAGACAATAATCATAGTGACTTTGGTGAAATCCCAGCTTGATCAAAGCTTGTGTTAACTTGATTTTTCATTGTGCAGGAGCTTGTTTGAGCCCATATAATGACTTGTGTAGTTTGAAAACTTTATTGTTCTCCCCTTGTCTAGAAAAACCATAAGGAATAGACGTATAAACTTCCTCAACCATATCACCATTTAGGAAAGCATTGTGAGCATTCATCTGTTTAGAGAAACTATGGCTAGTGACCATCTTGGCCACATGAATGGAAGTTTCACCATAGTACATGCCCTCTTGTTGACTATAAACCTTAGCAACCAGTCTTGCTTTATACCTCTCCACCTCACCAGTAGACTTATATTTTACCCTGTAGATCCACCTACAACCAATATGCTTCTTACCAGAGGCAAATCCACAAGACTCCAAGTATTATTAGAAACAAAAACATCAATCTCCATTTGCATTGCCTGAACCCATTGAGGATCAAGAGAAGCCTCTTCGTAGGAAGGTTCAACTACAATTGAGTATGCATAAATTCAAGCACTATGAGAGGGATAAAGATTGGCATAAGAAATGTAATTGGAAATTCGAAAGCTACAAGTGTGGTTGTTGGGCTTGGTTACAAAATCTTGCAGCCAGAGTGGAGGTTTGGAGACCTAGATAACTTTCTTGAAGGAGAACGAAGAGGAAGAATGGGATGAAGAGGACTATTAGGAATATCGATAGGAGGGGGTGGTAAAGAGGATAGTGGACTAGGTGTTTTGGGGAGAACATTGGGAGTTGTTAGGGGGAGAGGATCATGTATTGTTAGAGTGAGTACAGGAAATAAAGGATTAGAGGAGGGCTATAAATTTTAAAAAAGGAAACAAGTCCTCTTTGAATACAACATTGATGTAGACAACAAATGATTTAGAATGTAGATCATAATGAAGATATCCCTTTTGTGAGGAGTAATGCCCCATCGAAACTGCATGTATATCGCTTGGAGAAAACTTGTCATGCAATTTGGACAGGTAGCATAACACAAACATCCTTAAGTTCTAATGCGAGACACGGAAGGAGGGTGATGATGTAGTAGCTCAAAAGGAGTTTTGTAGGAAAAAAGTTTTGAGGGGAGTCTATTTAGGATATACATAGTTGCATTGACACATTCACTCCAAAATTTCAAGGGAATGGAGGATTGAAACCTGAGAGCCCTAGACATATCTAAGATAGTTCAGTATTTTCTCTCAGCCACACCATTCCGTTGAGGTGTATAGACACATGTACTTTGATGAGAGATGCCTAGGTCAGAAACATAGACTGACAAACAGTGCTAAAAAACCACTCCCAGTATCAGTTGTGAAGGTTTTGACACTAGTGGAAAACGAGTTATTAACTTGAGCAAAGAATTCTTGAGAATATGTTAAACTTTGATTCAATAAGAAACACCCAGTCGAACTTGGAAAACTCATATACAATTGCACAAAGTATTTCATTCCATTATAAGTAGATATACTATAGGGCCCCAAAATATCACAATGTACTAGTTCAAACAATGACTGAGATATATGGTTGCTTACGTGAAATGGTAACTTACTCTGTTTGGCAAGTGGACAAACAGTACAAGTAGATTGCATTACATCACTCAAACTAACTAGATTATGTGAAATTATTAATATTTTTACAGAAGCATGTCCCAGCCTCCTATACCACAATGAAATAGGCTCAGGACTATTAACTAAATGAACCTTGCTAAAAGACCTTTGAGATGGTAGTATGCTATTGATATCTTCTTTGAGGATGTAGAGCACCTGCTCCTCTTTACCAATCCTCCTGACCTATCCAGTGGAGAGATCATGTAGAATACAGAAGTCAGGAAAAACTACTTCCATGCAATTATGGTGTTCTGTTAATTGGGAGACAAATACAAATTGCATTTGAAGGCAAGTATGTAGAGGACAGTGGCTAGAGGTTGATCACCAAGCATTGAGGTGCCAAAATGTGATACTGAGACTACATTTCCTGTTCGAATATGAAACTTGTCTTCTCGCTGAGATAGGAATTGTGTAGATATTTTAAAGTGTTTCAACTCTAGATGTCATATGATCAGTTTTCCTGTATCAATTATCCACTTTTTACTAGAACAATTTGACACTAAACAACAGACTACTCTCGACTGGTTGACTGATCTCCACCAATATCACTTTCCTTGTTCAGCAAATGCAAAATTTTTTGGTATTGATCTTGTGTGAAGAAAGTTGCTTGTGATGAAGGTACATTAGCTCTAGTACTCCCTCCAGTGATTTGAGAACCTGCACTTTAAGTAACTTTAACATTGTTAGCATATGAATTTGAGCCTCCAATTTTTCACTTGGATCAACATCCGATTTGATAACCTTTAACCTTGAAACATTGTTCCTTGGTATGGCCTCTAAAACCACATACTTCACAAAATAGAACCGGTCTTTGAGTTTTCTATGGATTGAACTGATTATCATACTGACCATCTCTACCACCTCCTCCTGGTTGATGTCCTAAGTTAGCATTTAGATTAGGTCCATCTGCTCCTTTCTGGAATAACAAAGCAGAGATCTCCACAATCCTTGGTATAGAACCATCACTACTAATGTGTGCCCAGTTCGTTTGACTCTCATGATCCATGATTAGGGAGAATGCTTTATTTAGATTGGGAGTTGGAGTTAGCATCAGGATCTGACCTCTGGCTGCAACATAGGTCTCATTCATCCCCATTAGAAACTCTAGAAGTCGTTCATAATCACAGTGCTCTCGATACTTCTTAGATTCAGCACAAGAGCACCTTGTACAAGAATAATGGAGTCATACTCATTCCATAATCCTTTGCGAGTGGTGTAGTAGTCTATTACCATCATAGTTCCTCATTCCTCAAGTTAGACTCCATATCTCCTTATGCAGTTGGAAAACATGTGCACCATTGATTTTATCGAATTTCTCCTTTAGATCACACCATACTCTATGAGCATCACCACAGTAGACTACACTGCTCACTAAACCAAATCTAACATCAGGCATTATCCATGAAGTACTACAACATCACATTTCTCCTAGATATCAAACAATTCAGGTGCAAACATAGATTTAGGAAACCTCCCATCAATGAAACCTAATTTCCTTTTGCCCACAAGACTATTCTCATAGGCCTACTCCAGATTGCATTATTTGTGAACTAGTAAGCTGAAGAGAAATTAGAGAGTTACCTGGAGTGTCATTTGGTTTAATATACAAGGGATGATTGTGATATAGTGTCAGAACGACATAACTAGCTGCTCAATCAGTTTTATTTGAGTGCGAATTTGAATTTGCAGTTGCTTCAACTGTTCTATCTCCCACGGAGTCCAGCTTGCTTGTTTGAATATTAGATGCTTACTTGCGAATCGAAGATCCTTCAACTCTAAGCCCCTCTAATTCTTGTAAACTTGAATATACTACTGTTTTACTCTTCGCCTAAGACCTAACGAAGCTCTGATACCACGATGACTCCATAGATAGAGCTTGATCTTAGTTCATATTGAAATGAAAAAGGAAGAAGAATAGAGAATACTAGAAGGAACGAATTATATTCATTATATCTCCATTTCAACTTAGTGCAAATGAGTACATGAGAGATGTGTTTATAGAACAAGTACAAAAATAATTATTTGACAAACTTTTAGCCAACTCTAACTAACTAGTAAATTTTATCTGACCATTTTAGCTTGTTAACCTCACACTATGGTTAACAACACCATATACGTTTTGAGCTTACTTTTGCCACTGTACTACAGGTCTCCAGTGATATATATATATATATATATATATATATATATATATATATATATATATATATATATATATATATATATATATATATATATATATATATATATATATATATATATATATATATATATATATATCAGTGTATATATATAATTTTTTAACAAAGGGTGTTCAATGACTGTAGCTCCGTCCTTGTTCACTAGTGCTTGACCAATGGATACAAGAATATGAACAGTGTCTTCAACTATATTATCATCATTAACATAACCATTCATCAATCTAGACAAAGTCAATTTTCATATTATCATCCGTCTCAATAATATTTCCTTGAATAAATATTATAATTACAAATTTCTGCAGTATTTTAGAGAATTAACTAGCCTGACGGATATCTTGCTAATTTGGGTGAGAAACAAAGAAAAGATTCCTTCTAAACACATGATATGATTTATTTCAGTAAAGTCAAAAACTTGTTGAAATATTTACATTTTTTCTTTCATACATCTTTCATTTGCAACCGATTCTACATATGGGTATATGCTTCCACACCCAAAAATGAGTCCGGCTCTAAAACAGTTGTTTTTGGACATTACATGTCAGAAGGACGTTCCTTAAAAATACAAATCAAAACAAACTCTTCGTCCGTTTGTGGGTGAACTGTGACAAACAAACTTAACTCCATTAATTCACTCAAAAGGCAAAATAAAAGGATATCTTTTTGTATGTAGCACCCATAAATGTTCATTTTGGGGCCGGACACCCAAAAAAATTGTATAGTAGATAAGAAAGTGTTGGAAAATAAATATACACAGCGGAAGCATATCAGGATCTTACTGCTTAAATGAATAATAATAGATAACCAATACCATTTATGCTAAAACATATATATGCTAGAACACATAAACATAGTAAATTTTAATTTGATAAATACCTCTTGAAGCGTGAACAAATCCTTCAAGAGAATCTACAAGATATACAGACCTTCAAGCGAATATACATCATAAACAATAGTTATGGTCTTCTACAGTGATCCGAATTCACATCCGAACTCCCTCAATACTTGGATGGACAAGTATGAATAGAAAACTAATCATCTTTCTACGGTTACAAGAATCCCCAATTATACAGATTTCTTCTCAATCCAAAGTGGAGAGTAAAATTCACGTTATTTTTCTGAAAATTTACTCGTTACTTTTCTTCTATACGAAAACTCACTCCCATCTCCCCCTTTCCCTTTAGAAATAGGATCTGAGTTCTAGTAAAATATGGACACTATAGGGATCACATAATTAATTACCGAGGCTTTCTATCATGGAAATAATACCAAATAATTAACTTAAATTATTCTTACCATAATAAATTACAAATCATTCCACTAGAAATTCGTAATTGCACTCCTCTATTATATTTCGTAATTTCCCATTAAACACTTATTTAATTGTGCATGTTAAGAATGCAGATACTAATCAATAAATTAAATTACTGACAAATTTAACTTAATGATTAATTTCCTTTAGATTACTACTTAACTATTTCATGTGTCAGATTCATAAATCCACTTACAAGATTTGACACGATGAAAACTTATAAGTTTCTCAAAAAGGCATATGAATCAATCTCTATAACGAGACATGGATTCCATCAACGAACTTATTATTTCACCAATATATATTATTATCATCCAACTTACCTTTTAATAAATCAAAACAATAATATATATATATATATATATATATATATATATATATATATATATATATATATATATATATATATATATATATCAAAATAGGTATATCAGGAATACGAATATAAGTACATTTAGTAGTTTAGAGAATATGTTTTTGTCAGTCAGTCCAAAACAACTATCTCTACTCGGTTCCGTTCAATACATACAAAATGTACTAGCATAAGAAGTTGGAACTATATGGTTCCCATAATCAGGATAAATTACATAAAATTTTGTGCTACAATCGTATCCGATCATGTGTCCAATTTCCACCCTAGGTTGTGAACAAAAAAACTTTATACTTATAAGAACTGATGATTTAATCCTCTGTGTATAAACTAAAACTCTATACACCAAATCATCTATTATATAAGTAAATAGACGCCATAAACAAATATATAATCTATTAAAATTGAGAAATTATTTATTCTATAAGAAATATTATATCTTAACATATGGTTAATAGTATATATCTCAATAATTTCCACTTTTAACAATCACAATTATTATAATGTACTATATCTAAATGCATGGTTAATAGTATATACCTTAACAATCTCCCACTTAGATATTTAATCCTGAAAATTGTTAGAATACTATGTCTAAACATATGATTAATAGTATATACCTTAAAAATCTCCCACTTAGACTCTTAAATATACATCTACAATTTTCACAGGCATTCTATTATTTCTTATCGAAAGAAATTTACCAAGCTATTTTCTCATGTAATTTTGTGTAGTAGTGCTTCGTCGTAACAAATTAATTTTTTTTACTAGATCTTGAGAGACTTTATCATGAAACCCTTCAAGAGTGTACTTCTTTTCGGGATCTCTATCATAAAAGCTCTCTCAAGCATACAAAACAAATCAATCTTCTTTATGATTCTCCCACTATAACTAAATACTACTATTATAATCATACTTTCATGTTCTTGAGTTTTAATATTTTCTTCAAAATCTTTCGATATTGAAATATTAACAACTTTTCATGAAGTGTTCTTCTAATATGCTCACCATCACTCCCACTACTTGAGATAGTAATTTTCTTATGTCTAGTAACGTTTCTCCCACTACTTAAATGCAATGGAACGTCAATTCTGAAATACCCATTAGATGTTCTTGAGCGTCAGAATTTATAATTTACTTATTTGTTATTTGTTTGTTCAATTCATGTAAAACTAGTTTACTTCTAGGAACATGGTTTACTAAATGATTCTTTTCTAGAAATCAGACATTTGTGTTAACAATTGCCTTATTTTCTTTTGGACACTATAATAAGCCCTCTTTCAGTCTGTAGGATTTCCAACTAACACACATTATGTTCTCAATTCCAATTTTCTTATTATCCCACTCAGCAAATGTGCTGGACAATCCTATAGCTGAACATGTCACAGATTAGACTTACGTCAAAATCAACTAGTTCTATAGTTTTCCAAGGTACTGATATGAAAGAAATAAAATTAAGAATGTGATATGTAGTTATTAGAACCTATCCCGAAAGAAATAGAATAACTAATAATAAGTCAATGATTAATCTTATCATCTTTATAAGAGTCTACTTTTCTCTATTATACCAATCTATTATAGAGAGTTTGGTGTAGACAATTGAAATGCAATTATTCTATAAGATAAGTGACTCCTGAGCTCTGCAAAGAGATTTACGTTACTACAATCAGATTGCAGTAATTTTATATATTTTTTATGATGCTATATTAGTTTATCTTAAATATTTTGATCAGTTTATCAAGATATTCAGACTACCAAAACATCAAAGAAAAATATACATATCATGAGTATCCACTTGTGGAAATCTTAGAATATTCAAAGTCACCTCTTGCCTGAATGTTCATTTACCTCACAAATCAAGATAGAATTGTTCTAACTTATCACTATCACCTTTTCCTTTTTAAGGGAAAAAGTCTCTTAGTTATTTTTTCTTCTAAACAAAACTCACATGTTGGTAGTGACTTAACTTTTAATGAACCGTTATGTCCATTCATTAACCAACCTCGAGTTCTATTCAAAATAAATAACTATGACGCTAGTGCACAATAAGTTTCATTCAATTCAAAAGATACTTTCTCTTTTGAGACAAATTAATATAATTCACTTCATGAGAAATAATACTAATAAAAGAATCATGCATCAATATATAAAATATTCATCAAATTCAATGATAGGAGAGTTACAAATAAATATATTAAATACTCATCTCTATCTAGTTAGAAACTGAAAATAATTTCTTCTAACATAAGGTAATACATTCTTTGAATTAATAGCTTATCTTTCTCAAAAGAAAGTCTTAAGTAGTACTACGTGAGTGCGTGAAGTCTATTGAGAAATGAGACATAATACATTAAATTGATCATAATATTTTGAATAATCCCAAATAAAAAATACAGAACTCATTTATACATATATATCCATCCATCTCGAATAGCCAATCCTTGGGATTGGAGAAATACTCATGCAATACACATGTACAATGACCGATTATTCACTCCATAAACTTATACATACCTAACTCAGTTGGAGAATCTACTGTTAGTTTAAGTCAACTAAAAATCTTCTAGTTACATTGATCCAATCTTATATTACTGAGTTTAGTAAAGTTAATATAGATTATCAAAATTAGACAAATAAATACATAGTGACTTGTATCAATTTCATCCGTTAGGGAGGAAGGTCTAAGCCAGCACATAAAACTAATACTTCACTACTATTTAATCAATTATGACCAAAAGATCATATAACGATCCAAAAAAATTTAATTTCTTACTAGGTCGTTCTTATGAATCTACCAAATTTCATATCAATTAGAGTTCA
Source organism: Solanum chilense (assembly GCA_032847665.1). Lineage (NCBI taxonomy): Eukaryota > Viridiplantae > Streptophyta > Magnoliopsida > Solanales > Solanaceae > Solanum > Solanum chilense. The sequence continues at coordinate 58,743,544 of CM064963.1, read as the reverse complement.
ATTTGGTTGAAAACGTTGTTTTGCTATAATAGAATTTAAGATTTCCCCACTCAGCAATTATTATCATATATCATCATTTTGTGAAATAGATACACAAATTAACAATAAAGAACGAAATTCTAAAATTTCAAAAGAAAGCATGTTTTTGTATACGGTGAATATTAAAATTCAAAACACGCCTTATAGATATCAATGCATCTTGAACAATATTTTTTGATGAAAAAATGATTACTCATGCAACATACATATATGGTGTCAGATATTCACTTCAACAAATTTCGAACAAAAGGCAACTCAGATTGAGAGTATGTTAATCTAAGTCAAATGAATATCATTATCCCTAGATCCATTGATCCAATCAAATATTACTCAGTTTAGTAGAGTCAATACAGATAATCAAAACTAGAAATTAAACTTTAATGACTTGTATTAATTTCATCCATTGTTGAGGAAAGTCTAAGACAACACATGAACTTAATACTTCACTAAAATTTAGTCATCAAGACCATAGAGAACAAATTCTATCACAACTATATCATAGTCGAGTAATTTTTTGATAAAATTAATTTTTCAAGGTACAAAAATTATATAATAACATCATCTGAACGATCTCAAATTACCAAATCACTGCATAACAATGAGTATTTTAAATTTGATCGTTTCTGGTGAACCTACCGAATTTCTGTTCATTTGGAGCTAAAAAATAATATTTATATCCAAATCTATGATCAAACTCAGATTCAAACGATTTAAGGAAAAATGAATAGATCCATATCCTTATTATATATCAATTTATGTTAACTCATCATGTGTAATCATGTACCACATATAACATAAATAAGACCAATATAAAGGATGTCGTTCATACTAAATCACATTTTAATACCAAAGAATAACTTTAAAGTCATTTTAACAACCTAAAAAAAATATAACCACATAGCAATGAGTACTTCTTACTAGACCGTTATCAATGCACTTACCAAATTTCAGATCAAATGGAGTCTATAAAAATAATTATTTTCAAATGTATGACCAAATTCAAATTCAAGTGATTTAAGCTTATTTAGGAATTAAAACAATATGACCTACATTCTTATATCAATTCATGTTAAATAACAATGCGCAATCATTTTCCAACAAAAATATAATTGACATAAAGAATGATCTTATCGTATATTCAAATCAAATTTTAATCTGACAAACTACCAAAAATCATATAAACGATTTTTGATGGGACCATCAAATATCAAGTCAATCAGAGATCATAAAAATTCATGACCACCTAAACTATGACCAAATTTAAAAAATTAATCGTTTTAGACATATTCAAATTTTCATTCTCTTTTAATAATTATCTCATGAGCATAAGACATACTTATGTTCTTTCTTTGGCTACACACAAGATCTTCTTGTAACAAATTGTCCTTTCGATTAATACATCTAAGAATTCAAGATACTACGTCCGATGAAAAACTTTAGTATTTCTTCTCAAGAATTAATTAACTATTACTAATATCTAAAAAGCGAATTTCCATTTAAGTAAATAAATATTCACCACTAGTATTCACTTAGGAGTTAGGACAATTTATACATGATACATTGATAATATTCTAATGACTCAAATAAATTGATCACTTTCGTAAATCCTATTTATTAATCATAATTCTCAATTCATCTATTAATTATTTCTACATGTATAAAAAGGAATAATTTATAAGAATTTTAAAATGATTTCAAATAAATAGATTCATTAACAGCACTATTTATTAATGATTAATTCTTAACTATTATTATTTATATTATACAAAAGGAAATAAAAACAATGCTCATATAATTAACTAATCAAGAGAAAAATGTCCAAAAAAAAACAGAAGAGATCTAAGTTTAGGTGGGTGTATATTGTAGATTAAAAACCACTTTTCTCGCCACTGTTAGCCGCCACTCTAGTCCTCTCTTCATATATTTTTTTTAATATTTTATTGAATATTAGCATTGTTACTTCCAATATTGACAAATAGGATTTTAATAACCTATTAACCTACTTTAAAAGGAAAAAGAAACCCCACTGCCATCTCTAGCTTCAAAACTCAACAAGGTAAAGAAAATTGTGGCCACATATTGTTTGCTGTCACACCATCATTTATTAGACACACCAAGTAATTTTCATTACTTGTTTATTTAAACTTAAAACAAGAATATGCCATAATACATTTAAATTGATACGACCAAACATGCTCCTGATGTGATTGACGGCTTTCATCGACCAAACAATATATTGTTGTACTTAACAACATTTTTGTATGTATAAACGTATTAAAGTTATCAAAATAGATGCAAACAAGACTCATCATGTCAAGTGTTGGAAAACATATATGCACAGTGAAAACATATCATGATCTTTACTGCTTACATGAAAAATAGATAATCAATACCGTTTATATTAAAATATATATTATGATAGAACACATAAACATACTAAAAATTAATTCGATAAATACCTTTTGAAGCATGAACAAATAACTTCAAGCGAATCTACAAGATATACAGACCTTCAAGTGAATCTACAAGATAAACAATAGTTATGATCTTCGACAGTGATCCCAAGTCAAATTCGAACTCCCTCGATACTTGGATGGGCAAATATGAATAGAAAACTAATCATCTTTCTAGAGTTAGAAGAATCCCTAATTATAGAGATTTCTTCCCAATCCAAGAGGATACAAAATTCACGTTATTTTCTTCAATTGAAAATTTACACGTTAGTTTTCTTATATAAAAAAACTCACACCCATCTCCCCTTTTCCCTTTAGAAATAGAATTCTGAGTTCTACTTGAATATGGGCACATAGGGACCACATACTTAATTACTGAGGCTTCGTATTATGGAAATAATTTCAAATAATTAATTTGAATTTTTCTTACCATAATAAATTACAAATCATTCCACTAGAAATTCGTAATTGAATTCCTCTATTATATTTTGTAATTCCCCATTAACCACTTATCTAACTCCGAATTTTAAAATTTCGATATCAATTAATAAATTAAATTACTGACGAATTTAATTTAATGATTAATTTCCTTTAGAGCACTACTTAACTTATTTCATGACAGGATTCATAAATCCACTTGCAAGTTTGATACAATGAAAACTTATAAGTTTCTCAAAAAGACATATCAATCAATCTCTATAATGAGACATGGATTCCATCAACTAACTTATTATTTCTCCAATATATATTATTATCATTCAACTTATCAGGCATATTGACCCCTTCAGAATCTCACCTTTTAATAAATCAAAACTAAAATTAATATACACAGGTCATAATAGTTATATCAAGATTAAGAATATAAATACATTCAATAGTTTAGAGAATATGATTTTGTCAGTCAGTCTAAAATAACTATCTCTATCGTTCCCGTTCAATACATACAAAATATATTAGCACAAGAAGTTGGAACTATACCGTTCCCACAATCAGGACAAATTACATATAATCTTGTAATACAATCGTACCCGATGAAATGTCCAATTACAATCCTAGATTGTGAACAAAAAACTTTATACTTATAAGAACCGATGATTTAATTCTCTGTGTATAAGAAAAAACTCTATACACCAAATCATCTTCTATATAAGTAAATAGACGCCATAAACAAATATATAATCTATTAAAAAATTGAGCAAATATTTATTTTATAATAAATATTATATTTTAACATATGATTAATAGTATGTATCCCGACAGAAAATGCATCTTGAAAATTTCATGACTAAGACAACGATATTAATGATGGATATTTCCAAGGATATCCTCAAATTTGTTGAACCAAAATGCTAATACAAATCAAACTTAGTCTCATTTTACACATATTATATATATATATATATATATATATATATATATATATATATATTCTACTATAATAGAAGAGGCTTGTTTCAACATGCCTGTTTCACAAGTCTAGGGGTATTTTAGTCTTTTCAATTCTAAATTGTTGCTACGTGTCTTCTTGCTGTGTTTTCAATTGAGACGTTCCTTGTCTTCATCGTTTATCTCAGTGCACATCAAAGGTCTTCTCCTTTCTCTACCATTCTATCCAGGTAAGGATCCTTCATGTTTTCTTCAATTTTTTGTGTCATCTTTATATCCCTAAAAATTGAATTTTGGAAATATTTCTCCATTTTATCTTCCTTTGACCAAATTTGATCTGGGTGTGTTAATATTTTCTTCTTTTTTCACTTGGGTTTGTTATTGATGTTCGATTTTCTATTGCTTTGAAAGCCCCAATAATTTAAATCGTTGTACTTTCAATTTTCGTTGGGTGAATTTGTTTGCCTTGTTCTTTTTGGATTGTGAGGATACTGTTCCTCAGTTATTCCTATTTCAGATTTTTGTTTTGTTTTCTTGCATGCAGTAATTTGATAAAATAATTTTGATTTTTTCGAATTTCTCCAACTGTCACTTTTGACTATAGCTTCGCTCTGAATGTACAAAATTTTCTGAAGTTATTGGCTGATATGGTTTTCTATATCTTTGCTTCAATCTTTTTATTTGCTTAGTAGATACTAATAATTTACAGGTTCAAATTTTCTTTTATTCTTCGGTCTTTTTTTTTATTCTGATTGAGCTGGATTAGAATGGCTGAGAATACATCTCAAAATGTTGATTTTTTGAGTTTCTGAATTGTCGCTTTTGGCTATGGCTTTGCTCCGAATCTACAAAATTTTCTATGACATTTTTGTTATTTATGTTTTGCATTAACATTAATTCTTTGTTACTTATGTTTTGCATTAGCATTAATAATGATAACTAGGTAGCTGAATTTGAAATCAAGTTGTTAGATATTTATCTCCCGTCAATAAACATCTCATCCCGATGTCTTCAAACTTGTCTTTTATTTCGATAATTTTTTGTTGTTGATGATTTCAAGCTTCAATATTTGTTTCGTTGTCTCGCTTTTTCTATGTGGGTTTAGCATAAAGTTTCTTCCTATTATTGCATCGACGTTTTGAAATTATTTTCATTTGTAGCGTGAAGTTAAGAATCTCCAGCCACATCTACTAGAATTAGTTATATTTTTCTACTTCATGTCATTCTTCCTCTGTTAATGATGTGCTTATGTTTCTGCATTTAAGGTAAGATAAAGGGCGGGGGGTGGGGGTGGGGTGGGGTAACTAAGAAATACTGCTGGGGGTGACAGGAAGAGAAGACTTAAACGTAGTAATAATTGCAGAAAGCATATGCAAAAGATAGAAACTTTCTTGAACTTCTTCTCCATTGACTACTACTTTTTTTTAACAGCACAACAAAGAACAGCTTTTCTTTGTGTTTTTTCTTCAAGTTTTGCTTTGTAAAGTTTATATTTTTGCTTAATTCAAAGTAAAGTTTTAATCTTTGGTTCAGACTCTGCTCTTTCTTTCACAGACTATAAAGATTGGTGCTTGCTTAAAGGTACTTAACTTACCCAGCTCTTGTTCTTGTTTTTTTCTGTTTTTGTTTTCAGATTCTGCCATTTACTGTTATTTGTTTCGTCTATTGAAATGGTGTTTTTAGATATGGTGGGTTTGTCTTTTCTGATTTGACTTGACATATGGAAGCAAAAAAGTGTTAGCTTTTTTCTTGGAAAAATTTGTTCTTGATGGATTTTGTGAATTTGAGGATGTGGGGTTCTTTTCTTTTTGGGTGGAGAAGGGAGTTGCTAATTGTTTGTTTTTTGTGATACATGTGGTGAAATAGAAGGGGGCATAGTTGATTTTGCATATGGTCTCTCGACTAACAGTTATTATGTCAGAAAGTTACTCTTTTTTTTTCGAAGAAAATTGGAGTCAAGAGGAAAGACTTTATGAGATAATAGCGATTAGTTGAGTGACCATGTTAGAAATGAAACCATAAGGGGCAATGGAAAGAAGAATGAACTTGAATTTTTGTGAGTTTGGTTAAGTTTTAGGAATTACAATAATTGAGAAGGAGATTTGAATAAGTACACAGTCAGTGTTTTTGGTACAACAACCTTTGTTGTTTCATTTGTTGGAGTTTCTTTTGAAGAACTTGTGTCTGTCTCCTTAATAAGTTACTGAAAGTTTTTTGTAATAGTTCATTACTCACTTGATGTATTTTGAGAAAATGGGGGAATTACATAGCAGGTTTGTTATATTCTTGTGGTTATCTAGACATAACCAATAGATATTCAAAAAATTGTTGGCGAAAATATCTGGTCTTTGTTAAAGAAAAGGACTGGTTTGTCGATTGTCTGAAAGTTGCAGATCTATTCTTCCTTTGGATGGTTGACATTATTGGTGGTAGCTATGTGAATCTTTGCTACTCCCATGCAAAGTGGCAGCTTGGAGATTGTTGTGTACTTCCAGTTGTTGAATCTAAGAACATTGTACGAAAGAGTATTCAAATCTCACCTCCCTGTGGGCCAATGGAACAGGATAGGCAACTAACCAAGGCATCTCAGAAAACTAATAGGAGCTCAACTTTTTTGCAAGTTGCTGTAATTTCAAAGACAAGGACAAAAGTTGATATTTTATGGCAGGATGGAAGCGTGACTACTGGATTGGACTCAGATTCTGTTTTCCCTGTCAATATTGTGGACGCTCATGAGTTTTGGCCTGACCAGTTCGTGCTTGAGAAGGGAATGGGTGATGACTCATCTGTTCCCGGTCCAAAACGCTGGGGTGTGGTGAGATGCGTTGACGCAAAGGAGCGAACAGTGAAGGTAAAATTGACAACTTATTCCTTGCATGAACCAAACAACTTCAGGGTTGAGCAAAGTGAAGAAATTGTGAGTGCGTACCCACATACTGTTTAGGTGATGCGGTTTGCAAGTTTTGTGAGGATCAGGTTTTCAGTCTTGAGGGAAAGAGCTTAAGTACGCACATGTTCTCTGAGATTGGCATGGACAGCAACACTGATCTCAAGAATGTTGATACTGGAAAGGATAATTTGGATTTCCCCAAGTATGACCATTTATCTTGTATTGGTATTATTGTTGGCTTCAAAGATGGCGATATTGAAGTAAAATGGGCTACTGATTTTACAAGCATGGTAAGAGACTCTTCTTTCTGTTCTTTTATTTTTCAAGAGTTTGTTCCGCTCCAAACACACTTGGTGTCGATGGACATGTCCAAGAATCAACGAAGGCATATGGAACTCATGTTCATGATTTCACCTGGACGATCGATCGGGGCACAATTGTTGAACCAGTAGAAGAGGTTATACCCCCGAACCACCATTGTTGTCACCAATACAACTAAAAGTTACATTGTTTCACAGTTTCAACTATCAAGATATATGCTTTAAGTTCGGTATCTCTCAACATCTTTCTATACTATACTTGCCACACATATTACCCATTTTCTGTAGCTGTTCTAACTTATTGACAACTCCTTACTTACTGCAAGATGTTTTTGCCCTCGTAGCCCTCCATCATAAGCTTCAAATGGAAGCAGAATTCAAGATTTCATCATCATTGATTATCAGTAAGTACAATTTTACTGTCTAACCATGTAAATCAATCAATATTTGATAGAAAAAGTCAAGCAACCAACTTTGTCTTTGTAGCTATATACCAACTGTTTTATCTTCGATTTATGAATTATAACTGGCCATTCATTTCTGTATAATAATCATGCCATAATGAGTTTGTTGAGTGAAAATTTGTTCTTCACATTGAAGATGTATGACATTATGTAGAGACAAAAAGTTATACAATATATAACATATAATTCAATATGTTATGAAACAATATGTAATATCCATTCAAAGAGAGTAATTAGCAAACTATTGTTCATCATTTTTATCATTTAAAACATTTTTCATATTGGACTGGGTAAAGGTAGTAGATGATATAGTGAGAATAGAGAAGAAGATTTCCCTAAACATGAATCTTTAGTTCGAATTTTGATGGAAAACTCAAAAAGAAGAATTCTGGATTACTCAATTGCTGATTATATTATGTATTCTTCGCCTTCTTCACTATGTGCTTGCATCACTAAATTCTTCAATTTTTGTTTTCTTATTTTATTTTTTCGCAATCTCCTTTTGCATTTTGTGGATGTTATTTTCACCATTTTTTCAATTTTAATTTTTGTTTTGTTATTTGATATTTATAGATTCTGAAAGCATTTTCACACTATAATATTCTTAGATTATGAAAGTATTTTCACTTATATTGTGAAGTTTACTATCTGCTGCTATCTCTATAAGATTTTTCAGCTACGGCTATGTCATGTTTTCTTCCTCCCTTTGTTCCAATTTTTCTTGTTATCGTGCATTACCTGTCTCTTTCTTCATAGAGATATTTAGAGAATGATTTGCTAATAGTCGAACGGAAGAGTGGGATGAAGAATAAGGATCACTTTTTAAGCTAATTTTCTGTCATTTGAGATTACGAAATTTGGCATTTGGTGAACTGAGTGGTGATTTATTACACTCCAAATTTTGTGAAGCTCTCAAATATTATCTTATTGTACATTTTTTGCCAACTTAGTTATTAGTTGAGGGTAGAATTCATTACATCGTGTCTAACTACAACTGCATTTTTCCTCTTATTTCACAGGTAATTTTTATCTGAAGCTGCCCAACTCTGAAAAGCAGCCAAAAGGATTATATTTACAATATCTAACGATTTCTATATATCTATGTTTCTCCATATGTACATTTAGCCGGCTCATACATTTCTATATATTTAGATCGAACTAACAAAAATCTTCCAACGTTGGGCCCGTGCTTGCACGGGCCACCTCTATCTAGTATATATATATATATATATATTCATTAGAAGTGGCAAGGGTTTTTCATACCGCCACTTACACGAGATAGTTTATTTATTTAATTTGTTTTCTAAACAACGTTTGGCTCATGCTAAACCGCCCAACTTTTTTTATTTTTTTATTTTGAAATCATAGGATAATTCATAGTTATTGGCACAACAGAAAAAAGTAAGATCGTGTAGAACTCAAGAAACGTAATATGTAATACATATATACATAAGAAAATATTATGATTCTAGCTACACAATATAATTTTTCGATGAGAGGGTGTCGATCCTAACAACTTGTGGCTCCGTCACTACGCACTGGGTAAATCCCCATTATTTAATCATGTATATTGAGATGAAAAACCGCACTAGACAAACTCTATGTGATAGACTATATTCAGAAGACACTAAAAATATCAATTATAAGTTATCCGTATGACTGACCATCCTCTAAACTATCTGAATCCCCCCGAATAACAACCCCCAATTTTAAAGATTTTTATTTTAGTAAAATAGACTTAGATAGCTTATGGAATTTCCACCATCAATGTTGCATCCTTCTATACACATCTGTTTTTTGGTACACCCACAACGTTGCAAAATTATCTCCTCAATGAAATATTATATGTCTCTCTTTTCTAATAATTGACACTGTTGGAATATGTGCGACCACTACCAGTCAACAGACCAGGTCCGTTGACACAGCAAGAACAGTGCGGAAGATTAAACAATATAAAGAACACAACACAAGCAGTTTATGTGGAAACCTCCTTGCTCAAGGGAGTAAAACCACGACCTGTTGCACAGGATTTACAACCGTCTTCACTAATCTTCTCAAGCAAAAGCGAAACCCGGTTACAATCAATGTGAGAAAAAGTTATTAATCTCATGATCAAGTAATCTACCTATTACTTGAAGAGCCTAAGCGGATACAACACCGCCCACTAAACCACCTAAGTCTAGATGACTTAGAATTTGACTAAACAACAAACCAATGTTGCCCACTAAATCAGTTAACCTTAACTGATTTAGACTTTTACAAACCCAAAACAAATATCTGAATCCTTTATAGATTAGGAACAGATTTACAATGTAAGTACATAGACACAAAGCTCTATATACAACAAAGATTCTTCTTTACTCTATCAGGTCGTTCTGTTGAGTTGAGCAATGTTCTTCCTTGAAGATGGCCTTCTGTTCAAGCTTGTGAATTTTCAGAGAAAATCCAAGTTTAATTTGCCAAGTCTTGAATTTGTGTTTGTTGGAAAGAGATAATATAATTTCCCACAAATTCTTTGAAGTCATCCAATTGGCTGAAGGCCTGCTGTTGGAAAAGTTGTGCACCTACCGCATCAGAGATGACAGCTGTCTTTTCGTCCTTTTCACGTCGCAGTCTTGCGGGTACGAAGTCCCTTTCTTGCGGGAACCAGGTCCCTTGCAAACTTCTATATGAGTTCTTGAAAAGGCTTGCTGGCTGACTTCCTTCTTTGGATGAACGAATATAATATGGTGTTTGTCATGCTAAAAGTATCAAACATAAAGAGTTATTATCCGTTGGACAAACACCTTCCTCCATTCTGATTGGTGTAGTACACTGACACCTTACCAACCTCTGATGTGACAGCTTTACAGTTGTAACCAATTATGTATCTGATGGAGGAAACTTTGCCTGGTACCAGGTACCTGTATTTGTGAGATACTAAAACATACAATCTCATCCGCTCTTCTTATTGGTGTAGGATACTGCACTTTTCACCTACCACATGACATGACAACTTTTATGACTGTATCCCATTTGTATCTGGACGAGAGCACTCTGCCAGGAACCAGGTCCCCGCATTTGTGAGGATCATCAAAACACCTAGAATATAACATTTTCCCCTTTTTGATGATAGCACACAAATATACCTCACACTGAGTTTATCATTCATCTTATTGTCAGCAGTTCCAATAACAAGGATTTGGTTCCTTGTTGGATCGGTAAGTTTGTTAAATCATCAAAACTTCATATCAAGTTCGAGCTATCATCTTAACTCAGCTTCGAACTAACATTTTTCCCCTTTTTGATGATAACATACTTATTCACCAGTTCCCCCTATCAAAAAGAATTCTTAGGGTAACTCAAGTTGAATCATCTCCAAAGTTTGTCAAATCATTAAAACCATCAACATAGCCTTTTCCTCATTTTTGATGATGACATACTTATTCATTAGTTCCCCCTATCAAAAAGAATTCTTAAGGTAACTAGAGTTTAACCATCCCTAAAGTTTGTCAAATCATCAAAACATCAACATATCATCTTCTCCCTTTTTGATGATAACAAACATCTTCTTCCCCCTATCGACAGGACCAAGTCCTCATCAGGTAGCAAGCAGCAAGCATTTATTACACCTATCAGTATGACCTATCTCTTCAAGTAGCTACCATTGATTCCTCCTATCGATGTGACCATGTCTTCCTCAAGCAGTTATAACACTATTGATCTCATACCTTACTGTAATAACTTTCCCCCTTTTGACATCATAAAAAAGGGTTAAAGCAGTAAACCAAGTTGACAGAAATACAGTTCTTGCAAATTCATGGTCACTTGGGCAACACTGAGCATCAGTAAAAGGCATAAAGTAATGAGACAAGTCAGTAGAAACAAGACATTTACCATCCATAAACAAAAGATTAGTCATCAAAGCATTGCAAGTATGATTACAAGTAAAAACCAGAACAATGCCCACAGAGAGAAATAAGGACTGACATAGAGAGGTAGGAAGAGAAGGGATGATTTAGAGGCAAGGGATTGAAAGAATAGAATTAGTAGGGCATATCCCTTAGCATGAGATTTTCAGAATCTTCTCTTAACGTTCAGCATGTTGTGCAGCCCAACCTGTATGTTTAATCTTCAGGGCTGCCAATTTTTCCTCTCTTTTTTTTTATTATTTTTTTTTCTTGGCACCTGCTCCCTGTGATATTGTTGTTTCAGAAGCTGTCATAGCTTCCAACACCCATTTCAGAAAGATTGGTTCCAACACCAGCCTGAGTTTCTCATAACAGAAAGATTGGTGACACAAACAACTCAAGGCCTAAGAGATGAATAGATCAACAATTGAGGAACCAAGAAGATTTTCCTTTTTTTTTTTAATTAAATTTTTTTTAACACCTTCCTTTTCAGAAAACTTTGATTTCTCAGAATATCAACTTCTCCCTTTTTGAGCATCATCTTTTTCACTTTCTTCATTTTTCATGGAGGACCATATCTCTCTTCACAGTTAAAACATTTTCATCAGAGAATTCTCCAGCAAGAATAAAGGGATTATCAATTTGAAGTGTGTTTGAAAAGAAGAGAAAAGAAAATTTCGAAGCACCTTGATATTTGGAAGGCAATTCTATTTTTCTGGGGAAATAGAAGGAAATATGGAATATAAAGAAATAGAAAATAAGGTATCATTTTGGCACTCAAAAGATGAGACAACAGTCAGATTCCTAAAGGATAAACATGTGGCAATTTCAATGGTTCTCATGCATAATTCAAATTGCAATGTTAAGATTGCTAACCTTCGAGAAAGGACCAGGTCCCTCTCTGTAGTTTGAATGTCATTGCCTAGATCTATCCTGACCTCCCTTTTTCTTCATCCCCTTTTCCATGTGTGTATACCTACAAAAGGTATGAAACAGAATTTCCTAAAACAAACATAACCGAAAAGCAAGGATACCTGCTCCCTTTTCATAGTAATGAAAGAGTTGATTGCTTCAGGTAAGATCCATTCAAGAAGGTTTTAGCATTTTCATCATCATCTTGATTAATTCAGCCAGATTTTTATGAGCTTTAAGATGTTTCCTGATCCACAAGAGTTGAACCCATCAATCTGAACTTGCTACATTTATTACCTCAGTTGATGAAAGAGCAATTGAATCTTGCCTTTTAATTCCACATGAGTGAAAGATCAGCGCATAACATAATTCACTCTTGGGGTACTTAATCTATCAGCTTGATACTTAGCATAATCAATAACACCATGTACTACAAATAAAAAAGTCTCCCGATGGACAGAATAGGACAAGGTCCTCTATCTTCTTCAGATGACTTAAGATTTTCTCAGCAGCCTTCAAAATATTTTCCTTTTTACATCAGTGGAGTCTTTGAACCCGATTGATCAGCATCCAGCTTCTAGTTAGTGCCCAAGAAAGTATGAATTGTCTATACACCCAAAATATGAAACTCTTTCAGCAGCTTCTTTGAACTAGTACCAGGTTCTTTATTTGACCAGACATCAATGACCCCTGAATGTTGTGCTATCTTTTTCTCTGTAGCTAAGCTCCTATGAGAGTATTTGACTGGTCCGTGCTTAGAGCTTCAGTGAATATGTCATCCACTTGATCTTCCTTCTTACAAAGCTTTCACGGTGTGCTAAATCTGTAGCTTTAAGAAGAAATTTAATTCTTCCATTATGCTTATTTCAACACTCTTTCAATGAGTGAAATAGAAATAAGCTCTTCACACAACACCTCAAAGATTGCCTCAAAGATGACATCATCAATATGTACCTGAATGATCAGTATTTCCTTGCATATTGAATTCAAAGGGAAGAGTTTTTGACAATTTTACCTCTCTTGAAGACATTGTTGAGGAGAAACTTGGACAACCGATCAGCTTGTTGGGGAACCGACTATCAGAGTTTGCTTCTTTCAAACTGAGCTTGATTCGCTTCTTCATTCTCACCTTCAAAATTCACATTATCAGTTTGAACTGCATCATCTTTGTTCAGCACTGTATAGAGGACCAGATCCCTCATCAGGTTCATCATCTGCATCACCTTCTTTGAGATTGTTGGATTCATGAAGAGGGTGTTCTTCAGCAAGCTCACTATTTAAACCATCTCTCTGATTTTGAAGCAACTCTTCTATCTCAGAAAGTTCTTTTCTTGCAACTTCTAAAATCTGAAGGATGGTCTGATCTGCTTCTCCTTAATATCATCGTTACAACCTTTGTCATTTGGAAATATCATTTTATGCAGAGTGGGACCATGTCCCCTGAAACAGATTTGTGCAGCAAAGTAACACTCATGAGCACGTATCCTTAATCATACCTCAACATTCATACCTTGAGCATTAGGTTTAGTGAGACTATCACAATAAGCAGTAAACAGATCAGCAATATACATGTTCTTGCAACTCTATTCTATCAAAATTATCGCCCGAGAGAGCAAGTTTGTGACAAAACAGTTATCTGATAAGAGCTTAGCATCATTTCATTCATCACAAATCTACACCAATAGTGTAGCGTTTCTTGCCATTCGCCAAAATAGACACCTCCACCTTGAAGTGTCTTGAAAGAGAGGAAGTTTTGTAACCTTCTTAGTCATGTGTTTTGAACATCTGCTATTTATAAACCAAACACTGACAGCTTGCTCTCTTCTGCACCAGAATTACTTGTTAGACTTAGGACTCACTTAAAACAGAGTTCCCAATAACTGTCAAAAGGCTTAACAAGAAACCTTCATGTCCAAGGGGGCAAAGTTTCTTGCTAAACGATAGCGAGGACCAGGTCCCTTATGCTCCGTTTCCACATTGCTGTAGATCTGACAAATTTAGCATGAAGACCAGGTCCCCTTTCTTTCTTTTCTTGATTATTTTCAGATCGGACAAACTTCACATGCCTTTCTTTAGCTCTTTTTAGCTGTTTGGAATCATTTGACGAACTTCCTTCAAATTTTTCCAAAATTGGACAATCTTTCTTATGATTTCCATCTCGACAACAATTCTCAGACAAAAGATTGTCAACATCAGGAACACTTTTGCTTCGAGGAATGTAGGAGGATTTTATCTTGTCACAGCCTAACCCTCTTCTACTGTTGTTGTCTTGACCGATCAGATTTGTATGAATCTTAGAGGAATTGGTCCATTTGAGAGATTTTTCCAGTTCCTCTTTTACATGGACCAGGTCCCCCTCTAACTCAAGATTTCTTTCTAATGAAATTTTGGTCTTCATTTCAACAGTGTGTAACTTATTCTCAAGCCCAGCTGCAAGCTGCTTGCCTCATTCTTTCCTTTAAAAGTTTTATCAGTTACCCCTTTCATCTTTTTCTTCAGTTCTAGATTTTCAGCTTCTAGAACAAGCATGTGACTTTTAATATCAGATGTTTGGGCAACTAATGCAATTTTTCAATCTTGAGAGATATCTAGATTGTTGCTTATGGGATCCTTCTCACTTGTATGCTCACTTATAAAATCAAGTAATACAACTGCTAGCTTTCTCAACTTGCTAGTAGAAAAGGTATTCAAGTTTTGCTTCAAAATAAGATAGAATTACCTTTTTATCAGCATCTTCCTCGTTTGACTTTGTCATGAAATCATTATCTGTTTGTTCAGAATCATCTGAATCACTTGAGGATTTTTTCCATGCAGCCATATCACTTTTTAATGCCCTGAAGAAGACTTCTCTTCTGCTTATCTTGGGACGGACCAGGTCCCCCTCGTTGTCTTTACCTTCTACAGTCTTGACATAATTTTCTTTATTCTGATCAGTCTCATCAATCATATCTGTCCTTTTGTATTTTTCCTTCAGAATGAGACACTCCCTTTTTTTATGCAACTCATGAGCTTGAAAAAGCTCAAATAGTGTATTTGGAGTCACCTCTTCAGGCCCCTTTGTCTCCTCAGCAAACACACATTCATTTGTCCAAGATCTGGGAAGAGTTTTCAGTATCTTAGAGACTTGATTGCACACTGGGATAGGTTCATCAAGAAACATGATCTCATTGGTGATGGTGGAGAATCTTGTCTGAATTTCATGAACTGGTTCACCTTCCTCCACGGTGAAACCTTCAAACGAGCAGTAAAGAAATCTAGCTTAGATTTCCTTGTTTCCTCAGTACCTTCAAAGGTAGTTCTCAGGAGATCCCAAATTTCTTTGGCTGATTCACATGAAGATATAAGATCATAATCTTTCATTCCAATGCCACACATAAGAAACTTCTTGGCTTTGTAATTTTTTTGAACTAGTTGTTTGTCAGAGTCATTATATTGTTGTCTCGTTTTGGAAATGACTCTTGTGACCTCTCCATCTTTAACCTCCATAGCTGGCATATAAAGACCTTTACAAATGACGTCCCATACTTCATTGTCCTCAGCCATGAGATAGTCTCTCATCCGAATCTTCCAATATTTGTAGAGCTTATCATAAAAAAAGAGGAGTTCTTGTGGGAGATAGATTTCTTTGTTTATTCAGTATTGACGCCATTTCTCGCATGAACTTCTCTGTTGGTGTTAACCATATAGAGAGCAACTTCTCTGATACCACTTGTTGTAACATGTGCGACCACTACCAGCAGACCAGGTCCCTTGACACAACAAGAATAGTGCGGAAGATTAAACAATATAAAGAACACAACACAAGCAGTTTATGTGGAAACCTCCTTGCTCAAAGGAGTAAAACCATGTCAGTTGCACATGATTTACAACCGTCTTCACTAATCTTCTCAAGCAAAAGTGAAACCCGGTTACAATCAATGTGAAAAAAGTTATTAATCTCACAATCAAGTAATCTACCTATTACTTGAAGAGCCTAAGCGGATACAACACCGCCCACTAAACCACCTAACTCTAGATGACTTAGAATTTGACTAAGCAACAAACCAATGTTGCCCACTAAATCAGTTAACCTTAACTGATTTATTTTTACAAACACAAAACAAATATCTGAATCCTTTATAGATTAGGATCATATTTACAATGTAAGTACATAGACACAAAGCTCTAAATACAACAAAGATTCTTCTTTACTCTATCAGGTCTTTCTGTTGAGTTGAACAATGTTCTTCCTTGAAGATGGCCTTCTGTTCAAGCTTGTGAATTTTCAGAGAAAATCCAAGTTTAATTTGCCATGTCTTGAATTTGTGTTTGTTGGAAAGAGATAATATAATTTCCCACAAATTTGTTGAAGTCATCCCATTGGCTGAAGGCCTGCTGTTGGAAAAGTTGTGCACCTACCGCATCAAAGATGACAACTTTTCTGACAACTGTCTTTTCGTCCTTTTCACGTCGTAGTCTTGCGGGTACCAGGTCCCTTGCTTGCGGGAACCAGGTCCCTTGCAAACTTATATATGAGTTCTTGAAAAGGCTTGTTGGCTGAATTCCTTCTTTGGATGATTGAATATAATATGGTGTTTTTCATGCTAAAAGTATCAAACATAAAGAGTTATTATCCGTTGGACAAACACCCTCCTCCATTCTGATTGGTGTAGTACAATGACGCCTTACCAACCTCTACGTGACAGCTTTACAGCTGTAACCAATTATGTATCTAATGGAGGAAACTCTGCCTGGTACCAGGTGCCTGTATTTGTGAGATACTGTAACATACAATCTCGTCCGCTCTTCTTATTGGTGTAGGATACTGCACTTTTCACCTACCACAAGACATGACAACTTTTATGACTGTATCCCATTTGTATCTGGACGAGAGCACTCTGCCAGAAACCAGGTCCCCGCATTTGTGAGGATCATCAAAACACCTAGAATATAACAAACACCAAAAACAAATATAGTGTTTCTCAATATTTCATCAAACATTTGTCACAATGTACAGACTCTTGTATAGAGCCATATTTGGATGTAGGTATGAAAAAATTGAACCACAAATCGCATTAAAATGTAAAATGAATTAAATTAGAAAGGAAAATCCGATTTTATCTGATTTTTTTTGTTTTTAACTTTTAACATAAAAAAGTCAATCTCACACTACCAACATTTTATATATAATGTTCAAAAATTACTTTACAAATAAAGTATGTACTTTTATATAATTTATAAATATATTTTTATAATACTTTTTAACAATATTTATATTTTGACATGTTATTTCAAGTTTGAGATTTAGAATTTTAAATCGTCCAATAAAGGCTATAGTTCATAGATATTAGTAAACTCTAATAAAGTTTAAAATAAGAATCAAATCAATATTATAACTGTCACGCCCCGAGTCTACACTCTGGGCCGGACTGACACTCGATGACCATTGATGGTCCAAGCGAATCCTTGACCTGACTTACCTACTCAGCGGAAGACAAAACTCATATCTATCAAATCAATGAAACTAACTGAACTGAAAACATAATAATTGTGAATGTTTTAAGTATTAAACATTCAGCTTGGACAAAAATGACAAACCCAACTCTTAACAATAGAAAACAGAGAAAAGACTCAAATGACTAACATCTGACTGTCTATGAAACCTGTAAACAATTGAGATGGATGTTGGGACAGACCCCACAACATCCTACTAACTAAAATAGAAAGCAAAATAAAAGAGTCATCCGGTATGCAAGAAGGCTCACCAACATATTCTGAATGCTTAAGTTGGATGAACAGGGTGTTGGATGCTAATACTGGTCAAATGTGTCTGCATCATAAATACAATGCATACCTACTAGCATCAGTACATTGAATGTACGAGTATGCGAGTTGGAATGCTAATAAACATAAGCTTGAAAAGGATTATGAAAGAAGCACTTATCTGACTCTTCTCAACTCATGAATACTTGACTAAATTCATTTCATAATAAAGCAGTTTAAACCAGTTGCAATATAAATAAAAGCTTGTTTAAAGGCATGATATCAATTCTGTGTATATAAAGGGATACAACATAACTCTGAATGTATATAAAAATACAACAAACTGATATATATAAAAATACAATATTTCTGTGGGAGATTCTCTAAACAACAACCATCACTATGAGCCTAAGTGATGGTACAACATTTTAACTCACGTTGCAATGGACCATCCGATATCTTGCCATCAATATAAGACCTTAACTTATTAAGTGGATCCACTAGTCTATGCAAAAAAGCACTAAGGAATCATCTAAAACGTATGATCCTTTCTCTGCCCATGAGGATTACATGATTTATGGGGGCTTGAGTTAATATGAACTCTCGTCCCCATACCGTTGCTCAATAATACTCCTAAAATATACTTCGCTCATATGTGTTTAAAACAACTTCTTTTCTGGTTTGAGATAATTGCTCAAACTTAGCTTAAAAGCTCTCTTGGAAATCATAGATTCATCTTTACTGAAAAACTAGCTCAATATATTTTTTGAAAATCTCAGTTTCCTTTCTTATTCAAATGTGAAACGTTAATAAATACTTAGAAAATACTAAGTTCCCTTATAACCTTTTGAAAAATGAACTTAATTTTTTAGTCTTTACTTAACTTGAAACCAGTTTCTTAAAAACAAAGTTAAAACATTTGTAAAAGACCCTTGAAAACTTTGATGAACTTCACTTGACTTTACTCTTTGACTTCTTGACTTGAACTTACTCTTAAATTTACTCTTAACTTTCCTTGGATTTCAATTATGGATTTAAGGATTATGTTTTGTGATAATAAAGGTCTCTTGATGTTTAGGAATGATTTCGAATAACTAAACTTGAGAAAAATTACGAAATCACCGTCTTGGAACAAGTTTGTGATGCGGAGATGTTCCCAAATAATTATTCATGAATTTAAATTTTGAGACAGAGGAGTCCTTTAATCTTTGCAACGTGGAGAAGATTTTTTTTCCAAGGCGGAAAAAGTCCGCGACACGGACTTGTTCCATGAACCTTACTCGACTTTTTCCTTCTTCATTTTCCAGCCCCAATTGGCCTAACTCGACTAGTCTTCTAAAATTCATTTTAAATCTCGTTGCCCAGCATGTATACTCAAGAAACTAACTCAAAGCAACCCTAAAACTCAATGTAAGGATCTCATAAACTTCTCAATTCATTCTAATTCAATAACAACATACGAATTCAAGAATACATGTCAAGAACATAAATTTTCCAACTCTTAGGACGAATATCACTGAATTAAACATGTATAGCGCGTGGGTGAATGAACCCAATGCTATAAGAGACTCACATACCTTATGGGATCAAATCCTTGAAAAATCTGCAATCAAATCCTTCCGAAATGATGAATCTTGCGTTTCCTTTTCTCTTTTCTCTTGCATTCTTTCTCCAAAAATCCTAACTCTATGTTTCAAAAGTTTAAAATAAACTCAGTCAGTTTAGCCCCTAAAAATATTACCAAAAATGAATTAATTAAGTTGGGTAAGGAAAAGACCAAACTACCCTTTTAAAATTTCGAATTGGACTTTCCTTATTTCAACAGTCTGACTTCCAAAGGGCTTAACTCATTCATCCGAAATTAGAATCGTGCAAACTCGACGGTATTGGAAAGATTTTTCTAAGGAATTTCCAACCATATCCGGAAGCATACCTAACTCATCCTGGTATAGATGTTATGGTTGTTTGAAGTTTACCAAAAACTCACTTTTCCTAACTTAACTAATTTTAATTTTTTTTTTCAAAAATGTCTATTTTCAAATTTAAACTCCATTCTAGTTCTTTCTAGTTACAATAAATGCCAACAAAAAAGTAATAATCAATTATAACGCTAATTAGAATGACTATAATGTAGAATTTTTAATTTTTTTTTTTTATATTAGTTTAGACAATTGAATATATAACCTACTTTATTTTTTATTTAATGTTTAGTCATGTGATTACTACTGATTCGATTTATTGTAATATGATTTTTTACTTTTTTAATCATGATCATTTTCATCATAACTTATTACTTTGCAATATTTGTTTCACGATTTTTTTGTGATTTCATTATTATTATTTATTGACTATTTTAGTGCTATCACACATCTCTTATTTTGTTTTATTTTCTTAAGAAGATCCTTAGATAGTTGTATTTTGTTAGAACTAAAGAAATATTTGAAGCACACTAGTTAATTATATGTTTATATGAATGTTTATCGGAAACACCCTAAAAATCTCGGAAATCCAATTTTTTTTTATCAGTTTGATTCCAACACAAATGATTTGGTTGATATTTGAATAACCTAAATCAGTCTTGTTCGTGTGCACCCCTATTTGCAAGTAGGAATCTAGGTCACTAAATTTAGGAAAAAGATTCAAATATGCCTTGAACTTTGGAAAAAAAGGCTCATTTATATTATTCATTTGAAAATATGACTAACTTATACTATTATCGTCTAATAAAATACGTATTCATGCATTTATTTTTTAACATAAAAGTTGTTCAGCTTTAACATACCATTTTGTACACATGACTACCTATAAGATGTCCATATTTTTTTAATCAAAATGGGGCAAGACCCATAAATTCCTAAAAAAGATAAAGAGTATTTATACAAGCAATGACCAGGCCCAAAAGTGACCCGGTCCAACAACAACAACACTAGAAAAGAGAGTAAATATCTGATACAAACAAAAATGTGCAAATTAAATTAGGAAAGTAAATGTCTAATCCAATTCTTTCAGCGTTCCCTTGCACTTCCATTGATGAGTCAATCTACACCAAGATGAGAGCATATAGCTTAAAACTCCAAGCGTTGTGTCGGGTATTTGATGATTTCCAGGTGGTAATCCAGATCCGCCGAAGGAGCTCAACTCGATATTTTGTTCTTCAATGATTTGATCTAATTTCCATCTAGTAGCTTTCATGGGTCGACCAATCTTGCGTCTCCCAAATAATGAGTTGATGAAGCTCCACCTCTATCAAGCCTTATGTCAATGCAGATCCCCAAGAATAGGTCCACAGTAACTATACCCAAGGCTAAGTCTCAAATCTCTAATCTATTTTCATCAAAGTTTTACCTTCCAAGAAAAATCTCAATGGGTTGAATCCAAATAGGATTAATGCCACCATTATAGCCTCTGCTTAGTTGATGCAACCATAACGAACTAATTTAATATTTATATTGAAGTCTTTTATTAATTTCAGCAGATCCAACATGCTAAGGATGATTTCCCTCAGAAGCTATTGTCTTGATATGGTACTGATCGACACCCCAAGCTCTCACCAGGTGTAAGTACTCAAATTAAATGAATTTACTTCACACAACAGCTTGATCAACATTTACCTTAGTTTAACGAATGTGCTTGACACCAATAAAAAGATAATGGAAACTGATAGTTAAAGACTTGTATTATCTGTTATCCTGAATGTGCCTCCTTATGTATGGTGTTCCAACTTAATCTAAATTAAGTATCTTCTATCCTTCACTAGGGATCTCCTAAAAATTACTTAATTGAAAATCACCTGCATAAGAGAACACTAAGTTAGCCAAAAAAAAAATAAATTAGCAAGAGTATTTCCTTCCCTAAGGAATATCTCTTCTGAATCTCTTAATGATACTCACTTCCAACGCCACACTCCATGGCACTTCCCACTTCCCGTCAAGAATATGCACCATAGCTAACGAGTCTGTCTCAATAATAATGTTAGAAATATTATGATCAATGCAGTACATAAGACTTTCCCGTATAGCTCTAGCTTCAGCTACCATGTTGGTAGTATCCTGGATTCTGATCCCTTTAGCAACCACCAAGTTACCCCTATAATCCTTGATACAAAAAACTGTGGAACATGGTCTAGGATTCCCTTTAGAAGCACCGTCTGTGTTGCACTTAAGGATACTAGTAGGAGGAGGGTTCCATCTAATGTTTAATAATATGTCCACATCATTAATTAACTTAAGAAAAAATATCCAAATTAAATTCACTCGCCTACATCCCTTATAACCAAAAACAAGTCATTGTGCTTAATAATTGATCACAAGTAATATTCCATTTTTCTCCATTCTTTGAATTTCCATTTTAGGTATTCAATTGTCTAAATAGAATCTACCAAGTGCGGATGTACCAACAAGTTTATCCTATAATAATAATTTTCACTTTGGTCCTTGTATTATATGTTTATTGAACAAACTACTCTAACTTTCTTTTTTTTTTTTTTAAAAAATTACCTGAATACGCATCTTATTTTATTATAATCTCAAAAATTTCCTCCAATTTTAAATAGTTTCAAAAATCCCTCTCGGATACATCATTCACCTATCACTAGCTAATACATCCGTATCCTTCTCTCAGTTACATTCATTCCTGTCACAACCCAAAACCGAGCCGCGACTGGCACCCACACTTACCCTCCTATGTGAGCGAACAACCCAATACAAAACCCAACATTTAAACATAATGAACAAAATACCATGCGGAAGACTTAAAACTCAACAACTATTATTATTATTCCCCAAAATCTGGAAGTCATCATCACAAGAACATCTATGATCAAATTACTAAACTAAGAGTATTCTAAGAATGCTAAAATAAAACAAAAGCTAGTCCATGCCGGAACTTCAAGGCATCAAGACTGGAAGAGAAGATCCAGTCCAAGCTAGAAGCATTAGCTCACCCTGAAATCCGGTGTAGTGAAGACTGACTAGAATTGCGGTTGAGTTGAAGACGACGGTACGTTTGCTGCATTCCACAAATAACAAAGAAAGAAACAACAAGTAGGGGGTCAGTACAAAACACAAGTACTGAGTAGGTATCATCGGCCAACTCAAAATAGAAAACAGTATATATCAGTTCATATCATAAATCAACTACAATACTCAACATGTAGCAACAACAAGTACTATAATCATCAATAAGTACCACCAAGTTCATCCATGAGGACTCAAGCCTCAATACCATACTCATTTGGGAATTAGGTTCATTACGTTGAGTATATTAACATCTTTCAAGATTCATTATCTTTCTTCCTCTTGTGTCGGTACGTGACACTCCGATCCCCTACTACTATGTGTCGGTATGTGACACTCCGATCCCCTAATTCTATGTGTCGGTTCGTGACACCCGATCCCCTAATACTATGTGTCGGTACGTGACACTCCGATCCCCTAATTCTACGTATCGGTTCGTGACACCCGATCCCCTAATTCTATGTGTCGGAACGTGACACTCCGATCCCCTAATTCTACGTGTCGGTTCGTGACTCCCGATCCCTTAATACTATGTGTCGGTACGTGACACTCCGATCCACTAACATCATTCTATCAATTCATCAAGCCTTTTCTTATACCAAGGCATCATCAATCCCATTACTTTAGTTCATCAAGCCTTCTTTTGTATCAAGGCATCATCAATCCCTTTAACAAAGTAGATTAGGGTTTCTTTCAAGATTTGAGATTCAATAGCTTCATCATGCTTATTTTATCACAGTCACATAATCATATTCACGCAAGCATACAATTAAGCATATAGAAGGGTTTACAATACTACCAATACATATCATTCGCTATTAAGAGTTTACTACGAATAACGTAAAAACAACCATAACCTACCTCCACCGAAGAATTGTGATCAAGCAAGAAAATTCCCAAAGCTGCGTTTTTCCTCCCTCTCGATCGTTCTCTTTCCCTCTCTTTGTTCTTTCTATTTTTCTTATTCAAACCCTCTTTCTTTTACCCTAATTAACATATAATTAAGTGTAAAAGATGACAATAATAACCCACTAATTAACTCAAGGTTACCTCTTTTATCCCCCAAGAAATTGAGTTATTAATATAAACCCACGAAATATATAATTATAGCAGGAATAGTCCAGAACGCCCCTTTAAAACTTAACAGAAAGCCGATCCCGCCTGGGATTACGCAACCTGTGACGGCCCGTCGTGCCTGCGACGGTCCGTCCTGCAGGTTCGTCACAAACTTCAGAGACTCAATTTCCTTGAAGAGTCTGTGACGGTCCGTCGTGCCCACGACGGTCCGTTCTGCACTTCCGTCACGACGTTCAGAGAATTGTTTCCCCGTACCAAATTCTCAAGAGTTGAAGTGTTTTGAAACGGAACCTCACAATGGTTCATCGTATCTGTGACAGTCCGTCCTGCAGGTCCGTCACAGAGTTCAGAGAGTCAATTTCAGCACTCAAATTTCAGAATTCTAAGTGTTTTGGAACGAGACACCCTCGACGGTCCGTCGTGCCCATGACGGTCCGTCGTGGGTTCCGTCGACTCCGACAGTTTTTCCAGAAATAAAATCTGCTGCTCAAAACGACTAAACAGGTCGTTACAATAGATACCAATTTACCCATCTTTCGTCCTCGAACGATCAAAAGAAGAAAAACAAGGACGAGAAGAAGTACCTGAATCTGTAAACAGGTGTGGGTATCGTTCTTGCATATCAGCCTCCTTCTCCCAAGTGGCCTCTTCAACTGGTCGATTCTTCCATTGAACTTTGATGGATGCAATCTCCGTCGACCTCAACTTGCGAACTTCTCTATCTAAAATAGCAACAGGTTCCTCCTCATAAGACAAATTCTCATCAAGCAGAACCGAATCCCAACGAATGATGTAATTTCCATCCCCATGGTATCTTTTCAACATAGATACGTGAAATACCGGATGCACTCCTGACAGCCCTGGAGGCAAGGCTAATTCATAAGCCACCTCCCCTACTCGCTTAAGTACTTCAAATGGTCCAATATACCTTGGACTTAGCTTACCCCTTTTTCCAAACCGCATCACCCCTTTCATGGGTGAAACCTTCAACAAGACTTGTTCACCTTCCATGAACTCTAAGTCTCGAACCTTTCGATCCGCATATTCCTTTTTCCTACTTTGAGCCGCTAAAAGCTTTTCTTGAATAGATTTCACCTTCTCCAATGAATCCCTCAACAGATCAGTACCCCAAGGTCTAACCTCAAATGCATCAAACCAACTAACGGGAGACCTACATCTCCTCCCATACAATGCTTCAAATGGGGCCATGTCAATACTGGAGTGGTAGCTATTATTGTATGAAAACTCCGCTAAGGGTAAGAAGTTATCCCAATGGCCACCAAATTCTATCACACATGCACGAAGCATATCCTCCAACACTTGAATCGTTCGCTCAGACTGACCATCGGTCTGAGGGTGAAATGCAGTACTAAGGTCCAACCTAGTACCTAATTCCGCATGCAATGTTCTCCAAAACTTAGAAGTAAACTGNCCGATCCCCTAATTCTATGTGTCGGAACGTGACACTCCGATCCCCTAATTCTACGTGTCGGTTCGTGACTCCCGATCCCTTAATACTATGTATCGGTACGTGACACTCCGATCCACTAACATCATTCTATCAATTCATCAAGCCTTTTCTTATACCAAGGCATCATCAATCTCATTACTTTAGCTCATCAAGCCTTCTTTTGTATCAAGGCATCATCAATCCCTTTAACAAAGTAGATTAGGGTTTCTTTCAAGATTTGAGATTCAATAGCTTCATCATGCTTATTTTATCACAATCACATAATCATATTCACGCAAGCATACAATTAAGCATATAGAAGGGTTTATAATACTACCAATACATATCATTCGCTATTAAGAGTTTACTACGAATAACGTAAAAACAACCATAACCTACCTCCACCGAAGAATTGTGATCAAGCAAGAAAATTCCCAAAGCTTCGTTTTTCCTCCCTCTCGATCGTTCTCTTTCCCTCTCTTTGTTCTTTCTATTTTTCTTATTCAAACCCTCTTTCTTTTACCCTAATTAACATATAATTAAGTGTAAAAGATGACAATAATAACCCACTAATTAACTCAAGGTTACCTCTTTTATCCCCCAAGAAATTGAGTTATTAATATAAACCCACGAAATATATAATTATAGCAGGAATAGTCCAGAACGCCCCTTTAAAACTTAACAGAAATCCGATCCCGCCTGGGATTACGCAACATGTGACGGCCCGTCGTGCCTGCGACGGTCCGTCCTGCAGGTTCGTCACAAACTTCAGAGACTCAATTTCCTTGAAGAGTCTGTGACGGTCCATCGTGCCCACGATGGTCCGTTCTGCACTTCCGTCACGACGTTCAAAGAATTGTTTCCCCGTACCAAATTCTCAAGAGTTGAAGTGTTTTGAAACGGAACCTCACAATGGTTCGTCGTATCTGTGACGGTCCGTCCTGCAGGTCCGTCACAGAGTTCAGAGAGTCGATTTCAGCACTCAAATTTCAGAATTCTAAGTGTTTTGGAACGAGACACCCTCGATGGTCCGTCGTGCCCATGACGGTCCGTCGTGGGTTCCTTCGACTCCGACAGTTTTTCCAGAAATAAAATCTGCTGCTCAAACCGACTAAACAGGTCGTTACAATTCCCTCTTTGATTACATCTCTATCCCCTCACTATACATCCCTCTCTTATGTATCCAAATGTCTGAAGATGTATTCGGAAGTCGAGTGACGTATCCACAAATCATTAACTTTAAGAGATTTTTCTAATTTAGAATAGATTAGATAAATATTATAATTAACCCTTAACACTATGAGATTTACCTAAATTATATATAAAAAATTCCATTGCTAAATAACATGTCCTAAATCTGAATGCGGTTGTAGTGATGAGTCCAGGATTCGGAATCATTTAAGGCTTTATTTGTATAGGCTTAGTATCCTCAAATGCTTATTTTGTGTCAATAACTGGTGTAAACCCCTTGATTTCAAGGAATATGGATCAAGGAACAAATCAAGGACACTAATTTGCAAAAAGGAACAAAACAAACTAAAAGAATAAAGAAAGGCAAGTGGCGAGAGAAAGGAACAGACGACGGATCGTCGAGTGGATCCACAATGCAGAACTAGATTGCCCAAATTTATATGCCTTAAGTTTCCTGAAGGCCAAGAGAGAAAGGTGATAAAATGACCAAAAGGGCAGATCACCGAGTAGTTCGGCGAGCCCAACTTCTCCAAATAATTCTTCGCTGTTACACACTCAAAACGACTTAGGTGAAACTAGAGCCTAACATGTTTTTATGAGGGTCTAAGTTCCTAAAATGGTTTATAATGTGTTAATGAGGCACTGTCTAAAGATTTAGGTGAATTAGAAGTCAAACGTCAAGGGACGACCAAGACGTTCGACGACTAAGTTCTTATATGATTAATAATAGTGTTTATTGGCATTGTTGTCAAGTTTGGAGGTCAAACGTCCAAGAACGTCCAAGACGTTGGAAAGTTTTGCCTTGAAAACATGCTTGTGTGTCTTAGTGTGTTTCGTCAAGTTTTATGTGTTGTTTTGATTTTGAATTGGTGTGAGAGGTCCTAACATGTATATGAGAGTAATTAATGTGGAAACGCCCGAACAAAACTCCCCGAGGACCGACGAACGGGTTCGAGAAGAGGACCCATGCCTTGGGCTAGCAAGCTGCCCAAGGCAGCAACATTTACTCTTAGTGGGAGCCAGTCCGCATCGCATACTTGGTCCACCAAGAGCCAAAAATATTGCTCCGCATCACAGACACATGGCTGACTCCACTGGTTCAATAATTAATTCCAAAAATGATGAGGGAACAACTCCGCATCGCAGACTTGTTTCCCGATTATAATTTCGGAAATTTTAGTTGTGTTTGAGTTGGTTAAAAGATCCTATAAGTTCAGGGTCTTTTGGGTATTTTAGGGGGTAAATATTGACGGTTATTAGACCTTTTTAAACCGCAATTCACTCTTCAAATCATAACCCTCAAGTACAAAACAAAATATTTCCATTGTTTCTCTCCAAAAACCTCCATTGATGAAGTTTTGAAGCTCCAAGGAAGAAGATAGATTTTCCAAGTTTTTCTACATCAATCTGATGGGTTTTCATCACAACTACGGTATGGTTCTTCATCCTTGAAATCTCTTTCTTCAAGGAGTCAATTTGAATGATTTTCAAAGATGATCCAAAACATGAAATCTTCTAAATTAAATTCTAGCCATAGGTCTTTGCATTGAACTTTTTAGATCAATGATTTATGATTGGATGCGTGTTAATCGAATGATTTTATATCAAAATTCCTATGCATCCAGACAAATCATGAAATCGTAATTTTGGTTCTAATGTGAGTGATTTGATCATGGCTTGATCTTAGTGAATTCTTATGTAGATTTCTTTGGGCTATTGAATGATGTAAGAAATGTATTGGATTGATGTATAGACTGTCTTAGATTTATGAATTTATATTGAATTTATTTAGATTCATTGAGTATTATGATTTTTGTATTGAATTGATGATCATGGCCATGGGTAAGGGCCTTTTGGTATTGTATTGGTTGATTTAGCTATGGAATGAAGTGGTGGGAATGGATTGGTGTTACGCTGCCCTAATTCTCTTTATATGGTTTAATTTAGGTCTTGAATTATGTTATGATTGGTGTGGTCCACTTATGGTGGCGGTGCTAAGTGTTATAATTGTGAATTATGTGGCCTCATCGGCGTTATTTATGTATGATGATCATGACCTTGTCTTCATTACTTGGTATGTTATGATGGTTTGTATAGTTGATTTATGTGAAGTATGATCATATCTATCTACATGTGTTTTGGTTGAAAGTATGTGTTCCTCTATTGATGTTGTTAGGTGATCATGTTAGACTATGAATATGACATTGTGTGTGTAGTCTTAGAGTTGATGCATGATTCTTTCTATTTGGTTATTGAGTCTTATGATGACTGTATTGATGGTCCTATAGTAGTATATATGATGACCTATAGTTGACTTGGTTGTCCCTATGTGCTTCCTGATGTGATACACTATATGTGATAAAGTGAAGTGTTGATGTGTCTTGTTTAGGTAGACTTAAGTCTTTCTTCTTGATGCATGATTGATTTATTAATATGAGATGTCTTGACTTAGGATGCTAAAGTCTGTTAGTCTTGTATGAATGAATGATACGTGACCTTGAACATAGAGATAAGGTCAACTTATGTGGAACCTTTGAGAAAGAAGGTTAAGATAAGGTTGAAGTCGAAAGCCATAATGATATCCTTCTTGTGTGAGTGATGGACTTAGGGATGATTGGATGAAACAACAAGACATTCTTTTGAAAGTCATTAAGCTATCATCTTCTCCATTGTAAGGCAGCCCTAGGGGATCTCTTTAGTAGGGTGAATGTGATTGGGTTATAAACTAGATATGGAACCTCTTCATGTGATCTTTTATATGAAATACTCTATAATAACAAAGGCTAAAACCGAGTGAGTATGGCAAGGGAAGTTTCTCTATATAAGATGGCATTAGAGAAAAAAGAAACCCTTCATATTTCTTAACCATGTGCCTACATGGGATGTGCCCAAGTTCTACCATTGGCAAGTAGAACACCCTTATCAGAGTAGGTTATAACTCCGGATTCCATGTTTAGCTACCATGATCTATGTCGGTTATTGCCTATTCTCATTATATGGGATACCTACTACTGTTTGAGAAGTCTATGAAGTTTAGGTAATGGTATGAGACGCTACCTAGACATTGCACCTTTAGGCTTTAAAAATGTTAGTTAGTCAGTCCCTAGGTCTTCTCCAAGACCATTACTTGAATGTCTTATGTGATAAATGTCTCTTAATGAACTAATGAAGTAATGACTTAAGATTAGAAAACATGTAAATGAATGAGTACCTAGTCTAGAGTAACTTTAAGGATTTCCTAGTTATAGTGTGAAGGGGCATAAGGGATGATCTCTTCATGTCTTATCTAGGGAAGTCTTGAGAACGACTCTAGTTAGGGAAGTTGGTTGATACTTTAGGCATGATCTAAACTTAGGAAGTCTTAAGGATTATTTAGGTAACCTTGAAGAGGGTATATGAGCGTTCTCTTCTCGGATAACTTTAGTAAGTCTTTTGATACCCTTGGTAAGGAGAATGTCATATTATGCATGTTATGTGTTTTGGTGTATTATAAGTGTATTCGTATCATTATAAGTAATCCCGAGGATCATTTAGGCATGCTTAGAGAGGGTGTATTGGCGGTCTCTCTTTGTATTACTTAAGTGAGTCTTAGGATAGCTTTTAGTGAGAAGGACACATGTTAATTGTATTCACTGTAACATTAAAATAGTTCACTGTAATGTTAAAGTAGTTCACTGTAACATTGTCTTAGTTCAATGTGATGTTCCTTAATAATGTGATAAAATGTTTGTATTATCTTATGTGTTTCTAAGGTGTTAAATGTTGTTCTTATGCTTATACCATGATGTTTTAATCAAAAAGTGCATATATCCATTAAATGTCCGTTATCATGATTTTATGCATTAAGCCATACTTAGTACATGTGTTTTTACTAATTCCATACTTTTATCTATCTCTAAAGAGATTCATAGGTGAAGGTGCATTTGGGAGCGAAGCTTGGATCATAGGATCTTTCAAGCAAGTTGAAGTATGTCCTCTTTTGACTCGAGGGCATAGATGTCTTTGATTTCTTATTTCGAAGTATTGTAATAGATTTAATAGTATTGTATTTCGATTGTATGGGCCGTGTTCCAATTATATTTCGAGTATAAAATTTGATGATATGAGACTTAGTATTTCCTTTGGTTTTATATGAAAGATATTTTGAAAGACTATTAGAATGTTTTTGAAAAATTTTAATCCTGCACTACTTTTCATATATGTATATGCGATGAATGATGCAAAAGGGCTTGTACAAGACCTCCGAGAGGTCAAGTACGCCGTGTTGTAATTCGAGAGTGTCATATCTTCTAGGGTGTACTCTCGAGTCGTGACAGTCGCAACTCATTTTTGGCGACTATAGATACATTTTTGAACATTTTGTTTAGCAGAAAATTTTATCAATTAACATTCTTTTCAAATCAAATTGTTATTATTCCGAGTTTTGAGACAAGTTTTCTCTAGTTTTCCTTTAGCTTTGTAGAATTGAAGTTTTTCAATGTTGAGAAATTGGAAGTGGCTCTTTAAGATTCTTCGAATTGAAATATTGTTTGAACAAAATCAATCTTACCCAGTTGATGGAAACTCAATTAGGTAACAATATTCTAAATCTTTTTATGATGTCTAGCTAAAACCCCAATTCTTGGGGTGTGATTATGTGATTACGGGCTGATTTAATTACTGTGTATTGCTAATTGTTAGTTGATACGCTACATGGAAATGAGTTCAATCAATAACTGTGGGTTAATCTAAGAATTGTAGGTTCAAATAAAATTTTACCCTTATGTATTTGCCTTGCTTGAGAGAGAGTTTTGAAAACTAAGACTATTGATTGATGGTCTGTGGGTATTGGGTTTTCATGGGTTCAGCTCGAGAGAGTGAATACTAAACCCTCTTTTGCACATTCAACTCCAGAGTGAATGGAGTAAGGCTAGGCTGGTCTTATTTTTGTCACGACCCGACAACACCCTTGAGTCTCAAGATGGTGTACTTGACCCCGAAGGGATCTTATACAATCCTCATAGATCATTCATTGCATAAGATACTTGAAAATAGGGAAGAATTAAAATTTTCATAAAAATTGAAGACAATTCATTAAATAGTAAGCGAAAGACTTTCTAGACATTGAACACTTTGTCTCAAATCATCTAAGACTTTGAATACAACATTGGGACTAAACCCAAACAAAGCTTTAACAAAACTAAAGACATAAAGGAACACAACAGGTCTTGTCCTTGAACTATGAGGACTCACTAAGTCTTCATCTTCGAGAACCTTAGAAACCTATCCTTCAAGCATAAAACACCACTATCTCCAAAGCCTACACTTTAGTAAAAAGGGAGAAAAATGGGGTTAGCACAATTAAGTGCTAAGTATGATGACATGCAAAAACATGCTAAAACAGACATTTATTTGAAAGCCATACCTTTATGCCAGGCCATTTTAGTAAAACTTCATGAACATTTGAACAATAGAGGCATAATATAAGTCACAGCCAACATACAAGTCACAATATCTCATTGAAACCATTACCTTAACCTTCTAAGCTTAACTTCAAACAATCATGCTTCAACTAGTACCAACATGCAATACATAAGCATATACATGAAGTAAGGCACTTAAACATGTTAGGGTCTCTATCTAAAGTTATCCTAGGGCACACTTAAGTAAGACATATAGTGCCAGCCCATACTACCTCTTCATGACACACCCAAGTGTTCCTCAAGGCCACATTTAGACAAGAACCTTTACATTTAAACATAACATGCTAAGTAACTCATTTCATCAATGTAAGGGAGACATGAGCATCACATAAACCAATTTGGCACATTAGAAACATTACCTAAGCTAACCCCAAAGTCATACTTGTGCAATGTACAAGTAACATCCCATAATACTACTCATACTAATTACTCTTTTGAAGTCACCATAGACAAGCACATTCATATACTATAAGACACGATAAGCAAGAATTTCATGAGAAGATTCTAGTATAGCATGCACCTTTATATTTAAGCATATAAGAGTAAACATTCCTCAATCACTTCATTTAGAAAACTTTCATTCACTAGATCTCAAGTCATCATTCTCATTAACTCTAACACAATGGGACATTTGTACATTTACAGGACTTCCATTCATAAGACACTAGAGGACTTCACAGAATAGTCATTAAGACTTAGGAATCTCATTAAAGCCCTTTCAAAGCCTAGTCGTGCCATGTGTAGATAGCATCCCATGCTACTACTTAAACTTTGTAGTCCTCATTAAGTGACTAGAGTGCACATCCCACAAGATGGGAATTGGCATTAACCAATATAGAGCATGAGAGAAATAAAGGAATCTAGTATTCTAGCCCCACATCGTAAATGGGTGTTCTACTTGCCAAGGGTAGAACTATGTACATCCTATGTACACAGATAGTTTAAGGGATATCCAAATATGTTCATAGGACTCTAACCTAAACATTGGGAAGATCCACCTTCTTAACCATATACACTTGGTGCTTAGACTCAGTTCCCATAGAGTATTCACATTAACAACACAAATGTGTGCTTGATAAGGCCACCAACATTAGGCCTACCGACCCAAAACACATATTGTAAGATCCCGAAATTGACTTAGGTAAAAAAGAGCGTATCATGGTTGTCATGAATTTATAAGGTCCTAAAGTGGTTTATAATATGGTTATAAGGCAGTTTCTAAGAATTTAGGTGAATCAGAAGTCAAATGTCAAAGGACGACTAAGACGTTCGACGACTAAGTCATGTATATGCCTTATACATGTTTTGATGTGTTTATGTGTGATTCATGAGTTTATGAGGTCCTTAAATGAGTTATTATAGTGTATATAGGCAGTGTGTCAGGTTTCGTGAAGTTTGAAGGTCAAACGTCTATGACGTTCGAAAGGTTTGCCTTGAAACGACCTTGTGTGTCTAAGCATGTTTCTTCGAGTTTTACGTGTTCGTTTTGGATGAAATTTATGTGGGAGGTGATAAAATTACACACAAGCATGTTTGTGTTAGAAATGTTTGGGCAAACATTCCCAAGGACCATCCAAGGTTCCTTGAGGAAGGACCTATCTAGGTGGTCAAAACTGCCCAAGGCAGTCCCACCTATGGATGGTCAATGACGACCACTGGTCTGGTCAACGCCTCGTAGGTGGAGGGCATCGATGGATTCTTAGATTAGGGAGATATGCTCCCATTTTCCAGGATCTGATCCAATCGACGGAGGACAGGACGACTCGTCAAGGGACTGACGCCCTATCGATGACCAAGTTGTCGATGGGGACTGCATTACGTGCAATTCACTGTTAAGTTGAAGGGTAAATTGGTAAATTCACTCAACGTCCAAATAAGGGAAAAGGCTCTTTCTTAGGGTTTTTTTTTTAGGTATTTTAAGTGGGTTTATAAGTCCTAAATACCTAGATGAATTCATTTCCTCAAAATCAAAACCAAATTCTCTAAAATCCACTAAAGCCAAAACTCAAGGAAGAGCTTGGATTGGAGATTTGAGTGGTGATTCTTCATCAATTTCATGGATTAACATCATGGAGGTATGATTTTTCATCTTTGAAACTCTATTCATCAAGGATCCCAAAATTCAAAGAGATTTTTGAAGTTTTCTAAAGATGAACATGTCCAATTTTATAATCTATCCATGAGTTCCTCAATTAATGGTTTTAAAGCATTATATATTTATTGATTTTTAGTTAATTAGAATATTTTAACAAAATTAAACTATGAACCCATGTAATTTATGAACCCTATTTTTTTACTACATTGAGGATGACTTAATATTGAGTTAATGCTTATGAATTGTAGTGTAGTTTTCTATGGGCTATTTAATGATGTAAGAATTGTATTCAATTGAAATATAGGTTGTATTACATTGATAAATATTTTTATTGAATTTACCTAGTTTCATTTAGCATTATGGTTTTTGTATTGATTGATGATCATGGCCATGGGTAAGGGCCAATTGGTATTGAATTGGATGATTTAGCTAAGGATTGAAGTGGTGATAATGGATTGGTGGTACGATACCCAATTTATCTTTATTTTATATAATTTAGCTCTTGAATTATGTTATGATTGGTATAGTCTACTTATGGTGGCGGTGTTACGTGTTATAATTGTGAATGATGTGGCCTTGTCGGCGTTACTTTATGTCTTATGATAATTATGGCCTTGTCGGCACTACTTGAAGTATTATGATGATTTGCATAGTTGATTATGTGAAATATGATCATATCTATCTACATGTTAATAATGTGAAAGTATGTGGTTTATTCTGTTCATGTGATTTAGGTGATGATGTTAGACTGTGACTATGTCTTTATGTGTATAATCTTAGAGTTGATGCATGATTCTTCCTAGTTGATTATTTAGTATATGATAGTTACATTGATGACCTTATAGTACAGTATAGGATGACCTAAAGATGATGAAGGTTGTACCTATGTGCTTCTGGAATATGATATGCTATATGTGATAAAGTGAAGTTTTAGTGTATTTCGTGTGCTAGACATGTGTCCCTTACTTGATGCATGTATAAATATGAATATGAAATGTCTTGACTTAGGATGATAAAACCTCTTAGTATTGTATGTATGAATGGTATGAGACCTTGAATGTTTATAAGAGGGACCTTTATGTGAAACCTTGAACCTAGTGGTAAGGTATGAACCTTGAAGTTGAAAGTCGTAATGACATCCTTCTTACACTGAATGGTGGATTTAGGGTTAGTTTTTCTTGAAAAACATCATATGATCCTTAGGAAAGTCATTAAGCTATCTTCGTCACCATTGTAAGGCAGCCCTACGGGACCTCTTTGGTAGGGTGAATGTGATTGGGTTATGAACTAGATATGGAACCCCTTCGTATGATCTTTTATGTGAATTACTCTATGAGAAGAGTGAGTATGGTAACGGAAGTAGCTCCAGTTAAGAATGAGTCTAGAGTGCAAAGTAAACCCTTCTTATTCCTTAACCATGTGCCTACATGGGATGTGTTCAAGCTCTACCATTGGCAAGTAGAACACCCTCCATCGAAGTAGGTTACAACTCCGGATTCCATGTTTTGCTACCATGGTCTATGTCAGTTATTGCCTATTCTCATCTTATGTGATATCTACTAGTATTTTTATGAGTCTATGAAGTTTAGGTGGTGGTATAGGACTCTTCCTAGACATTGCACCTTTAAGATTTGAAGATGTTAGTGAGAGTCCCTAGGTCTTCTCCAAGACCACTTGAATGTCCTCTATGTGATGAATGTCTCTTAATGAACTAATGAAATAATGACTTATGTTAGAATGCATGTAAATGAATGAGTACCCAATGTAGAGTGACTTTAAGGATTTCCTACTTAAAGTGTGAAGGGGGCATAAGAGGTGATCTCTTCATGTCTTATCTAGGGAATTCTTGAGAATGACTCTAGTTAGGGAAGTTCGTTGATACTTTAGGCATGATCTAAACTTAGTAAGTCTTAAGGATTTTTTAGGTAACCTTGACGAGGGTGTATGGGAGTACTTTAGTAAGTCTTTTGATAGCCTTGGTAAGGAGAATGTCATATCTTATATGTTCACGTGTTTGGTGTATTGTAAGTGTGTATGTCTCATAATAGGTGGTCCTAAGGATCATTTAGGCGTGCCTAGAAAGGGTGTATGGGAGGTATCTGTTTGTCTTAGTGAAGTGAGTCTTAGGATAGCTTTTAGTGAGAAGATTACATGCTAGAAAGTGTCCAATGTGAAGTTAAAGGACTTCACTGACTGTAATAGTGAATTAGCTCACTTTAAAGTGGTCCTTAAAAATGTGATAAATTACTTAAGTGTTAATGTGTTTCTAAGGTGTTAAATGTTGTTCTTAATATTTATTATGATATTTAAATCAAAAGATGAATATTTCCAATAAATGCCTGTTTTCATGATTTTATGCATTATGCCATCCTTAGTACATGTGTTTGTATTAATTACATATATATTTCTATATGTATAGTGGTTGGTAGGTAAAGATCATTGGTATGAAAGACTTGGAGTATATCATCATTCAAGTGAAGTTGAAGTATCTCCTCTCTTGATTCGAGGGCATAGTTATCTTAGTTTCTCTCATATTGAAGTATTGTAATAGACCAAGTATTTTTTTTATTTTGATGTATGGGCCGTGTCCCAAGTATTCTCATGTCTAAGCTTTGATGAGATTGAGACTTAGTATTTCCTATGATTTCTAATGAAAGATGTTATTAAAGATAATCTAATGTTTTGTGAAAAGTTTTAATTTCGCACTACTTTTAATTATGTTTATGCGATGAAGGATACAAAAAGGCTTGTACAAGACCTCCGAGAGGTCAAGTATGCCGTGTCATGACCCAAGAACACCCTTAACTTCTAGGGTGTAGATGCGGGTCCTGACAAACGTGGTATCAGAGCATAGGATATGAAACTAGTCTTGGGAATCAAAAAGTCTCATCAAGTCACATCTAGTATAGTCTCGACCATCGGTGTGAGTTGCGACACGTCTGTGGGCGAGAGGCTATAGGAAGATTGAGTTTCCCTTTTTTTCTACTCCTATATCATGCCGTAGAATAAATTTTATGAATATCCTTCTTAATGTGTTTCCTTGTGTTTCTAGGAGATGAGTACTAGAAATATGGCCGCTAGAAGGTTGGCAGAGGGATGGGTGAATGTAGAAATTTCTCCTCAAGTTGAGAAAGTTGATCAAGTTCATCAAGATGGACAAGGAATCCAAAGTGCTCAATATTCTCAAGTGCCTCCCAAGGTGATAAAGTCCCTATTGTGGAAAGAGGTAATGATGTTCCGGTAGTTCTGGAGGATTTGACTAATAGAGAGATTAGAGAGGCTTCGCTTGCTATAGCCCGAGCCATGACTACTTAAGCGAATAGGAGTATGGAGCGCAGGGTGAATGTTATGGAGAGCACTATAACCTCTAGGTTGAGAGACTTTGTGAGGATGAATCCTCCTATCTTTTTTGGCTCTAAGGTGGGAGAGGATCCCCAAGAGTTTCTTGATGGTGTGTACAAGGTGTTGATTGCTATGAGGTTACTTCTAGGAAAAAGGCGGAGTTAGCTTCATATCAATTGAGGGATGTTTTTAAAGTGTGGTACGCTTAGTGGAAACATAATAGGCTGGGTGAGTCGGGTTCTATAGAAGGGAATAATTTAAGGAGGCTTTCTTGGAGAAGTACTTTCCCCGTGAGAGGAGGGAGGTGAAGGTTGAGGAGTTTTTCAATCTCAAACAAGGCAATATGAGTGTTAGGGAGTTACTCTTTGAAATCTTTATCTTGTCTAGGTTTGCTTCATTCTTTGTGTGTAACCCAAGGGATGAGATGAGTAGGTTTGTGACGGGTGTTGCCGACCTTGTGAAAGAAGAATACCGTACGGCCATGCTACATGATGATATGACCCTAGCTAGACTCATGGTTTATGCTCAATCATTTTAGGAGTCTAAACTTGGTAGGATTGCTCGAAACTTAAAAAGAATTGGATCTAGTGATCAAAGCCAACCAAGGTCCAAGAAGAAGTTCTCAAGCCAAGATTAACCTAGGAGGGCTAAAGTGAAATTTGAGAAGAGATGTGGTTCTCAAAATGGTAAGCCTACATGTGCTACTTGTGGGAAGAGGCACTATGAGGAATGTCTATTGGGTATCGGGAGTTGCTTTGGATGTTGCAAAGATGGACACGAAGTGAAGGATTGTCCTAATATTGGTTCTATAAGAAAAGAGGGTAAGCAAGTAGTTCCTAATATTCCAAAAGATGATGTTCCAAAGGTGAAGGCTCACAACTATGCAGTCTGGGCAAGAGGATCGAAGCAGGATGATAGTAAGTTTTTATGTTTCTTTAGTTTTATGAGTTCCTTCTAACTGGGGGAGTACGGTTAGTGGGCTAAAAAAGTCATGGAAGCATGTTGCATTGTGTATAGGAGTTATGATGGACTTGAATTTCATTGATTCCTTACATTGTGCATTTCATGAAGTTATGATCATGTTGTAAAATGTGTTTATATGGTTTTATCTTGCATATTAGCATGTTTCCATCATGAATTACCTAAAAGTTTTATTTTTGAAAAATGTTGCACAATTCACTGTAAAGACTGCCTGCTCACTGAATAATTTTTTGTTTGGTTGAAAATTGTTGTAATGTGGTTATAACTGATGTATATTATAATAATAATGAATATAAAAGGAGTTTTCACTATTTGAAACTAAGGATGTGAATTTTATGCTATAATGAGTTGTCGAATTGTGTCTAAACTTCTTGTTGTGTTGTGATTCTCTTGATTATATAAAATTGATGTTTTATCCTTGATTATGTGTTGTATAATGTGTTATGTGGTATGGTTGAGAGTTGTTAACTTAATCCTTACTCTTGGAAGTGTTCAGAGAGTGGCACGTGTCATTCGAGGACGAATGTTGTCCAACTGGGGGCAATTGTAAGATCCCAAAAATGACTTAGTTAAACTAGATACTAACACGGTTTTAATGAATGTCTAAGTTAATTGGTTTATAACATTGTTATAAGGCATTTTCTAAGAGTTTAGGTGAATCGGAAGTCAAACGTCAGGGGACGATTAAGACGTTCGATGACTAAGTCACCTGTGTGCGTTATACGTGTTCTAATGTGTTAATATGTGATTAATGTGGTTATGAGGTCCTTATATGAGTTATTATAGCGTATTTAGTTAGTGTGTCAAGTTTCGTGAAGTTTGGAGGTCAAACATCCAAGAACGTCCATGATGTTCGAAAGGTTTCCTTGACATGACCTTGTGTGTCTAAGCATGTTTCGTCGAGTTTTACGTGTTCGTTTTATATGAAATTGATATGGGAGAACCTAAACTCGTATACGAGCATGTTTGGGTTAGAAACATCCGATCAAACATCCCGAACGACCATCCAAGGGTCCTTGAGGAAGGACCCATGTTGGTGGCCAAAACTGCCCATGACAGTCCTACCTACGGATGGCAAACGACGTCCAGTGTCCGGTCGAGTCTTCGTAGGTGGAGGGAGTTAATGGATCCTTAGCCTAGGGATATATGCTCCCAGGCTCTGATCCAATTGACGGAGGACAGGACGACCCGTCAAGGGATTGATGCCTCGTCGATGGCCAAGTCGTTGATGGTGACTATATAACGTGCAGTTCACTGTTAAGTTGAAGGGTGAATTGGTAAATTCACCCAACGTCCAAATATGGGAAAATGCGTTTACTTAGGGGTATTTTAGGCATTTAGTCCTAAATACCTAGATGAATTCATTCTTCAAAATCAAAATCCAAATTCTCTAAGAAATTCTTTAAAACTCCATAGAAACCAAAACTCATGGAAGAGCTTGGATTGGAGATTTGAGTGGTGATTC
The DNA here is from genome assembly GCA_032847665.1 of Solanum chilense. Classification (NCBI taxonomy): domain Eukaryota; kingdom Viridiplantae; phylum Streptophyta; class Magnoliopsida; order Solanales; family Solanaceae; genus Solanum; species Solanum chilense. The sequence goes on along the minus strand of CM064963.1, from coordinate 58,703,370 downwards.
TTCATCAATTTCGTGGATTAACATCATTGAGGTATGGTTTTTGATCCTTGAAACTCTATTCATGAAGGATCCCAAAATTCAATGAGATTTCTAAAGTTTTCTAAAGATGAACTTGTCCAATTTTATGATCTATCCATGGCTTCTTCCATTAAAGGTTTTAAAGAATAATATATTGAAGATTTCAAAACAATTAACCTATGAACCCATGTAATTGATGAACCCTAGTTTTTGACTACTTTGAGGATGACTTGATATTGACTTAATGGTTATGAATTCTACTGTAGTTTTCTATGGGCTATTGAATCATATAATAATTCTATTTAATTGATATATTGGTTGTATTATATTGATAAATCTATACTAAATTGACCTAGTTTCATTGAGTATTATGGTTTTTGTATTGAATTGATGATCATGGCCATGGGTAAGGGCCTATTGGTATTGAATTGGATGATTTCGTTAAGGATGAAGTGGTGAGAATGGATTGGTGGTACTCTTTCCTATTTCTCTTTATTTTATATAGTGTAGCTCTTCAATTATTTTATGATTGGTATGGTCCACTTATGTTAGAGGTGTTATGTGTTAGAATGGTTAATGATGTGGCCTTGTCGGCGTTACTTTATGTCTTATGATGATCATGGACTTGTCGGCACTACTTGAAGTATTATGATGATTTGTTCAGTTGATTATGTGAAATATGATCATATCTATGTACATGTTAATAATATGAAAGTATGTGGTTTTTCTATTGATATGATTTAGGTGATCATGTTAGACAATGACTATGTCTTTATGTGTATAGTCTTAGACTTGATTCTTGATTCTTCCTAGTTGGTTATTGAGTCTATGATGGTTATATTGATGATGATATAGTAGAGTATAGGATGACCTAAAGATTATGAAGGTTGCGCCTATGTGCTTCTTGAATATGATATGCTATATGTGATAACGTGAAGTCTTACTGTGTCTTGTGTGGTAGACTTGTGTCCCTTACTTGATGCATGTATGAATGTGAATATGAGATGTCTTGATGTAGTATGATAAAGACTCTTAGTCTTGTATGTATTAATGGTATTAGACCTTGAATGTTTCTAAGAGGGTCCTTTATGTGAAACTTTGAACCTAGTTGTAGGGTTATGAACCTTGAAGTCGAAAGCTGTAACGATATCTTTCTTGTAATGAAAGGTAGACCTAGGGTTGGTTGGATAGGACGACATAATATAATCCTTAGGAAAGTCAGTAATCTATCTTTGTCACCATTGTAAGGCATCCCTAGGGGACCTCTTTGGTAGAGTGAATGTGATTGGGTTATAAACTAGATAGGGAACCCCTTCATATGATCCTTTATGTGAATTACTCTTTGAGAACAAAGGCTAGCACCGAGTGAGTGTGGTAAGGGAAGTAGATCTAGTTACGAATAAGAGAGTGTAAATTAAACCCTTCATATTCCTTAACCATGTGCCTACATGGGATGTGTCAAAAAACTACCGTTGGCAAGTAGAACACCCTCCATCAGAGTAGGTTACAACTCCGAATTCCATGTTTTGCTACCATGGTCTATGTAGGTTATTGCCTATTCTCATTTTATGTGATACCTACTAGTATTTTAGGAGTATATGAAGTTTAGGTGGTGGTATGGGACGCTACCTAGATATTGCACCTTTAGGCTGTGAAGATGTTAGTGAGAGTCCCTAGGTCTTCTCCAAGACCATTACTTGAATGTCCTATGTTTGATGAATGTATCTTAATGAATTAATTGTCACATCCGGAGAGAACCCCCAAGAAGTAACATGGCGTACTTGACCTCTCGGAGGTCTTATAAAAGCCTATAGTTATCATTCATCGCATCGAAAAAGTAAATTTTGCAAAAAATTTAAAACTTTTCATAGCACCTCATATGATAGAAAATTTACTTCATATATATATAAAACATAAGTCATAATAAATATTAGACCCTTAGTGTATTTGTCATCTTGGACTTAACAACTTTAAAATACATATAGGACACGACCCTTAAGACATAATTCAAAACTATACAACATAGAGACACTTTACAATAAGTACACATTAGGACATCCTTGGACTTAAGGATTCCTTTCCTTGAGCTTGGGAATCACATATCATGCTCCTCAATCATGTAGACGCCCTTTACGCATCCATAACCTACACTTTTTGTAAAAAGTAGAGAAAAGCGGGATTATCAAAATATTGCACTAAGTATGACAACCATGCAAAAATATGCATTTAAAAGGGACATTTTCTTAAAATCATACGTCATGCCTTTTTGAATAAATCTTTATAAAATCTTTAAACAATAGCATTTAAATCATTTTCATACTTCATACAAAACATAATCAAAGGCCAAACATAATAGAAAAGCACATATAGAATTTAAGTCCCATTTGAGGTCACTTTACAGTGAGCTCAATCGTTTTAAATGTGAACTCTTCATTTTAAATCATTAGCCTCCCAAGTAACCTTTTCGGGAATTTGGTGCAATGTATCACCTTAGGACCACAAGGAAAACCCTACATATCATCTAGACAATACAACACATACCATCAAAGAAGTATAATACAACGTAGACATAGTTAAGCCAAGACTATAAAGACATTACAGTGAGCTTCTAGTCATTATGCACATATACTTATTTTACTTCACATAGAACCTTATAAGACCTAACTCATGCCCCCAATCTAAGTCTACTTGCGCAATGTCCATGTAAGGCCCCATAACCTCACACGTACTTAGGAAACCTATCATGAGACCGCAAGCCTTTACATCCAAATCATATATCAACATAGTAAGAGGAAGAAACTTCATTTATTGTCAAGCAAGACCCTCATCATTTAGTCAACAAGATCGACATCATTCATAAAGACTCTTAGCATGAACATTTTCATAACAAATAGACCAATACTACAAAGTCATGCATAAAGAACATATTCATAATGACATGCATTAGAACACCTTCCTAAGACTTCCCTTAAGAGTCACTTGTGCAATGTATAGGTGAAGTCCCATACCCCCACATATACTAAGCAACTACCCTTAGGTTATCCTAGTTAGGGTCCTTCCATTGTCCATTTTACTTTAGGGAAACTATAGCCTTAACCGACATAGACCATATGACGCTAAACATGGAATCTTATGTCATAGAACCCCACATCGAAGGGAGGTGGTCGACCGGCGAAAGTATAACCAAGTGTGACATAGCTTTCGAAGTGGATCCACTAGCTCTTATCCTATGATGGCAACATAGTTATGGAACTTGGAGGTACATTTGAAAACCCTCTTTATGCCAAGATTCGGCATTGTAGTTATTCACTTATGGAAACACTATTTATGTACATTGAGGCATTGTGATTACGCACCTCATGAGATTTATGGTGGCCTACCTTCCTACCATATGAAGGGACACACACTCATATTCAAGTTCACTCGGTGCTAAGCTAAGTTCCCTTCATTGAAAACCTTTATTATATTTTTACTTTATAAAAAATAGGTTTAGGAGAATCATCCTCTCATATTCTTAACTCACAGGTCATAGATGAAAGTCCATCAATGAAAATCATGTAAAGAATCCCTTAACATGAACATAGCATATGTAAAACATCATCTAGTTTAGGGTACACATGAATACACAATTCAAGGCCCCTCTCTTGATTAGGTCTTCATACATGTGTGTGTGTATATATATATGTGACCAAACCTTCACATAACACATTAAGACACACATGTTCATACATACATATTCATACATATAGAATCCAAAACTAGAACTATTTTATCAAGGTACACATGTGCAATGCATAGGCAAAGTCCCATACCCTTGCCCATACTAGTACACCTATCAAGTCATCCTAGCTAAGGAAACACATAACATACTTTACAGACATATACTTCACATGTATAGTAGTAGATATTAGTGAATATGAGAACAATCTTTCATTAGAAAATATGAACATTCACTACATTGTAAGCATGCATAATGTGTGAGTGTGTTTATATTGGTCAACTTGATCAATCAACGTCTATCAACAACTCATTGCGGCAGCCACCCTCTTAGACCATATTACACATTCAAGAATAGAGCACACAACACAAGTTAGCTTAGGAGACAAGACAATCTTCATATAATATTTTGAGGTTCCTCAACATTAGCTATTCACACATCTACATAGGGGTACATGGGTAGGGGTCATCAATTCTTAACAATTCATTAATGGAAGCATCTACACATGATATTACCTATTCCTTTACATGTTCATAATAATAGTAACGTAGCCTAGATTCACAACTCAAGTAGAAGACTAGGCACAAGTTACAGATAAAAAAGTGACCATCCTAACCACTCATTCATATAATCATTAATTTGCCTTAAAGGACATGGTCAACACATATATAAAATTCAATAAAGTAAACACTGCCACCATAAGTGGACCATACCACACAATGCCTTACAAGGCTTCATCAACATTACTACGATATGGAAAGTAGAGGAGATAAACATTTTTACCAATTTCTCACCCTTTGATAATCATTGATCAATACCCCTTATTTATCAACAATTCATATATGTAGCAGTATCTAAATGTAATTTAATTAAAAAATAAACCATGTGCAAGTTGCAACAAGATCACACTATAACATAACACAAGGCATCCCATATGTACTAGAAGGTAGAGAGTCCTAAAGCATCAATTAACCTCCCTAGTTTAGTTCATCAATAATCATGTATCAATAATATACATTTAGGGAAGTATATAAATATATATAAATCAAATATAAATCATGCTTCATCTACCCTAGAATTAAGATTACATAAGGTTCATTACAACATTAAAATTTTAAACTAGAAGAAGCTAGATCAATACATGCCAAGATTACTTTTCTTTGATCATAAATAATTCATACTCACAATCCATTAGTATCATCAATATAAGGCAGTAGGTAAGGACAACATGCTCAGCACTAAATCCTACTACCGTTGCTTTAACCTTTAGATCACAGTGAATATTCTATTTAAGACATCAATGGAAAGTAGAAGTATCATAGGCTAACCAACATTTATAAACATGAATAAATTAATACAATTCAACCAATTTATTAACCTAAGACAGTAGCTACATGAACCACAACATAATCAAATTACACTTTTATACCTTAAAAGGTCAACATTACATGAACCATGGAAAACTAGACCAAACATGTTCAAATATTCATACATTTATACACATGGATTATTCAACGTCAATTCAACATAAATTCATGTAAATAACTGTAGATACAACCACTTCAACATAATAGAGTCATAATTCAATCGATAACAAGTCAAGATCACAAAGCCCATGCAAGGACTAAATCAATTTTGGGAGGAAACATGGGTTCTTCATGCAATTGGTGTAAAATCACATTCAAACGAATACATTAACTTCAATTTATCATGATTTAATAATTAATTTGAGAAAGAACCCACGGCTAGATTTAAGAAGAAGAGGTTTGGTCATGAAACTTTTGTTGAAAACATTGAGATTAACTCTCCGAGTGAAAAGTTACTTAGAGATGAAGGATAACCATACCTTTGTTTAGTTGAAACCCTCTAAAACTTTATGATTCATCCTTAGAAATCCAATCTCCAAGCAGTTCTTGAGCTTCACCAACAATGGTGGTTTCAAGGGGGATATTTTTGGAGGGAAAGACTTTAATCGTGTAGAGGGATTTGAGAATGGTTTGATTACGTTTTGGATGACTCAGATACACCCTAGGATAGATAAATTAACCTACTAGAGTCAGGATAGTACGTGGTGTAAATTTCCCATTCACCCCTTTTAATGAAACAGTCGCATACTGTAACTTATAGGCCACCATCGACGGAGCCATATACTGGCCGTTGATTAGTCGACTGGCTGTGCATTGGCTTTCGTCGTTTGGTACTTGGAAAAATGTTGGCTTTATACCTTCACATATAAGTATCAATCTATGAGACCTCACCTACGGGCCGTTGGTTGACCAACTGGCTGTCGTTTGGTCCGTCGATTGACACTGCCAAGGCAGTGTCTCGACCAACCTTGGGCATTCTAGAGGGGCCTTTTACGGGATCCTTTAGAAGTCGTACTCGGAAGTTTCCAACATGAATAAAACCCTATAAAAAGTTTATACCTTTCACATAAGTTTCACCTAAGAAAAACACCTGCATGTCGTCCAAGTAGGCTAGGCCCCATCTAGACACACGTTGAGCGTCTTAAGGGCTATCTTACGAATGCCTTGGACGTTCTTGGTTGTTTGACCTCCAAACTTCTAGAAATTACATATAGAACCATTAAACATCATTATAACTCATTTAAGACCTAATAATCTCATGACATACAATATATAGACATGCATGGACACATGAGACACATAGGCGACTAGTCGTCGAACGTTTTGATCGTCCCATGACGTTCGACTTCCAAATAACTTCAAAAATTTACACACTACATCTATAATATATATTAAGAAATTTTAGACCTTTGAACCTTAAGACAAACATGTTAGGGTCTAGACACCCTAACTCGTTTCAGGGTCTTACAATATCCCCCACTTGGGAACGTTCATCCTCGAATGACACTTAGGGATCTTTAACCACTAAAAGGATTTCAAAGTAGCATAGAGAAGTTCATAAAATTTACATATATATCAAATCATTTTATCACTTAATACACACAATAAAGAAAAACCATTACTCACTCACTCTTTAATGCATCAAACACATAGGGTCTTATAATGTTCATAGGAGGAATATCCTTCTCCTAATCATATCATGGTCATTTCACTTCAATTCATTAAGAGATCATCTTGCAAGGCCTTACATAGGTAATTTTAAACAATACTCAAAAAAAGTAGTCACTCATACCTCAATGCACATAGACTTGAATTAATTTGGTCGACAAAGATCTCCATTAGTTAGACCTTGCGCCATGAAGGTCATACTCAACCATACCATGCTTAGTGATGTCCATGGAGGAATGTCATTCTACTCAACACATTTACATGTATCATGAGTTAACACCTTAGAGAAGTACAAGGTAAATTCCTTTTAAAATGAGAAATCTCAACTTTTAAAACAAAAACATGATTATCTTTCCTTCCTAGCGAGGTCTAAGTGATAAAACACAACAATGAAAACACAACAAATAGGAAGAAATTTTACAACATTTCAATTTCTAACATAGTACTCACCTTTACAGTAAGCCTCATTTGGGGAAAAACAATTCAACTTATAGGCACACACATTAACACTTAGTTAAACATGCTTTCACTTTTCAAGAATGAGCCTACAATTATGCATTCCAAATCATAAAAGTCACATAGTTTTCAAGACACTCAACATATTTCATTTTAAAGAGGCATAACTTTTCATTATAAGGCTAAATATTACGCCTCACAAGTGACTATCACCATGTTTCTTATGAGAGCTCATGAAGTCAAATGCACAATTAGCATATTAAGATGCACAATACACATGAGAAAACATGGATTTTATCAAAATATTTCTTTCATGCGCTTTGGAATCTTAAAATATCCTTAAGGTAATGTCAATCAATATATACCAAACATGTAGAGGTCATGCAATTCATGCATTAGATTAGATCAAGTTCATCAAGACTTGATTAGATTCAAGTTCAAGTAAGAATAGAAGGTCAAGGTAGACAGTTTCTACAACCTTACTACTCAAGCACCGTCCCCCACTTAGGGTAAACCCAATTAAGAGTAACTTAACCCAAACTTAAAGAGGATCATAACATAACAACCTCATTTTCATCACTTAAAAGTGATTACGACTTTGGAAGGGATTTATAGTAAGTCAACCAAGGCAAACCTAAACTTTATCTCCTAGGCAATTCATCCCCAAATATCAAGTTAGATCATCTCATTCAACCACATAAGGCTTTCATACAATACAATAAACACAAAGGCTATGAATTATTAGGGGAAACAATATAGGAGACTTACCTTTAAGGTCTCTTTCTTTTCTTTCAACATTAAAATAAGGTAACTTCTAGGTCAAACAAACCCACATCATCACCCTACATAAATAAGAATACTACCATCAATTTTAGGGAAACATCCATTCCACAACATTAAGGGACTTACAACACAATAACAAGTTAAAAACAATTCTACAACTCACCATGCCATAAGACTCTCATTCTTTATTTCCAAAATAGCAAAAACACTTTTTAATATTCATTATCATGTTCATATGCATAAATTCTATACACATTCCAACAACTTCCAATCAAAGAAAAATTAAGTTGATTTTTCAAAAATCTTACAGTAAGCTGTTTAGCTTTACAGTGAACATGATTCAACATTCAAAAAATGTAAGATTTAGGCAACTGATGGGAAAAGCATGACAATATGATGTACAAAACTTTACCAAGACAAGCATGCTATCATCTCACCTAGGATCAAGTCTATACAAAGGACTCCAATCCATACTAGGCAACTTATCAAGGACCACATACATACAAAGGGAATCATTGAACACTTTTAAGCACATATTCTTAGGGTAGCATGCTTCCATAGGTAGTCACTAAGCATTTCAAGTTCAACTCGTTGTATTAGGCTACCAGCATGTAAAACCATATAGTACGATGTTATTCCCAAAAGAAACTCATTCTGACCATAACAACTTCTAGCATGCTTTAACTAATATCATGACATACATTTTTCAACATAACATATTATTTCACATAAGTTTTCATATATAGGCATAAATGGCATCACATAATCAAAACATTCCAAAATTCTTCTTCACACATACTCATTCAAACAATAAAACCAAAATAAGCATTTAAACTCACCTTTAATCCTTCAAGCATAGAGAACAATCTCATCAAAGCAATCACATCTAAAAGACCGTCGGACAAGTCAACGTAAGAAGGAGATCTTACAGAGTTAAGTTTTATTGCACGATATGAAAATGATGAAGAAGGTAAACTCTATCGTCCTATTGACTCGAGTGCCATTTGATGTGTCGCAACTCACCACCAATGATACAAGACTCTACTAGACGTGGCAACATGAGACTTCTTGGACCCTAAATAACTTTTAAAAACCTCCTGCTACGATACCATGTTTGTCCCATCCGGGGAGCACCCCCTAGAAGTAATATGGCGTACTTGACCTCTCGGATATCTTATACAAGACCTTAGTTATCATTCATCGCATCGACAAAGTAAATTTAGCAGAAAATTTAGAACTTTTCATAGCACCTCATATGCTATAAATATTACTTCATATATGTATAAAACATTTGTCATAATACATATTAGACCCTAAGTCTGTTTGCCATCTTAGACTCAACAACTTTAGAATACATCAGGGACATATCCCTTAAGAAATAATACAAAACTATACAATATAGAAGCACTTTACAGTAAGTACACATTAGGACATCCTTGGACTTAATGATTTCTTTCCTTGAGCTTGCGAATCACATATCAAGCTCCTTAATCATGTAGACACCCTTTACACATTCATAACCTGCACTTTGTGTAAAAAGTAGAGAAAAACGACATTAGCACAAGAATGCACTAAGTATGGCAACAATGCAAAAACATGCATTTAAAAGGGACATTTTCTTAAAACCATACTTCATGCCTTTTTGAATAAATCTTTATAAAATCTTTAAACAATAACATTCACATCATTTTCATACTTTATAGAAACACAACCAAAGGCCATACATCATAGAAAAGTACGTATAAAATTTAAGTCCCATTTGAGGTCACTTTAGAGTGAGCTCAATCTTTTTAATAGTGTAATCTTTCTTTTAATTCATCAGCCTCCTAAGTAACCCTTTAGGGATATTTGCTGCTATTTATCACCTCAGGACCACAAGGAAAACCCTACATATCATCTATACAAGACAACACATACCATCATAGAAGTATAATACAACATAGACATAGTTAAGCTAAGACTATAAGGACATTACAATGAGCTTCTAGTCATAATTTTACTTCACATAGAACCTTATAAGACCTAACTCATGCCCCCAATCTATGCCTACTTATGCAATGTACTTGTAAGACCCCATAACCTCACACATAATTAGTAAACCTATCATGAGACCACAAGACTTTACATCCAAATCATGTATCAATATTGTAAGAGGAAGCAACTTCATTTATTGTTAAGCTAGATCCTCATCATATAGTCAACAAGATCAACATCACGCATCAAGACTCACACCATGAACATTTTCATAACAAATAGACCAATACTACAAAGTCATGCATAAAGAACATATTCATAATGACATGCATTAGAAAACCTTCCTAAGACTTCCTTCAAGAGTCACTTGTACAATGTATAGGTGAAGTCCCATACCACCACCTAGACTAAGCAACTACCCTTAGGTTATCCTAGTTAGGGTCATTCCGTAGTCCATTTTAAATTAAGGAAACTATAGCTATAACACCCCGTAGCCAAAACAGACCAAAAATTAGTTTTTCAGAAAATCTGCAGGTGCTACCAACGGTGGCATCGACAGACTGTAGCCTGAACCATGGTCCATCTTGCACAACCCTCGATGGGATCAGAAACTCCCAAAAAATTTTCAGCCTAGAAAAATTGGTTAAGTCTTGGAAGACGGACGGACTTACGGTCCATAGGTCAAACAACGGTCTGTAGTCCATGAACGTCGACCAAGACTCCCTTCAACCACTCTCTGACAAGATCTATGGATGACCATCATGGTTCGTAGGTGGACTTACGGTCTGTAGGTGGAAAATTTGCAGCTAGTTAAGGGGAAATGCAGTTGGGTCAACTTAAGATGATAAAAACTCTTAGCATAAAATGAATTAGGTCTCCCCTGAACTACCCACAGATACATAATTGAATTATCTTTCAATAGCCACCGACCTTGCTAAATTAAGACCTCCGAGTAAAACGTTATGCCCATTTTAGTAAAGGCCTGTCTAACAGGCCCTCATGACGAGGCATCGGGCGCACGACGGACTGTCAGTCCTGGCTGTCGTGAGGCCCGATAGCAACCTTCCCAGGGGTCTTTTTGACCTTTCCCACTTTGTTTAAATCCTAAGTTACGTTGTTTTGACCCTAAATCATCAGATTTTAGCAATTTTAAGCCTAGAAACATAATTAAAACATATCCAAATCAAATCATTAAATCAAAACTTAGAAAATTAAAAGCAAGAGAGGAGAAAAAAAGCTAAAGAAACCTAGTTCAAGAATGCCAAAAGCTCCAGCAGTTCCAGCCTGAAACTTAAGTATTTTTCCGTGGATTTCATCACCAGGTATGTGGGATTTCACTAATGGGTTCCTTTTACCCGTTGGGTCCTTTGTTTCAGTCAGTTTTTGATTCTCTTATCATGTTTAAACCTAAGGTTTCAAGAACTTTGGTATAACTTTATGAATTTATTAAATACATGTTCCAAATAAGATTATCATGTTATTACTCAGATTATGCATGAATTTCATAACCCTAACTTTGTATTTATTTAGTTCTTGAATTACACATGCTAGATCATATATTTCAGACACTTCAGATATACATGCCTCAGTTATAAATGCATAATTACCAGATATATTGTTGCATTCTCAGTTTGCATGTTCAGTTTCGAGCTATCCAGTATTTACAGAAATTCAGATATAATTAGTTGATTTACATAAATTCATTGGGAGTAGCATAATATCGAGTTGGACTAGGGTTTAGCGTACCCAATAGTCCCAGAACTACTAGCCTAGTAGGTTGTAAGTCCCCTATGTGGGCAATCAGTTTAGTGATCACGCCAGCATGCCTTTATACCTATGGCTGAGTATATTGAGTCCTCTTGATGGGGCGTATACATCTGACTCCACATTTAGCTCATGTGATTTTATTATCGGTTATTAGTAGCTCCCATAGTTCAGTCATACTCTCTGCATTGACCATTTATCACTATATTCAGTATTCAGTTTCAGCATGTTATAAATTGGTCATTGCATCCAGTTAGCTCAGAAATCAGCACATCACGTTCAGATTATACTTGTTTTTGTGCTTGTTCAGTTATGTTTTATTTTAGCTTTACTCTATCCTACATGCTCAGTACCGTTCAAGTACTGACGCATACGTGCGCTACATCTTCTCGTGATGTAGGTTCAGGTTCTCAGCATCCAGATCATGCATAGATCGATTTATCAATCTCCAGTTCAGCAAATTCAGTGGTGAGTCCTCATTCTCCGAGGACAACAATCGTGAGTTTCATTTCAGTCATTAGTCATTTTGTTTCAGTTTTTGCTAGATTTAGATAGGGGTTGTCCCAATATTTCTAGTCTAGTTTAGAGGCTATTTTCAGACATAGTTAGATTCATCTTAGTATTGAGTTAATTTTTCTTTTTTATTAAACTCATTGTTTTTCGAATATCTCAATTATAGAATATGGGTATTCCACATCTTTTCATTTTAAGTATGATTTAGCTTGCGCAACAATTTATTATCTTTAGTATGCTCATGATCATGCAAGCAGGCTTAGCTTGGGATAACTTGTGGTCCTAGGTTACATGTCTGCGTCTCGGGGGTAGATCAGGGCGTGAAAAAACTTTGTATCAGAGCACTAGGTTCAAGAGTCGTAAGATGTCTGAAAAAGCCGCACTTAATAGATTCCTTTTCATGGGTGTGAAGTGTTTTAAGGAAAACTTCACTTTCTTGTTACTCTTATCGTGCGTGAGGTATGATCTTATTGAATTCTAGCTTGACGTTCTACGTTTAACATCATGCCTCCTCTTAGAGCTTAGGCATGTTCTTATAATGCACTCAATGCTAACACAGTTCATCTAGTACCGAATAAGGAAGTCCTAACGTAGAGTTTCAGAATGCCGATTCAGCTTTTGGCTCAAAGTATGAGAACATAGAACAATCATATGGTTCTAGTTCCTACTAATAGAAATGACTGATTAGTGGCAGCCAGAGTTTGTGATTTTGTTAGGATGAATCGCCTATGTTTTTAGTGTCGCAAGTTGGTAAGGACCCACAAAAGTTCATTGATGAGGTCAAATATATATTTGGTGTGATGTCAGTAACTGGTAGTGATAGGTGAGATTGGAATCCTACCAACTCAAGGATGTTACTCACATATGGTTCACTCAGTGGAAAGGCAACAGACATGACTTTGTCTTTTATAACTCTTTACATAGCAGACCAATTCAATGTGAGTCCAGAAACTCTCTCAGAACCCTTCTCAGTCTCTACTCCAGTCGGTGACCCAGTTATAGCTAGACGGGTATACATAAATTACCCTGTCATAGTCTCTCAGAAAGTCACCTCAGCAGATCTAGGAGTTAGAAATGTTAGACTTCGATGTAATTCTAGGCATGGATTGGTTACACTCATGTTATGCCTCAGTCGATTGTAGAACTAGGATTGTTCGTTTTCAGTTTCCAGATGAACCAATCTTAGAATGGAAGGGTAGTAGCCTAGCGCCTATAGGTCGATTTATTTCTTACCTTAAGGCTAGAAAGATGATATCTAAGGGTTATCTCTATCATCTAGTTCGGGCTAAGGATTCTAGCCTTAAAACCCCATCTCTTGATTCAGTTCCTGTAGTCTGTGAATTTCCAGAAGTATTTCCAAAGGATCTTCCCGGGGTTCCTCCCGAGAGGGAAATTGACTTTGGAATTGATCTCCTTCCAGATACCCAGCCTATTTCTATTCCTCCTTACAGAATGGCTCCATCAGAGCTTAAGGTATTTAAAGAGCAGTTGAAAGACCTTATAGATAAGGGTTTCATCAGACCTAGTATTTCACCATGGGGTGCACCAGTATTTTTCGTAAAGAACAAAGATGGTTCTCTCAGAATGTGCATTGACTATAGACAGTTGAACACGGTCACAATCGAGAATAAGTATCCCATCCCCAGGATTGATGACTTGTTTGACCAACTTTAGGGTGCTAGTCATTTCTCAAAGATAGACCTCAGATAGGATTATCATCAGCTCAGAGTCAGAGATAGTGACATTCCGAAAACAACCTTTAGAACTCGGTATGGTCATTATGAATTTGTATTTATGTCGTTTGGACTAACAAATGCTCCTGCATCTTTCATGTATTTGATGAACAGAGTGTTCAATCATTACTTAGACTTGTTCGTTATCGTCTTCATTGATGATATCCTTATTTACTCTAGGAGTGAGGAAGAACATGCAAGTCATTGGAGAGATGTTCTGTAGACTCTCAAAGATTGACAGTTATTCGCTAAATTTAGTAAATGTGAGTTTTGGTTGCAATCCGTTTCTTTCCTTGGTCACATTGTATCTAGCGAAGGAATCCACATAGATTCACAAAAAATAGAAAATAGTGAAACAATGGCCCAGACCTACCTATGCTACAGATATTAGAAGTTTCTTAGGTCTAGAAGGTTATTACAGAAGGTTCGTGGAAGTATTTTCATCCATAGCCTCACCATTGACTAGGTTGACTCAGAAGATTGTCAAGTTCCAATGGTCAGATGATTGTGAGAAAAGCTTCGCAGAATTGAAAACTAGATTGACTACAGCTCCTGTCTTGACTCTACCAGAGGGTTCAGATGGTTATGTGATCTATTGCGAAGCATCCAGAGTTGGCCTTGGTTGGTTTGAAGTAGGTGAAACAACTTTGATAGGGCCACATTCAGTCCTTTATGCTATGGAGAAAGTGCAACTCACTAGAGATAGAGTTAAGACAACCCAAAGTCGTCAGAAATCTTATGCAGATGTAAAGAGAACGGAACTAGAGTTCCAAGTTGATGATTGGGTTTTTCTGAAAGTATCACCTATGAAAGGGGTGATGAGATTTGGAAAGAAAGGGAATCTAAGTCCTAGATATGTAGGCCCTTACAAGACTTTGAAAAGGATTGGCAAGGTTGCATATGAGTTAGAGTTGCCAGCTAAAGTAGCAGCAGTGCATTTGGTTTTTCACATCTCACTGTTGAAGAAGTGCGTGGGTGACCCAGCCTCTATAGTGCCATTAGAGAGTGTGTCGGTGAAAGGTAGTCTTTCTTATGAGGATGTACCAGTTGAGATTCTTGACCGTCAGGTTAGAAGGTTGAGAAAACACAGAAGTCTCTTCAGTCAAGATTTTGTGGAGGAGTCAGTCCGTAGAGGGAGCTACTTGGGAAGAAGCAGCAACCATGAAAGCCAAGTATCCTTACCTTCTTCCTTCCGATTCCACTCCAGCTTGAGGTAATAGTTCGTCTTAAGTTTTACTGTCATTCATGGATAAATTCAGTTTTAGAATCATGTTCCCTCAGTTTGTACTTTAATTTTTAGCGTAATTGCATGTACTCAGAACTCAATTCAGTCATAAATCAGTTCTTAGTGTTTAATAGTGGGGTTTGCATCTCTCTCCCTCTATTTCAACTAGTTTAGTCTTCATTCGAGGACGAATGTTCCCAAGGGGAGATAATGTAACACCCCGTTGCCAAAATAGAGCAAAAATTAGTTTTTTAGAAAAATCTGCAGGTGCTACCAATGATGGCATCGACGGACCGTAGCCTGAACCACGGTTCATCCTGCACAACCGTTGATGGGATTAGAAACACCCAAAAATTTCAGCCTAGAAAAATTGGTTATGTCTTGGAGACAGACTTACGGTCCGTTGGTCAAACGACGGTCCGTATTCCATGACCGTCGATCAAGACTCCCTTCAGCCACTCTCTGACAAGAGCTATGGATGACTAACATGGTTCGTAGGTGGATCTACGGTCCGTAGGTGGAAAATTTGCAGCCAGTTAAGGGGAAATGCAGTTGGGTCAACATAAAATGATCAAAACTCTTAGCACAAAATGAATTAGGTCTCCCATGACCTACCCACTGATATATACTTGAATTATATTTCCATAGCCACTGACCTTGCTAAAATCAGACCTTCGAGTAAAAATTTATGCCCATTTCAATAATGGCTTGTCGAACAGGCCCTCACGATGGACCCAACGATGAGGCGTCGTGTGCACGACAGACCGTCAGTCCAAGCTGTCGTGAGGCCCGACAACAACCTTCCCAGGGGTCTTTTTGACCTTTCCCACTCCATTTAAACCTGAAGTTACGTCGTTTTGACCCTAAATAATCAGATTTTAGTCAGTTTAAGCCTATAAACATAATTAAAACATATCCAAGTCAAATCATTAAATCAAAACTTAGAAAATTAAAAGCAAGAGTGGAGAAAAAAAGATGAAGAACCCTAGTTCAAGAACGCCACAAGCTCCAGCAGTTCCATCCCCAAAACTTAAGTATTTTTCCTTGGATTTCATCACCAAGTATGTGGGATTGCACTAATGGGTTCCTTTCACCCATTGAGTCCTTAGTTTCAGTCAGTTCTTGATTCTCTTATCATGATTAGACCTATGGTTTTTAGAACTTTGATATAACTTAATGAATTTATTAAATACATGTTCCAAATCAGATTATCATGTTATTACTCAGATTATTGCATGAATTTCATAACCTTAGCTTTATATTTCTTTAGTTCTTGAATTACACATGCTAGGTCATATATTTCAGACACTTCAGATATACATGCATCAGTTATAAATGCATAATTACCAAATTAAATTGTTGCATTCTCAGTTTGCATGTTCAGTTTCGAGCTTTCCAGTATTTACCAAAATTTAGATAAAATCAATTAATTTACAGAATTCATTGGGAGTAGCATAATACCGGGTTTGACTAGGGTTTAGCGTACCCAATAATCCCAGAACTACTAGCCGAGTAGGTTGTAAGTTACCTCTGTGGGCAATAAGTTTAGTGATCACGCCAACATGCCTTCATACCCCTGGCAGGGTATATTGGATCCTTTCGATGGGGCGTATACATCGGACTCCACATTTAGCTCATGTGGTTTTATTATCGGTTATAAGTAGTTCCCACAGTTCAGTCAGACTCTCTGCATTGACCATTTATCACTATATTTAGTATTCAGTTTCAGCATGTTATAAATTGGTCATTGCATCCAGTAAGCTCAGAAATCAGCACATCACGTTTAGATAATACTTGTTTTTGTGCTTGTTCAGTTATGTTTTATTTCAGCTTTACTCTATCCTACATGCTCAGTACTTTTCAAGTACTGACGCATACGTGCACTACATCTTCTCGTGATGTAGGTTCAGGTTCTCAGCATCCAGATCACGCATAGATCGATTTATCGATCTCCAGTTCAGTAGATTCAGTGGTGAGTCCTCATTCTCCGAGGACAACAACCGTGAGTTTCATTTCAGTCTTTAGTCATTTAGTTTCAGTTTTTGCTAGATTTAGCTAGGGCTTGTCCCAGTATTTCTAGTCTAGTTTAGAGGCTATTTTCAGGCATAGTTAGATTCATCTTAGTATTGAGTTAATATTTCTTTTGTATTAAACTCGTTGTTTTTCAAATATCTCAGTTACAGAATATGGGTATTCCCCATATTTTAATTTTAAGTATGATTTAGCTTCCTCAAAAGTTAATTATCTTTAGTATGCTCATAATCATGCCAGCAGGGTTAGCTTGGGATCACTTGTGGTCCTAGGTTTCGTGTCTGCGTGTCGGGAGTAGCTCGGGGTGTGACAATAGCCTTAACCGACGTAGACCATGTGATGCTAAACATTGAATCTGGTGTCATAGAACCCTACACAGAAAAGAGGTGGTCTACCGGCCAAAGTAGAACCAAATGAGACATAGCTTTCTAGGTGGATCCACTAGCTAGTCTCCTATGATGGCAACATAGTTAGGAACTTGGAGGTACATGTGAAAACCCTTTTTATTCCAAGATTAGGCATTATAGTTATTCACTTATGGAAACCCTATTTATGCACATTGAGGCGTTGTTGTTATCCACCTCATGAGATTTATGGTGACCTACCTTCCTACCATAGGAAGGGACACATACTCATATTCAAGTTCACTCAGTTCTAAGCTAAGTTCCCTTCATTGACCTTTATTATATTTTTAGTTTATAAAACATAGGTTTAAGAGAGTCATCCCCTCATATGCTTAACTCATACGTCATTGATTAAAGTCCATCAACCAAAATCATTTAATGAATCCCTTCACATGAACATAGCATTTGTAAAGCATCATCTAGTTTAGGATACACATGAATACACGATTCAAGGCCCCTCTCTTGACTTGGTCTTCAGACATGTGTGTGTATACATATATGTGAGCAAACCTTTCACATAACACATTCAGACACACATGTTCATACATACATATTCATACATATAGAAACAAAAACTAGAACTATCCTATCAAGGTACACATGTGCAATACATAGACAAAGTCCCATACCCTTGACCATACTAGTACACCTATCGATTCATCCTAGCTAAGGAAACACATAACATACTTCACGTACATATACTTTACATGCATAGTAGTATACACAAGTGAATATGAGAACACAAAACAACTTAGCATAGGAGAGAAGACAATCTTCATATTATACTTTAAGGTTCCTTAACATTAGCTATTCACACATTTACATAGGGTTACATGGGTAGGGGTCATCAATCCTTAACAATTCATTAATGGAAGCACCTACACATGACATGACGTATTCCTTTACATGTTTGTAATAATTGTAATTTAACCTACATTCACAACTCAAGTAGAAGACTAGGCACAAGTTACACATAAAGTGACCATCATAACCACTCATTCATATAATCATCAATTTGTCTTCAAGGCCATGGTAAACACATATATAAAAGACAATAAAGTAAACACTGCCACCATAAGTGGACCATACCACACAATTCCATGCAAGTCTTGATCAACATTACTATGATATAGAAAGTAGAAGAGATAAGCAATCTTACCAATTTCTCACCCTTTGATCATCATTGATAAATACCCCTTCTTTATCAACAATTCATATATGTGGCAGAAACTAAATGTTTTTTAATCATAAAACAAACCATGTACAAGTTGCTACAAGAATACACTGTAACATAACACAAGGCATCCCATCTGCACTAGAAGGTAGAGAGTCCTAAAGCATCAACTAACCTTTCTAGTTTAGTTCATCAATCATCATGTATCAATAATATACATTTAGGGCAGTATCTAAATAGACATAAATCACATCTAACTCATGCTTCATCTACTCTAGAATTAAGATCACATAAGGTTAATTACAACATTCAAATTGTAGACTAGAAGAACCTAGATAAATTCATGCCAAGATTCCTTTTCTTTGATAATCAAGAATTCATACCCACAATCCATTAATATCATCAATATAAGTAAGTAGGTAAGGACAACATTCTCTACACGAAATCCTACTGCCATTGCTATAACCTTTATATCACAATGAATATGCTATTTAAGACATCAATGAAAAGTAAACAAATCATAGGCTAACCAACATTAATCAACATGAATCAATTAATGCAACTCAACCAATTTATTAACCTAAGGCAGTAGCTACATGAACCACAACATAATTGAATTACACTTTTATACCTTAAAAGGTCAACATTACAATGAACCATGGAAAACTAGACCAAACATGTTCAAATCTTTATACATTGATCCACAAGGATTCAACGTCAATTCAACGTATATTCACGTAAAAAACAGTATATATAACCACTTCAATGTAATAGAATCATAATTCAATCCATAACAAGTCAAGATAACAAAGCCCATGCAAGGACTAAATCAATTTATGGAGGAAATATGGGTTCATCATGCAATTCGAGTAAAATAACATTCAAACGAATAAATTAACATTAATTTATCATTATTTAATGATTAAAAATGTTTTGATAAAGAACCCATGGCTAGATTGAAGAAGAAGAGGTTTGATCAAGAAACTTTTAGTGAAAACATTGAGATTAACTCTCCAAGTGAAAGGTTACTTAGAGATGAAAAATCACCATTGATTTGTTTAGTAGAAAACCTCTAACACTTGATGATTCATCCATATAAATCCAAGATCCAATCAGTTCTTGAGCTTCACCAACAATGGTGGTTTCTAGTGAGATATTTTTTGGAGGGAAATGCTTTAATCGTGTAGAGGGATATGAGAATAGTTTGATCACGTCTTAGATGAATTATATACACCATAGGATAGATAAATTAACCTATTAGAGTCAGTTTAGTACGTGGGGTGAATTTACCATTCACCCCTTTAATAAAACAGTCGTAGTCAGTAACTTACAGGCCACCATCGACGAAGCCATCTACTGGCCGTTGATCAGTCGACTGGCCGTGCATTCTCTTCTGTTGTTTGGTCCTTGGACAAATTTTGACTTCAAACCTTCCCAATATAAGTATCAATCAATTAGACCTCACCTACGGGCCATTGGTTGACCAACTGGCCGTCGTTTGGTCCGTCAATTGACACTGCCAAGGCAGTGTCTCGACCAGCCTTGGGGCCTTCTTGTGGGGCCTTCTAAGGGTCCCTTAGAAGTCGTACCTGGACGTTTTATCCAAAACAAACACCTGCAAGTCGTCCAAGCAGGCTAGTCCCCATCAAGACACACGTTGAGTGTCTTAAGGGCTATCTTTCAAATGCCTTGGATGTTCTTGGTCGTTTGACCTCCAAACTTATAGAAATTATATATAGCACCATTAAACATAATTATAAATTATTTTAAGACTTAATAAATTCATTACATACAGTATATAGACATGCATGGACACATGAGGCACATAGGCGACTAGTCGTCGAACGTTTTGATCGTCCCTTAATGTTCGACTTCCAAATAACTTCAAACTTCACACACTACCTCTATACCATATAATAATACATTTTAGACATTAGAAACTTAACACAAACATGTTAGTCTCTATACACCGTTACTCGTTTCAGGGTCTTACAATATCCCCCACTTGGGAACGTTATTCCTCGAATGACACTTAAGGCTCTTTAACCACAACAAGGATTTCAAAGAAGCATAGAGAAGTTCATAACATTTATAGAAACATCAAATAATTTTATCACTAATTGCACACAAGCAAGCAAAACCATTACTCACTCACTCTTTAATGCATCAAACACATAGACTCTTATAATGTTCATAGGAGGAATATCCTTCTCCTAATCATAACATGGTCATTTCACTATAATTCATTAAGATATCATCTTACAAGGCCTTACATAGGTAATGTACAACGATACTCAAAACAAGTAGGCACTCATACCTCAATGCACATAGACTTTAGTTAATTTGGTCGACAAAGATCTCCATTAGTTAGACCTAGTGCCATGAAGGTCATACTCAACCATACCATGCTTAGTGATGTCCATGGAGGAATGTCATTCTACTCAAATCACTTACATGTATAATGAGTTAACACCTAATCAAAGTAAAAGTAATTCATTTTAAAATGAGAAATCTCAACTTTTAAACCAAGGCATGCTTATCTTTCCTTCCTAGTGAGGTCTAAGTGATAAAACACAACAAGTACATCACAACAAATAGGATGAAATTTCACACATTTCAATTTCTAACATAATACTCACCTTTACTGTAAGCCTCATTTGGTGAAAACAATACAACTTATAGGCACACACATTAACACTTAGTTAAACATGCTTTCACTTTTCAAGAATGAGCCTACAATTATGAATTCCAAATCATAAAAGTCACATAGTTTTCCGGACACTCAACATATTTCATTATAAAAAGGTTCAACTTTTCATTATAAGGCTAAATATTAAAACTCACAAGTGACTATCACCATGTTTATTATGAGAGCTCATGAAGTTAAATGCACAACTAGCATATTAAGATGCACAATACACATGAGGACACATGGAATTATTAAAATTTTTCTTTCATGCACTTTGGAATCTTAAACTATCCTTAAGGTAATGTCAATCAAGATATACCAAACATGTAGAGGTCATGCAATTCATACATTCTACACAACCAAGGTCATCAAGACTTCATTAGATTCAAGTTCCAGTAAGAATCGACAATTTCTACAACCTTACTGACTCAATCACAATCCCCCACTTAGGGCAAACCTAATAAAGAGCAACTTAACCCAAATTTAAAGAGTATCTTAAGTCAACAACCTCATTTTCATCACTTAAAAGTGATTACGACTTTGAAAGGGATTTACAGTAAGTCAACCAAGGCAAACCTAAACTTCATCTCCTAGGGATTTATCCTCAATTATCAAGTTAGGTCATCTCATCTAACCACATAAGGCTTTCATACAACACAATAAACACTAAGGTCATACATTATTAGGGGAAACAATATAGGAGACTTACCCTTATGGAATCTTTCTTTTCTTTCAACATTAAATAAGGTAGCTTCTAGTTCGAACAAACCCACATCATCACCCTACATAAATAAGAATTCTACCATCAGTTCTAGGGAAACATCAATTCCACAACATCAAGGGACTCACAACACAATAAGAAGTTAAAAATAATTCTACAACTCATCATGCCATAAGACTCTCATTATTTATTCCAAATAGCAAAACTCCTTTTTACATTCCTTATTATGTTCATATACATAAATTATATACACATTTAAACAACTTCCAATCAATGAAAAATTTAGTTGATTTTTCAAAAATCTTACAGTAACCTGTTTAGCTTTACAGTGAACATACTTCAACATTCCAAAAATGCAATATTTAGGCAACTGATGGGAAAAGCATGAAATATGATGTACAAAACTTTACCAAGACAAGCATACTATCATCTCATATAGGATCAAGTCTATACAATGGACTCCAATTCATTCAAGGCAACTTATCAAGGACCACATATATACAAAGGGAGTCATTGAATACTTTTAAGCACATATTCTTAGGGTAGCATGCTTCCATAGGTTGTCACTAAGCATTTAAGGTTCAAATCGTAGTATTAGGCTACCACCATGTAAAACCATATAGTATGATATTATTCACAAAAGAAACTCATTCTGACCATAATAACTTCTAGCATGCTTTAACTATATCATAACATACATTTTTCAACATGACATGTTATTTTACATAAGTTTTCATATATAGCCATAAATGGCATCACATCACAAAACATGCCAAAATTCACCTTCACACATACTTACTCAAACCATAAAACCAAGATAAGCATTTAAACTCACCTTTTGTCCCTCAAGCATAGAGAACAATCTCATCCAAGCAATCACATCTAAAAGACCACCGGACAAGAAAACAAAAGAGAGAGATTATATAGATTTAAGTTCTATGGCACGATATGAGAATGATGAAGAAGGGAAACTCTATCATCCTATAGCCTTTCGTGCCATTTGATGAGTCGCGACTTATAACCAATGATACAAGACTCTACTAGACGTGGAAATATGAGACTTCTTGGACCCTAAACAACTTTTAAAAACCTCGTGATCTAATACCACATTTGTCACATCCAGGGAGAACCCCCTAGAAGTAACATGGCGTACTTGACCTCTCAGAGGACGTATACTAGACCATAGTTATCATTCATCGCATCGACAAAGTAAATTTAGCGGAAAATTTAGAACTTTTCATAGAACCTCATATGCTAGAAACGTTACTTCATATATATGTAAAACATATGTCATAATACATATTAGAACCTAAGTCTCTTTTCCATCTTAAACTCAACAAATTTAGAATACATTAGGACACGACACTTAAGACATAATACAAAACTATACAATATAGAGACACTTTACAGTAAGTACACATTAGGACATCCTTGGACTTAAGGATTCCTTTCCTTGAGCATGGTAATCATATATCAAGCTCCTCAATCATGTAGACACCCTTTACGCATCCATAACCTACACTTTGTATAAAAAGTAGAGAAAATGGGATTAGCACAAGAATGCACTAAGTATGGCAACCATAAAAAACATGCATTTAAAAGGGACATTTTCTTAAAACCATACTTCATGCCTTTTTGAATAAATATTTATAAAATCTTTAAACAATAACATTTACATCATTTTCATACTTCATAGAAACACAACCAAAGGCCATACATCATAGAAAAGTACATATAAAATTTAAGTCCCATTTGAGGTCACTTTAGAGTGAACTCAATCTTTTTTATAGTGTACTCTTTCTTTTAATTCATCAGCCTCCCAAGTAACCCTTTAGGGATATTTGGCGCAATGTTTAACCTTAGGACCACAAGGAAAACATTACATATAATCTATACAAGACAACACATACCATCATAGAAGTATAATACGACATAGACATAGTTAAGCTAAGACTCTAAGGACATTACAGTGAGCTTCTAGTCCTTATGCACATATACTTATTTTACTTCACATAGAACCTTATAAGACTTAAGTCATGCCCACAATCTAAGTCTACTTATGCAATGTACATGTAAGGCCCCATAACCATAAACATACTTAGTAAACCTATCATGAGAGCACAATCCTTTACATCCAAATTTTATATCAACATAGTAAGAGGAAACAACTTCATTTATCGTCAAGAAGGACACTCATCATATAGTCAACAAGAACAACATCACGCATAAAGACTCACACCATAAACATTTTCATAACAAGTAGACCAATATTACAAAGTCATGCATAAAGAAAATATTCATAATGACATGCATTAGAAAACCTTCCTAAGACTTTCCTCAAGAGTCACTTGTACAATGTATAGGTGAAGTCCCATACCCCCACCTACACTAAGCAACTACCCTTAGGTTATCCTAGTTAGGTCCTTCCATTATCCATTTTACTTTAGGGAAAATATAGCCTTAACCGACATAGACCATGTGATGCTTAACATGGAATTCAGTTTCATAGAACCCAATACCGAAAAGAGGTGGTCTACCGGCTAAAGTAGAACCAAATGTGACATATCTTTCTAGGTGGATCAAATAGCTAGTATCCAATGGTGGAAACATAGTTATGGAACATGGTGGTACATGTGAAAACCCTCTTTATGCCAAGATTAGGCATTGTAATTTTTTTATTGGAACCCTATTTATGCACATTGAGGCATTGTGGTTATCAACCTTATGAGAATTATGGTGACCTACCTTCCTACCATAGGAAAAGACAGACACTCATATTCATGTTCACTCGGTGCTAAGCTAACTTCCCTTCATTGAAAACCTTTATTATAGTTTTACTTTATAAAACATAGGTTTAGGAGAGTTATCCCCTCATATAATTAACTCATAGGCCATACATGAAAGTCTATCAACCTAAATCATGTAAAGAATCCCTTCACATGAACATAGCATATCTAAAGAATCATCTAGTTTAGGGTACACATGAATACACCTTTCAAGGCCCCTCTCTTGCCTAGGCCTTCACACACGTATGTTTGTAAACATATGTGTGAGCAAACCTTTCACATAACACATTAAGACACACATGTTCATACATAAGCATGCATAATGTGTGAGTGTGTTTATATTGGTCAACTTGATCAATCAACGTCTATTAACAACTCATTGCGGCAGCCACCCTCTTAGACCATATTACACATTCAAGAATAGAGCACACAACACAAGTTAGCATAGGAGACAAGACAATCTTCATATAATATTTTGAGGTTCCTCAACATTAGTTATTCACACATTTACATTGGGGTACATGGGTAGGGTTCATCAAACCTTAACAATTCATCGATGGCAGCCCCTACACATGATATTACCTATTCCTTTGTATGATCATAATAATAGTAACGTAACCTAGATTCACAACTCAAGTAGAAGATTGCGCACAAGTTACACGTAAAGTGACCATCCACTCATTCATATAATCATTAATTTTCCTTCAAGGACATGGTCAACACATATACAAAGAAACAATAAATTAAACAATGCCACCATAATTGGACCATACCACACAATGCCATTCAAGGCTTCATCAACATTACTATATACAGAAAGTAGATGGGATAAATATTCTTACAAATTTCTCACCCATTGATCATCATTGATCAATACCCCTTATTTATCAACAATTCATATATGTGGCAGTAGGTAAATGTACTTTAAAATAAAATAAACCATGTACAAGTTGCTACAAGATCACATTATAACATAACACAAGGCATCCCATATGTACTAGAAGGTAGAAAGTCCCAAAGCATCAACTAACCTCCCTAGTTTAGTTCATCAATAATCATGAATCAATAATATAAATTTTGTGCATTATCTAAATATATATAAATCAAATCTAAATCATGCTTCATCTACCCTAGAATTAAGATCACATAAGGTTCATTACAATATTTAAATTTTAAAATAAAAGAACATAGATAGATTCATGCCGAAATTCCTTTTCTTTGATAATCAAGAATTCATACCCACAATCCATTAATATCATGAATATAAGGCATTAGGTAAGGACAACATGCTCTACACGTAATCCTACTACCATTGCTATAACCTTTAGATCAAAGTGAATTTTCTATTTAAGACATCAATGGAAAGTAGAAAAATCATAGGCTAACTATCATTGATCAACATTATTAACTTAATACAATTAAACAAATTTATTAACCTAAGTCAGTAGCTACATGAACCATAACATAATCGAATTACACTTTTATACCTTAAAAGGTCAACATTACAGTGAACCATGGAAAACTAGACCAAACATGTTCAAATCTTCATACATTGATCCACATGGACTCTTCAACGTCAATTCAACATAAATTAATGTAAACAACAATATATATAACCACTTCAACGTAATAGAATCATAATTCAATCGATAACAAGTCAAGATAACAAAGCCCATGCAAGGAATAAATCAATTTAGGGAGGAAATATGGGCTTATCATGCAATTGGAGTAAAATCACGTTCAAAAAATACATTAACATCAATTTATTATTATTTAATCATTAAAAACATTTTGATAAAGAACTCATGGCTAGATTGAAGAAGAAGAGGTTTGATCATGAAACTTTCATTGAAAACATTGAGATCAACTCTCCAAGTGAAAGGTTACTTAGAGATGAAGTATCACCATATCTTTGTTTAGTTGAAAACCTCTAAAAATTGATTATTCGTCCATAGAAATCCAAGCTCCAATCAGTTCTTGAGATTCATCAACAATGGTGGATTCTAGGGAGATATTTTTGGAGGGAAAGGCTTTAATCGTGTAGAGGGATTTAAGAATAATTTGATCACGTTTTAGATGACTTATATCCACCCTCGGATAGATAAATTAACCTATTAGATTTAGTTTAGGACATGGGGTTAATTTATTATTCACCCGTCTAATCAAAAAGTCACAGACAGTAACTTACAGGCCACCATTGATGGAGCCATCTACTGGCTGTTGATCAGTCGACTGGCCGTGCATTGGCTTCCGCCGTTAGGTACTTGGCCAAATTTTGGATTCATACATGGCCAATATCAGTATATATCTATTATACCTCACCTACGGGCCGTTGGTTGACCAATTGGCCGTTGTTTGGTCCGTCGATTGACACTGCCAAGGAAGTGTTTTGACCAGCCTTGGGGCCTTCTAGTGGGGCCTTTTGTAGGGCCCTTTAAAAGTCGTACCTGAAAATTTAAAACATTAATACAATCCTTAACAAGTTGTATACCTTTCACATAAATTTCACGCAAAACAAACACCTGCATGTCACCGAAACAGGCCAGGCCCAATCAAGACACACGTTGAAAGTCTTAAGGGCTATCATTCGAATGCCTTGGACGTTCTTGGTTGTTTGACCTCCAAAATTCTAGAATTTACGTATAGAACCATTAAAGATCATTATAACTCATTTTAAGACTTAATAAGTTCATGATATACAATATATAGACAGACATGGACATATGAGGCACATAGGCGACTAGTCGTTGAACGTTTTGATTATCCCTTGACGTTCAACTTCGAAATCACTTCAAACTTTACACACTGCCTCGATACCATATTATAAGAGATTTTAGTAACTTATAACCTTAATACAAACATGTTATATTATAGACACCCCAACTCGTTTCAGGGTCTTACAATATCCCCCACTTGGGAACATTCGTCCTCGAATGACACTTAGGGATCTTTAACCACAACAAGGATTTCAAAGCAGCATAGAGAAGTTAATATAATTTATAGAAACATCAAATAATTTTAGAACTCAATGCACACAATCAATCAAAACCATTACTCACTCGCTCTTTAATGCATCAAACACATAGGCTCTTATAATGTTCATAGGACGAACATTTTTCTCCTAATCATAATATGGTCATTTAACCTCAATTCATTCACAGATCATCTTCCAAGTACACACATAGGAAGTTTTCAATAATACTCAAAGCAAGTAGGCACTCATACTACAATGCACATAGACTTGAGTTAATTTGGTCGACAAAGATCTCTATTAGTTAGACCTAGTGCAATGAAGCTCATACTCAACGATACCATGCTTAGTGATGTCCATGGAGGAATGTCCTTCGCCTCAACACACTTACTTTTATCATGATTTCACACCTTACAAAGTACAAGGTCAATTACTTTTAAAATGAGAAATCTCAACTTTTAAACCAAGGCATGCTTATCTTTCCTTGCTAGTGAGGTCTAAGTGATAAAACACAACAAGTACATCACAACAAAGAGGAAGAAATTTCAAAACATTTCAATTTCTAACATAGTACTCACCTTTACAGAAAGCCTCATTTGAAAAAAAACAATAAAACTTATAGTCACACACATTAACACTTAGCTAAACATGCTTTCACTTTTCAAGAATGAGGCTACAATTATGCATTCATAATCTTAAAAGTCACATAGTTTTCAAGACATTCAACATATTTCATTTTAAAGAGGCTCAAATTTTCATTATAAGGCTAAATATTACACCTCACAAGTGACTATCACCATGTTTCTTATGAGAGATCATGAATTCAAATGCACAATTAGCATAATAAGATGCACAATACACATGAGAAAACATGGATTTTATCAAAAATTTTCTTTCATGCACTTTGGAATCTTAAAATATCCTTAAGGTAATGTCAATCAATATATACCAAACATGTAGAGGTCATGCAATTCATACATTATGCACAACTCCTATTCGTGAACAAGTTCATCAAGACTTGATTAGATTTAAGTTCAAGTAAGAATAAAAGGTCAAGGAAGACAATTTCTACAACCGTTCTACTCAGTAACTATTCCCACTTAGAGTAAACCCAATTAAGAGCAACTTAACCCAAACTTAAAGAGGATCTTAACTTAACAACCTCATTTTCATCACTTAAAAGTGATCACAACTTTGGAAGGAATTTATAGTTAGTCAACCAAGACAACTCTAAACTTCATCTCCTAGGCAATTTATCCCCAATTATCAAGTTAGATCATCTCATTCAACCACATAAGGCTTTCATACAATACAATAAAACCAAGGTAATACATCATTAGGGAAAACAATATAGGAGACTTAGCCTTAAAAACTCTTTCTTTTCTTACAAAATTAGTGCAAGGTAATTTCTAGGTCAAACAAACCCACATCATCACCCTACATAAATAAGAATACTATCATCAATTCTAGGGAAACATCAATGCCACAACATCAAGGGACTCACAACACAATAAGAAATTTAAAACAATTCTACAACTCATCATGCCATAAGACTCTCATTCTTTATTTCCAAATAGCAAAACTCCTTTTTACATTCATTTACGTTCATATGCATAAAACCTATACACATTTTAACAACTTCCAACCAAAGAAAAATTTAGTTGATATTTAAAAAATCTTACATTAAGCTATTTATCTTTACAGTGAACATGCTTCAACATTCCAAAAATGTAACATTTAGGCAACTGATGAGAAAAGCATGACAATATGATGCAAAAAACTTTACCAAGACAAGCATAATATCATCTCATCTAGGATCAAGTCTATACAAACGACTCCAATCCATACTAGGAAACTTATCAAGGACCATATATATATAAAGGGAATCATTGAACACTTTTAAGCTCATATTGTTAGGGTAGAATGCTTCCATAGGTAGTCACTGAGCATTTCAAGTTCAAATCGTAGTATAAGGCTACCACCATGTAAAACCATATAGTAAGATATTATTCCCAAAATAAGCTCATTCTAATCATAATAACTTCTAGCATGCTTAAACTATATCATGACATACATTTTATAACATAACATGTTATTTCCCATAAGTTTTCATATATAGCCATAAATGACATCACATCATCAAAACATGCAAAAATTCACCTTCCCACATACTCATTCAAACCATAAAACCAATATAATAATTTAAAATCACCTTATCTCCCTCAAGAATAGATAACAATCTCATCCAAGTAATCACATATAATGACCACCAGACAAGAAAACATAAGAGAGAGATCTTATAGAGTTAAGTTCTATTGCACGATAGGAGAATGATGATGAAGGGAAACTCTATCGTACTATACCCTCTTGTACCATCTGATTTCATGACTCACCACCAATGATACAAGACTCTACTAGACATGGCAATATGAGACTTCTTGGACCCTAAACAAATTTTAAAAACCTCGTGCTCTGATACCACATTAGTCACATCCGGGGAGAACCCACTAGAAGTAACATAGCGTACTTGACCTCCTGAAGGTCTTATAAAAGCCCATAGTTATCATTCATCGCATCGATAAAGTAAATTTAGCGGAAATTTCAAAACTTTTCATAGCACCTCATATGCTAGAAACATTAATTCATATATATATATAAAACATATGTCATATTTCATATTAGACCCTAAGTCTCTTTGCCATCTTAGACTCAACAACTTTAGAATACATTAGGGACATGACCCTTAAGACATAATACAAAACTATACAATATAGAGACACTTTACGATAAGTACACATTCGGACATCCTTTGACTTAAGGATTCCTTTCCTTGAGCTTAGGAATTACGTATCAAGCTCCTTAATCATGTAGACACCCTTTACGCATCCATAACCTACACTTTGTGTAAGAAGTAGAGAAAAATAGTATTAGCACAAGATTGCACTAAGTATAGAAACCATGCAAAAACATGTATTTAAAAGGGACATTTTCTTAAAATCATACTTCATGCCTTTTTGAATAAATCTTTATAAAATCTTTAAACAATAGTATTTACATCATTTTTATACTTCATAGAAACACAATCAAAGGCCAAAGATCATAGAAAAGCACATATAGAATAATGCCCATTTGTGGTCACTTTACAGTGAGCTTAATCTTTTTAACAGTGAACTCTTTCTTTTGATTCTTTAGCCTCCCAAGTAACCCTTTAGGGATATTTGGTGAAATGTATCACCTTAGGACCACAAGGAAAACCTTAAATATAATTTACACAAGGCAACAAGTACCATCATAGAAGTATAATACAATATAGACATAGTTAAGCCAAGACTATAAAACAGTGAGCTTCTAGTTATTATGCACATATACTTATTTTATTTCACATAGAACCTTAAAAGACCTAAATCATGTCCCCTATCTAAGTCTACTTGTGCAATGTACATGTAAGGCCCCATAACCTCACACATACTTAGTAAACCTATCATGAGACCACAAGCCTTTACATCCAAATCATATATCAACATAGTAAGCGGAAGCAACTTCATTTATTGTCAAGCAAGACCCTCATCATATAGTCAACAAGATCAACACATAAAGACTTATACCATGAACATTTTTATAACAAGTAGACCAATACTACAAAGTCATGCATAAGAACATATTCATAATGATTTGCATTAGAACACCTTCCTAAGACTTCCCCCAAGAGTCAGTTGTACATTGTATAGGTGAAGTCCCATACCCCCACCTACACTAAGCAACTACCTTTAGGTTATTATAGTTAGTGTCCTTCCATTATTAATTTTACATTAGGGAAATTATAGCCTTAACCTACATAGACCATGTGATGATAAACATGGAATTCGGTGTCATAGAACCCCACACCTAAAAGAGGTGGTCTACCGGCCAAAGTAGAACCAAATGTGACATAGCTTTCTAGGTGGATACACTTGATAGTATCCTATGGTGGAAACATGGTTATGGAACTTGGAGGTACATGTGAAAACCCTCTTTATGTCAAGATTAGGCATTGTAGTTATTCACTTATGGAAACCCTATTTATGCACATTGAGGCATTGTGTTTGTGCACCTCATGAGATTTATGGTGACCTACCTTCCTACCATAGGAAGGGATACACACTCATATTCAAGTTCGCTCGGTGCTAAGCTAAGTTTCCTTCATTGAAAACCTTTATTATACTTTTACTTTATAAAACATAGTTTTAGGAGAGTCATCCCCTCATATGCTTAACTCATAGGTCATAGATGAAAGTCCATCAACCTAAATCCATTCAAGGCCCCTCTCTTGACTAGGCATTCACAAATATATGTGTGTATACATATATATGAGCAAACCTTTCACATAACACATTAACACACACATGTTCATACATACATATTCATACATATAGAAACAAAAATTAGAACTATCTTATCAAGGTACACATGTGCAATACATATCCCTTGACCATACTAGTACACCTATCATGTCATCCTTGCTAAGGAAACACATAACATACTTCACAAACATATACTTTACATGCATAGTAGTAGACACTAGTGAATATGAGAACAACCTTTCATTAGACACTATTGACGTTCACTAAATAGTAAGCATTCATGATGTGTGAGTGTGTGTACATTGGTCAACATGATCAGTTAATTTCTATCAACAACTCATTGAGGCAACCACCCTCTTAGACCACATTACACTTTCAAGTATATACCACACAACACTAGTTAGCATAGGAGACAAGACAATCTTCATATTATACTTTAAGGTTCCTTAACATTAGTTTCACACATTTTTACATAGGGGTACATGGGTAGGGGTCATCAATCCTTAACAATTCATTAATGGCAGAACCTATACATGATATTATCTATTCTTTTACATGTTCATAATAATAGTAACGTGACCTAGATTCACAACTCAAGTAGAAGTCTAGGCACAAATTACAAATAATGTGACCATCATAACAACTCATTCATATAATCATTAATTTTCCTTCAAGGCCATGCTTAACACATATATAAAATACAATCAAGTAAACACCGCCATCATAAGTTGACCATAGCATACAATACCAAACAAGGCTTCATCAACATTACTATAATATAGAAAGTAGAGGAGATAAATATTCTTACCAATTTCACACCCATTGATAATCATTGATCAATACCCCTTATTTATTAAAAAAAAACATATATTTGGAAGTAGATATATGTACTTTAATAAAAAAATAAACCATGTGCAAGTTGCAACAAGATCACACTAAAACATAACACAAGGCATTCCATATGTACTAGAAGCTAGAGAGTCCAAAAGCATCAACTAACCTCCCTAGTTTAGTTCATAAATCATCATTTATCAATAATATACATTTAGGGAAGTAGCTATAAATATAAATAAAATATAAATCATGCTTCATCTACCCTAGAATTAAGATCACATAAGGTTCATTACAATATTCAGATTGTAGACTAGAAGAACCTAGATCAATTCATGCCAAGATTACTTTTCTTTGATCATCAAGAATTCATACCCACAATCCATTAATATCATCAATATAAGGAATTAGGTAAGGACAACATGCTCTACACGAAATGCTACTACCATTGCTATAACCTTTAATTCAAAGTGAATATGCTATTTCAGACATCAATGGAAAGTAGAAGAATCATAGGCTAACTATCATTGATCAACATTATTAACTTAATACAACTAAACCAATTTATTAACCTAAGTCAGTAGCTACATGAACCATAACATAATCGAATTACACTTTTATACCTTAAAAGGTCAACATTATAGTGAAACATGGAAAACTAGACCAAATATGTTCAAATCTTCATACATTGATCCACATGGACTCTTCAACTTCAATTCAACATAAATTAATGTAAATAACAATAGATATAACCACTTCAACATAATAGAATCATAATTCAATCGATAACAAGTCAAGATAACAAAGCCCATGCAAGGACTAAATCAATTTAGGGAGGAAATATGGTCTTATCATGCAATTGGAGTAAAATCACATTCAAAAAATACATTAACATCAATTTATTATTTTTTAATAATTAAAAACATTTTGATAAAGAACTCATGGCTAGATTGAAGAAGAAGAGGTTTGATCATGAAACTTTCATTGAAAACATTGAGATCAACTCTCCAAGTGAAAGGTTACTTAGAGATGAAGTATCACCATACCTTTGTTTAGTTCAAAACCTATAAAACTTGATTATTTGTCCATATAAATCCAAGCTCCAATCAGTTCTTGAGATTCACCAACAATGGTGGTTTCTAGGGAGATATTTTTGGAGGGAAAGGCTTTAATCGTGTAGAGGGATTTGAGAATGGTTTGATCACGTTTTTGATGACTTGTGTGTACCCTAGGATAGAAAAATTAACCTATTATAGTCAGGTTAGTACGTGGTGTGAATTTCCCATTCACCCCTTTAATGAAACAGTCGCAGACAGTAACTTACAGGCCATCATCGACGAAGCCATCTATTGGCCGTTCATCAGTTGACAGGCTATGCATTTGCTTCCTCCATTTGGTACTTGGCAAAGTTTTGTCTTGATACCTGAAAAAGATAAGTATAAATCAACTATACCTCACCTACGGGCCGTTGGTTGACCAACTGGCCGTCATTTGGTCCGTCGATTCACACTGCCAAGGCAGTGTCTCGACCAGCCTTGGGGCCTTCTTGTGGGGCATTTTACGGGCCCTTTAGAAGTTGTACCAGGACTTTCCAATGTTAATACAACAATTAAAAATATTTATACCATCCAAATAAGTTTCTCCCAAACAAACACCTGCAAGTTGTGCAAATAGGCTAGGCCCATCAAGACACACGTTGAGCGTCTTAAGGGCTATCTTTCGAATGCCATGGACGTTCTTTGTTGTTTGACCTCCAAACTTATAGAAATAAGATATATAAACATTAAAAATCATTATAAATAATTTTAAGACTTAATAAGATAATGAAATACAGTATATAGACACGCATGGACACATGAGGCACGTAGGCGACTAATCGTCGAACGCTTTGGTCGTCCTTTGACGTTCGAATTCCAAATCAATTCAAACTTATAAACTGACTTTATACCATATTATAAGACATATTTGGACCTTATAAACTCAATAAAAACATGTTAGTCTCTATAAACCCTAACTCATTTCAGGGTCTTACACTAATGAAACAATGACTTACCTTAGAAAACATGCAAATGAATGAGTACCTAATAAAAAGTGACTTTAAGGACTTAATAGTTAGAGTTTGAAGGGGGCATAAGTTATGATGTCTTTATGTATTATCTAGGAAATTCTTGAGAATGACTCTGGTTAGGAAAGTTGGTTGATACTTTAAGCATGTTCTAAACTTAGGAAGTCGTAAGGATTACTTAGGTAAACTTGAAGATGGTGTATGGAAGTACTTAAGTAAGTATTTTAATAGTATTGGTAAGGATAATTTCATATAATATATGTTTATGTGTTTGGTGTTTTGTAAGTGTGTATGTCTCATTATATGTGGTCCGAAGGATCATTTTGGTGTGCCTAGAGAGGGTGTATGGGCGGTCTCTCTTTGTGTTACTTAAGTGAGTCTTAGGATAGATTTTTGTGAGAAGATTACATGATAGAAAGTGTCCAAGATGAAGTTAAAGGACTTCATTGTAATAGTGAAGGAATTCACTTTAACAGTGAAGGAATTTAATGTAATAGTGAATTATTCACTGTAAAGTGGTCCTTAAAAATGTGATAAATAGCTTAAGTTTTATATTATGTGTTTATAAGGCATTAAATGTTGTTCTTATGATTATATTATCATATTTAAATCAAAAGATGCATATTTCCAATAAATTCCCATTTTCATGATTTTATGCATTATGACATACTTAGTACATGTGTTTGTACTAATTCCATATATATTTCTATCTCTATAGTGCTTGGTAGGTGAAGAGCATTGGGAATCAAGGCTTGGAGTATATCATAATTCAAGTGAAGTTGAAGTATGTCGTCTCTTGATTCGATGGCATAGTTATCTTAGTTTCTTTCAGATTGAAGTATTGTAATAGAATAATTATTTCTATATTTTGATGTATGGGCCGTGTCCCAAGTATTCTCATGTCTAAGCTTTGATGAGATTGAGACTTAGTATTTCCTATTATTTATAATGAAAGATGTTATAAAAGATACTCTAATGTTTTGTTAAAAGTTTTTATTTCCCACTACTTTTCATTATGTTTATGCGATGAACGATACAAAAAAGGTACAAGACCTCCTAGAGGTCAAGTATGCCGTGTAATGACCCAAGAACACCCTTAACTTCTAGGGTGTAGATGCGGGTCGTGACACTTACACATTATGGAGGTCAACACAATTAGGTCTACCGCTCCCAGGTATAAAGGACAAATCATTTTATCTTCCTTAGGAAGAGCCACAACCATTAGGTCTACTTCCCCTAGGTTCATTATTTCACACAAGAAGGAGTCCACCACAATTAGGTTTACTGATTCAAAGTTAACATTCACACATATCACCTAGACTCCTAATGAAAGGCTACCACTATTAGTTTTACCAACAATAAGGTTTAGCCTAGACTACTTCAACATTCTTACATTTATATAGAGGCTACCAACAATATGTCTACCAATTAAGGATCATTTAGACATTATGTTAAAATACATTTATCAGCCTAGAAGAGGAGGCACTAGCCTACCAATTAAATATATACATTCACACTCTATATGAGATCATTACTCTATCATTGGAATCACAAGTACAAATACTTCAAGACATAACCACCTTGACTTCATTGAAATCACATTCATATAGATATCAAATAAGCACCTTCAACATAAGTGGATCACGCATTAATATATATCACAATTCCATATCAATAAGATCCAATATCAATCCATATATTCAAGATACTACAATATATAAGAGAATTGCCATATTTCCATAACCAATTCCATCATCAATATAAGCAATTCAACAAGACATTAACCACAATATACCTTCAAGGCCTTAGATCCCAACTCACGAACTCACCAGCACATCAATGCATCAATACCTCAATACAACAAAACTTCTCCATCGTAAAACATTATTAACTAATTTTCATCCAATTTAGGGATTTGAGGAAGACATGGGTTCTTCAAGGAATTCCATATAAAATTAACTTAAAATCATCAATCAAACCTTTATGCATCAATATAAATGTTTTAAAAATGTTTTACCAATGAACTCATGTTTAGAGTTGAAAGTGGGATTGTTACCTTTTGAAAAGCTTTGAAAAATATTTTGAATTGACTCCTTGAATAGAACATCAATCAAGGATGAAGGATCATCATACCTCATACTTGAGAAAATCCACGAAATTGAATAAGAAAACCTTGAAATCATCAACCTTAGCTTAAATTTGACCTAGGTCTCCCATGGAATTCTAGAGAGAAGATATTTTGGAAGAGAGGGTTTTCTTTTTGTGAAAAAATGAATAATGACATCTAAAATACCATTTTAATGTTTTAATACTCTTAAAATACCTTAATTCACTTAAAATAAATGTCCCACCAATTAACTAAGCAAAGGGGGATTTTACCAAACAACCATTCACTTGGAGGACTAAAAACAAGTATACAGGTGAAACCTATAAACCACCCACCTACGGACCATAGGTGGGACTATGGGGAGTACTTTTCCCTCTGTAGTTTGGTTCAGAGACTGCTCACAAGGGGCCTGCAACTACGGACCAAGACTAGTGGCCGTAGTTTGACCTACAAGTTGTAGTTTACAAACTTTTCATAGCTCAAGGTTTATCCTTGGGGATTTGGGTGTCAAACTTAAGGTCCTCCTCAAGGACCCTTAGCACGTTCCGTGGGGAGAAGTACCTTGACATCTAACCCCTAAACATCTTAACCCAGATTCGAGAGAACACTAAACACTAACCAAACTCAATACGAATAAAATTGAACACATTTTAGGCTCTAGTTTGACTAGTTCGTTTTTAGGGTCATTACAATTTTGCATGTTTGTGGATGTTCGAGAGAAATAAAATTAATTAGGGGTAAATTGTGCGAGAGAAAGTTTACCTCCTCTATATCTTGATTACTCACTAATATTTGGTATTTTTTAGTAATTTCAGTTACCTATTTGTCTACATTAGCCTATAATCGAATCATAATCCAAGAACCAGTCTGATTATTGTTATTTCATATTGTTTGCTGATGTTTTAGTTAATAACTAAAGCCAAAACCCCTTTATTTGACATTTATTTCACCCCTTTATTTGAATTATGTTTTTCTTCGATAACTTTTATTCCTATGGATGATTTGAACATGTTCACACTTTACTATTGAATCTTAAAAACGTACTGCTTCCTTTGGGATTCAACCCCAACTCACTTAGTTGGGTTATATATTGATTAATGACCGTTGATGCTAAGAATTTGATAAAGTGTCTTTGAAATGTCATTATTAAAAAATGGCGTCGCTGCCGGGGAGTGATATTAGTTAATATTCTTGTGGTGAAGTTGAGTTCTGCTCCCATTAGTCATAGTTGAATATACTTATTTTTAGTTTTTGTTTGTGTCTTGCTGTATAAACAAAGGAAATTAGTGTCAATGGAAGAAATGGTAGCCAAGTGGGCCACCAAAATGACTTTTGCAACCTCAACAATGTTAATGAGATGAATTTAATGACCCTCATCTAATGGTTGGAATTGGTACTATTCTCTTGCCTCCGGCTTAAGGGAATGTTGTGTTCCACATTACAAGCACCATGTTGTAGCTCTTGCAACTGAAAGGGTTGTTTGGTAGGTTGTCTAATGAGGATCCCTATGAGCATATAAGAAACTTTGTTAATGTTTACGGGCTGTTCTCCCTCAAGAACATATTTAAAGAGTCGGTCCGATTGATAATATTGTCATTTTCTTTAATGGGAGAAGCATGTAAATTGTTGCTTGAATTTCCAAGAGACTCCATCACTTCGTGGGAAGATTTTTTCAACGCATTTCAGGTGCAATTTTCCCTCCTTTGAAGGTGATGACACTTTGGGAAGGCAACCAAAGCTTCAAGTGTTTTGAGAGTAAGCCAATTCATTAGACTTAGATGAGATTCAAGAAGTTGGTGTTGCAATGACCAACTCATGTTTTGCCCGACAATATCTTGCTGTAATATTTTTACCTAAGCCTTGATTTAGTGAATAAGAGCATAGCCAACCAACTTTCCTCAAGAGGTTTGATGCAACAACCTTACATTATATCAGCCCATATTTTGGATGGTATGACAAAGAATAATCGGGCTTGGTACACACGCAAAGATCAGGTCTCCCTTCTCACTTTTCAATTGACCAAGGAGCAGCTTGAGAAATACCAAGAGAGGGAATAATACATGACAAAGATCAGGACCTAACTAGAAATATTTGTCGAAAAATGTCATAGGATCTGGTGCTAGAAATGTAATTGGTATTGGGTATTGGGTGTTTAAGTTCCAAAGAGGCCAAGTTTGAGCAATGTACAACGAAGAGGTGAACTTGCTAGACAAATAATGAGGTGATTATCGTGCAAGCTACCTGAGGCAGGGTGGTACCGAAGGTTTTAACAATGATGAAGGATGGAGAGATTGTAATAAAAAGTAGAGGAATCATAACCCTACTAAGAAGGAAAGAGACATGGAGAAGGATAAATATGTTACTCCCCATGAAAGCCAAAAGCCCAAGGATTCTGAGGGTGGCCATTCTTAGGATATTCTCTCTCATGTCCTCAACAAGTTTGAAGGGTTTGATAAAATTTTTTAATAAATAATAGAATATGTATCGAACCTTAGCCAAATGGTTACTTCTCACTCCATATCTATCAAGCTCGGATTTGATCTCATTTAAACCCAAGACAACAAGGGATAGGGGGTTCCTAGTTACGCTATGGTCAAACCCAAGAATGAAGTTTGAGTGAGGACTTGCATCATGTTACGACGTTATCTAAGATGCTTCTTGGGAGGCAAGCTAAGTCTTATTTGCTTTCTTTTTGTTTTGTAATAATCGTGTCTTGATTATACAGGTGAAAATTGCAATGTATTTGAAACGTGCAGATTGGTGAGAAAAATATCTAGTCGACAACTCGCTGAAAATGTTGGCGAGCCTGACTTGGACAACTGTTAGACTCAAGAAATTTTGAGGCTGGATTCTGTAAAATTCGGCGAGACCATGGAATACATGGTGAATCGCTGAATAGGTCGACGATCGTGACTTAGTCCATCATTTGGACCCTCGCATCAACTAGAGGTCCTGTAAAACTCGGCGAGGTAAATGACCATTCGCGTGTGGGTAAGTGGTTCGGCGATGTAAATTAATGTCTCCAAAAGGGTGAGAACTTGACGATTCTACAGTACAAAGGTTTAAAATATAACACTTTTACGCATTCACTCACTTTTAAACTTCCCAAGATCACACCCATGGTACGTTTTTTCAATATTTTTGCATTTGTATCACTTCGTAGTCGTCAATGTCAGTTTGGAGTTGGAACTATTTTCCTCCTAGCTTTTCAAAGTATTTATTCAATATTAAAGGTTGGTTTTCTAAACCCTAAACTTACGTTTAATGGGTATACTTAATTGTAATGGTTTTGATCTTAGTGATCTGTTATGGGCCTATCTAATTTCATATTGTGTGCTTGCCTACCCGTTTTAAATTTGAAATCTTGCCTAAATTTTCCATATTGTTGATTTCCCAAATCTCGTGCTTTAAAATTGATCTTAATTGTTGATTTGGTCTAGTTAGGTGAAGTTTGAGTTACCCATAATTGTTCTAAATGATGTACTTTGCCAGTGATGTAGCGTTTGGCGTCATTCTTAAGGGCATAAGTCGTCAAATAACCTATTTTTGCAAAACCAGGAGAAGTTTGAGTATCCATGGGGCCTGAGTCTTATGGTTCTAAGTCTAATTATGTGAGTGTATGCTTTGATTTTGTTTCCAAGGCTGTGAAGTAGATTTTAGAAGTTGGGGTTGCAAATAGGCACATTGGGTAGTTTCACGAGCTCGGTCGAGCTCGCCGAACAACTCAACAGTTCACCGATCCCCCTTGATAGCCTTTAGTTTGTTGATTTTATTGAGTTTTGGTTCAGTAACTTTCATCAAGAAGCATGAGTTCATCGAGTGCACTCGGCAACTCACCAAAAGTCCTCTTTGATCGCTCTTTCTGCGCCTCTAACCCTTAAAATACATGGTAACATTCAGTGGGCTAGTGTTTGCTCACCGAATACTTTCGTTGATCAATGAAGGCCCCCACCTCCTGATATGCCAATTTTTCTAAGAATTTGTTAGCCGATCCTTTTGGAGAGCCCGATCTGGCTCGCCAAAGTGATTTGGTGACTCGCCAATCGGTTGGCGAGTTTTTCTACAACTTCTCTTCTGCAATTTTTCTTAAATTGTTCCTAAATTTCTATGATGTATTTGCAGATATGGATCAAATCAGCTTCGACATGACGTCCCTTAAAAAATCACGAGGCAGATTGACCAATGAAGGGACAACAAACCCCCTAAAAGGGGAAAGATGACAACTCCTAATGGAGGCAAGGGCAAGAGGCTCATTTTGAGGTTCCAAAGCACAACTTTGATATTTATAGAGAGTCCATTGACTCCCAGACTGCACTCTCCTACCCATGTGATGAGCAGCCACTACAGTCTAGGAAAGAGAGATTTATGCCAGGTCTAGCCAGACTCTTTGAGAGCTCCGGGAGCCACTCCTCTTACAAGACACATAGTGTCAGCTCCAGCACTGAATGTGGTCCTAATACCACTAGTTGATCCTCCTTGGGTACATAAAAAATTAAAAGACGATAGGTTGCGGATATTGTTGAGGAGAAGCTGCTATCGATAGAGGTATTAGTTGGTAGATACTCTTCTGTAAGGACACACTCAAGTTTCACCAGGCCTCGAGGACCTATATTTGTACAGATGTTTGGGAGTTCTCCACAACATATGGTGAGTTTGTCCTCAAGTTAAAGAAGTCTAGTGTCTTTAGATCGGTGAAGTCTAGCATGGTCTTGGAGAAGGAAATAGGATGCAACAATGATAATATTAATAATGTACTCGACATGGCTTTGGGTGCTACACATGCATATGAGGGCCTGACCACTACTCAGTACATGGATTAATTTAAGGTCTAGCTTTTCCCTCTAATTTTTTATACCACCCCGAGCTGGGTAGAGGCAGGAGCCCCTATTGGGAAAAGGACCTGAATGTTACCGCTCAGTACTCGTTTGGTTATATCTGCAGCTCCATTATCCCTTCCTAGAATGAGTCCATCCTCCTCTACCCTAATTCTTCCTACCTCTTGTTAATTATATATTAGAAGAGCATTTACATGGGGCTTATCATAGAACATTGAATAGGCATTAGGGACAGACAAAGCCGAATGTCCCTTTTATTACAGGTGTTGATTACAGAGTTATGTCGGTGTATTGGAGTTCTCGTGATAAGATGAGAGATATTTAGGTCACTCCCAAATCTTCCACAGACATCCGGTACATAGAGGATGAGTACATTCAAGAGAAGAAAAATAGAAAGAGAGCAACTCCTATGGATGCATTTTTGTAGGTGGATGTTGATTCTATACCTTAGAGGAACCTTTGACTACTCCGACCTCCGTATCTTCAGGTTCTTTAACTTTTTCCGAGACTTCTAGTGCTTTTTATGCTTCCCAACCAGCTAGTATTACTCATGCCATGATCAGAGGATGGGGACCTTAGCCCATTATGGGATTGGAGGGCCACTCAATTGGATGTTGCAGTACCATGGATGATCGAGAGTGCTATCGTAGATGTGTTGACACCCATAAGAGCATCTATTGAAATTATCAAAACAAGAGTTGAGACGTGTGAGAGTAGAGAGGGGGCGACTTAAGAGGAGACAACTCTGAGAGCCGAGGTTTCCAACTTGAGGAAGGATGTAGGCTATATAAGTTCGACAGGCTTCACCTCTTTAGTTGAGGCAGCTGAGATAGAGGGTTCCCCACGTACTTCTGATATTCCTCCAACCACCACAAGTGTTGTGTCACATACCGAGAGTACCCCTTAGAAGTAACATGGCATACTTGACCTCTCGGAGGTCTTATACAAGCCCATAGCTATCATTCATTGCATTATCATAGGAAAATCAGTGGAAAATTTAAAACTTTTCATAGCACATCATATGCTAGAAACAACACTTCGTATATATATAAAATATAAGTCATAACACATATTTAGACCTTAAGTATCTTTGCCATCCTAGACTCAACAACATAAGAGTACTTTAGGGACACGACCATTACAACATAATACATAAGTACAATATTAAAGAACTTAACAGTAAATTAAATATTAAGACATCCTTGGACTTAAGGATTCCTTTCCTTGAGCTTGGGAATCACATATAAAGCTCCTCAATCTTAGAGACATACCATTAAGACTCCATAACCTACACTT
This sequence comes from Solanum chilense, assembly GCA_032847665.1. Lineage (NCBI taxonomy): Eukaryota > Viridiplantae > Streptophyta > Magnoliopsida > Solanales > Solanaceae > Solanum > Solanum chilense. The sequence continues at coordinate 58,659,901 of CM064963.1, read as the reverse complement.
TGTGTAAAAAGTAGAGAATAATTGATTTAGTATAGGAATGCACTAAGTATGCAACCATGCAAAAACATGCATTTAAAAGGGACATTTTACTTGAAATCAAACTTCATGCCTTTTTGTGAAAACATCATAAAACCTTAATACAATAGCATTTATATTATTCACATACTTCATAGAGACATATTCAAAGTCCAAATATCATATTAAATCACATATAGAATTTAAGCCACATTATATGTCACATTAGAGTTAGCTCCTTTCACTTTACAGTGACTAATTCCCTTTTTCAGTAACAAGTACATTTTTTCTTTTAACTCCTTAACCTCCCAATTGTAACCCTCTAGTGATACTTGGTGCAATGAATCACCTTAGGGCCACAAAGAAAGCATACATACAACCAACCGTGCACTCTTCCTAGCAATACTGTCCAAAACATGAAAAATGATGGACATTGTATGGCAATCACAACTCGAGGTTGTAAGCAAACCATTGATCCACCAATGCCGTCTGGTGTAGAAAAAGTGATAAGAGGCGATGATGAGGTAGTGGAGGTTAGTGTTGAGTCAGAATACAAAACAGGGAAAGAAGCTAAGGTACCCCAAAAGGTGACCATCATTCATAGACCACCACCTCCATTTCCACAGAGGATAGTGAAAAAGATCGAGGATGGTAAATATCGACGTTTTATCACTATGCTGAAACAACTTTACATCAATGTCCCTTTGATAGAAGCTATTGAACAAATGCACAGTTATGCCAAGTTCATGAAAGATATGGTCACTAAGAAAAGATGAGTCAGTTTTGAGGATAATGATAGAATACAACATTGTAGTGCTATTCCTACAAGGTCTCTAGTGCAAAAGAAAGAAGATCATGCTCCCTTCACTATTCCATGTACAATCGGGTTATTACATTTTGAAAGAGCATTATGTGACCTTAGACCAAGCATAAATCTCACATCTCTCTCTATCTACAAGAAGTTGGGTTTGGGTGACCCAAATACCACTGCGATGCGACTACTGATGGCCGATGGAACGGTGAAGAGGCCTATTGGGATATTCCACAATGTGTTAGTAAAGGTGGAGTCATTCATATTTCCAGCCAATTTTCTGATTCTCGATTGTGAGGTTGATTTTGAGGTGCCTATTATTCTTGGGAGGCCATTCCTTGCTACATGTAGAGCATTGGTTGATATGGAGAAAGGGCAAATGAAATGTTTGTTGAGCAATGAAGAAGTGACTTTCAACATTTTTAGGTCCATGAGGCAAAGAGGTGAGATCCAATCGGTATCTGCCATATCTTACAGGGTTGAAAAGTCATTTGAGGTAAAAATAGAAGAGCGTTTGGGTGTAGAAGCACTAGTGGCAGAGATCATGAATTTTGATAGTAATTGCATTGAAGAGTATGGGTCATTGGTCGCGGCACTTAATTGAGGTCATGTTCGGTTTAAACCAAATATGTTGGAGTTAGATATGAAGCATCGCAAGTCTCCACCAGCGAAACCATTTATAGAGGAGGCTCCAAAAGTAGAATTTAAGGCTCTACCACCTCATATGAGGTATGTATTCATGGGAAAAGGTGACACTTTGGCGGTAATTATTCTATTAGATTTGAATGTGCATCAAGTTGAGAGTTTGGTGGAGGTGTTAAAAAGGTTCAAAAAAGCAGTTGGGTCGACTATTGCGGACATTATTGGGATCCCTCCCGGAATTTGTTCACATAAACTCCAACACATATCCTATCATAAGCCAAGTATCGAGCACCAGAGACATTTAAATCGACCTATGCAAGAGGTGGTGAAGAAGGAAATCATTAAGTGGTTTGATGCTAGAGTGATATATCTAATCGCAGATACTATTTGGGTAAGCCCTGTTCAGTGTGTACCTAAGAAAGGGGGAATGTCTGTGGTCCCCAATGAGAAAAATGAGCTTGTTCCAATGAGGCCGGTGGCTGGATGGAGGTTATGTACGGATTACCAGAAATTAAATTCACGGACCGACAAGGACCATTTTCCTATGTCCTTCATGGATCAAATGTTTGATAGACTTGCAGGAAAGGGGTGGTACTATTTTCTTGATGGCTATTTGCTATAATTAGATTTCTATTGCACCGGAAGTTCAAAAGAAAACCACCTTTGCATGTCCTTATGGGACCTTCGCATTCAAGAGAATGTCGTTTGGGTTATATAATGCACCAGCCATATTTCAAAGATGTATAATGTCAATATTCTCCGATATGGTGGAGGACACTATTGAGGTTTTTATGGATGATTTTTCAGTGTATGGTGACTCCATTTAGCGGTGTTCGAGTAATTTTTCTGAGGTTCTTAAGACGTGTGAAGAATGCAACCTTGTGCTAAATTGGGAAAAAATGTCACTTCATGGCCAAATAAGGTATTGTATTGGGTCATCACATTTTATTGAAGGGTATAGAGGTTGATCAAACTAAAGTTGAGGTGATAGAGAGACTTCGTCCACCTATCACTGTAAAAGGTGTGAGAAGTTTTCTTGGGCATGCAGGCTTTTATCGGAGGTTCATCAAGGTTTTTTGTAAAGATTTCACATCCTTTATACAATTGCTTAATAAAGAGTGTAAGTTTCATTTTTTTGAATCTTGTCCTAAGGCATTTGGTGAGTTGAAGGAAAAGTTGGTGTCTGCACCTATCATCATTTCTTCGGATTCGAGCAAGCCTTTTGAGGTGTTGTGTGATGCGAGTAGGGTTGCTCTTGGTGTGGTATTGGGAAAAATAAGGGACAAAATCCTTCATCCTATTTACTATACTAGTAAAGTCCTTAATGAAGCCCAAAAGAACTATACCGTGACTGAACAAGAGCTCCTGCAGTAGTCTTTGCTTTCGAGAAATTTCGCTCCTATTTGCTTGGCACGAGGGTTATTGTGCATGCTGATCATTCTTCTTTTAGATATTTGATGGCAAAGAAGGATGCAAAACCGAGGTTAATTCATTGGGTATTACTATTGCAAGATTTTGACTTTGAGGTGAAAGATAGAAAAGGGACCGAATATCAAGTTGTTGATCACTTGTCGTGATTAGAAAATGAAGCAATGAGGAAGTTAGGTGAAAAGGCAGAAATTGATGATACTTTCCCTGATGATCATGTACTGGCTGCCTCCCAAGACTTGATTCCATGGTTCGGATATTTTACAAATTATCTGGCTAATGATATCATCCCACCGGTCTTGTCCATTCCTCAAAATAAAAAGTTCATGTATGATGTGAAAAAGTTCTTTTGGGATGAGCCATACTTATATAGGAGTCGAGCCAATGGTCTTATTCAGCGTTGTGTACCGGAAGTTGAGATGTTGAGTGTTTTGGAGGCATGCCATTCTTCGCCTGTAGGTGGGCATCATAGTGGTATACGGACTGCTCACAAGATCTTGCAATGTGGCTACTATTGGCCAACCCTATACAAATATGCTCATGACTTCGCCAAGGCATGTGATAGATGCTAAAGAGATGGTGACATTTCGAGAAAGCAAGAGCTCCCTTTAAACGCCGTTCTTGTGATTGAAATGTTTGATGTGTGGGGCATTGACTTTATGGGACATTTTGTGAGTTGTCATGGGATGAAGTACATTCTTGTGGCAGTCGATTATGTGTCAAAATGTGTAGAATCTATTGCACTTGCGAATAATGAAGGGAAGAGTGTCACCGCGTTCTTGAAAAAGAACATATTTTCTAGATTTGGCACCCCAAGTGCTATTATCAGTGATGGGGGATCCCACTTTTGCAACAAGCTGTTTAAGGGATTATTGGAAAAATATGGGATTCGCCATAATGTTTCCACTCCTTACCATACTCAAAATAGTGGGCAAGTTGAGGTGTCAAACTGTAACGACCTGTTTAGTCGTTTTGAGTAGCAGATTTTATTTCTGAAAAAAAAAAAAATTGGTTGATACGACGGACACCACGACGGACCGTCATGGGCACGACGGGCCATCGAGGGTGTCCCGTTCCAAAACACTTGGAATTATGAATTTGAGTGCTGAAATTGAGTCTCTGAACTCTGTGACGGACCTGCAGGACGGACCGTCACAGTCACGACGGACCGTCGTGAGCCTCCGTTTCAAAACACTTCAACTCTTGAGAATTTGGTGCTGGGAGCAACTCTCTGTCCGTCGTGACGGAAGTGCAGGACGGACCGTCGTATTCACGACGGACCGTCACAGGTTCCGTAATCCCAGGCGGGGTCAGAATTCTGGCTAATTTTAAAGGGGTGTTTTGGACCATTCCGGCTTTAATTTATAAAATTAGTGGGTTAATGTTATTAGTTCAATTCCTTGGGGGTTGAAAGACTAACTTTGAGTAACTTGGTGGGTTGGTTTCATCACCTTTGAGACTTGAAATCTTGTGATTTAGGGTAAGGAGAGAGGAAGGTTGGAGGAAGAAAGAGAAGAGAAAGAGAAGAGAAAAGAGGCGCTTGAGAGAGAAGGAGAAGGCTTCCTTGAAGATTCTTGCTTGAACACAAATCCTTGGTGAAGGTAGGTTATGGTTTATGCTATTTGTAGTAAACTCTTAATAGCAAATGATATGTATTGGGTAATCTTGTAAACTCTTCTATATGCTTAATTGTATGCTTGTATGAGTGTGAGTATATGTTTGTGATGAAATAAGCATGATGAAGCTTTTGAACCCTAAATCTTGAAGAAACCCTAATTTACTTGTTATGAGAATTGTGATGCCTTAGTATAATAGAAGGCTTGATGAACTTTCGTCTTGTTATTGTGATGCCTTAGTATAAAAGAAGGCTTGATGAAATGTTGTCTTGTTATTGTGATGCCTTAGTATAAAAGAAGGCTTGATGAACTATTGTTGGTTATTGTGATGCCTTAGTATAAAAGAAGGCTTGATGAACTATTGTTTTGTTATTGTGATGCCTTAGTATAGAAGAAGGCTTGATGAACTATGTTATGAAAATTGATAATGCCTTGGTATAAAGAAGGCTTGATGAACTATGTTTTGTTATTGATGATGCCTTGGTATAAAAGAAGGCTCGATGAATTAGAGGATCGGAGTGCCACGTTCCGGCACCAGGATAGAAATGAGGATCGGAGTGCCACGTTCCGGCACCAGGATAAAAATGAGGATCGGAGTGCCACGTTCTGGCACAAGGATAAAAATGAGGATCAGAGTGCCACGTTCCGGCACCAGGATAGAAATGAGGATCGGAGTGCCACGTTCCGGCACCAGGATATAATATGGATCGGAGTGCTACGTTCCGGCACCGGGATATAATATGGATCGGAGTGTCACGTACCGACACGAGAGGATTAAGTTATGAATCTTGAAAGATGTTAATATGCTAAATCTATGAACCTGTTTTCCTTAATGAGTATTGTATTGAGGCTTGAGTCCTCCTGGATGAACTTGGTGATGCTTATTGATGATTGTAGTACTTGTTGTTACTACATGTTGAATATTATAGTTGATTTGTGAGATTAACTGATATATACTGTTTTCTATTCTGAGTTGGCCGATGATACCTACTCAGTACGTGTGGTTGTACTGACTCCTACTTGTTTGTTTCTTTCTTGTATTTGTGGAGTGCAGCAAACGTGCCGTTGTCTTCAACTCGACCGCGATTCTAGCCAGTCTTCACTGCACCGGATCTCAGGGTGAGCTATGCTTCTAGCTTGGACTGGATCTTCTTCTTCTCGTCTTGATGCCTTGAAGTTCCGGCATGGACTAGCTTTCATTTGTTTTAGCTTCTTAGAATACTCTTAGTTTCGTAATTTTGATCATAGATGTTCTTGTGATGATGACTTCCAGATTTTGGGTATATTTATAGTATTCGTTTTTCGTTATTGAGTTAAGTCTTCCGCGTTGTATTTTATTAATTATGTTTGGGTTTAGATTGGTTGGTTCGCTCACATAGGAGGGTCAATGTGGGTGCCAGTCGCGTCCCCGATTTGGGTCGTGACAAAGTTGGTATCAGAGCGTTAGGTTCGTTGGTCTCATCACACAAGAACGAGTCTAGTTGAGTCTTAAGGAACGGTAGGGGGACGCCTTTACTTTTTTTTGAGGGGCTATAAGACTTTAGGAAAATTCCATTCTTTCATTCCTTCTTTCGTGCTACTACTTGAGTCCAATTGGTATCTAGGTGATACAAATTAGTATCTGACCATCTTCATTCTATTTCGCAGATGGTTAGAACTAGAGCAACGTCTGCGCCAACACCAACACCGGCAAGACAAGAAACGTCTGAGCTAGCCACTGGGGCGGTAGCTCAAAGAGGAGTGGTGGCGAAAGGCCGTGGAAGAGGTCGTGGGAGGACATCCTCTAAAGGAAGAGGACAAGCACCTAGCCCAACTAGTACTAGGGCGGTAACTCCCCCATCAACTGAGGAAGTGATAAGAGAGGGTGAGGAAGGGGAGAATGAACAAGTGCAGAACGAGGAGATGCCACCCCAACCTACCCCAGAGATGATCAATCAGGTTCTGGCTTATCTTAGCGGGTTATCTGATCGAGGGCAGACACCTCCAGTGTTTTCTACACCAGCACCTCAGACTCCGGAGGTACAACATGCGGCTACTATGGCTCCCCGCATGGATGCTCCATTGGAAATAAGCACGTTTCCTCGCCTGACTACAGGGCCTATAATGACAAATGATCAGCATGAACTTTTCAGTAAGTTCTTGAAATTGAAACCTCCAGTCTTTAAGGGTGCTGAATCTGAGGATGCTTACGATTTTCTGGTCGACTGTCATGAGCTACTACACAAGATGGTTATAGTAGAAAGGTTCGGCGTTGAGTTCGTGAGTTATCAGTTTCAAGGGAACGCCAAAATGTGGTGGCGGTCACATGTTGAGTGCCAACCAACAGAGGCACCACCCATGACTTGGGCATCGTTCTCTAATTTGTTTATGGAGAAGTATATTCCCCGGATCTTGAGGGATAGGAAAAGAGATGAGTTCTTGAGCCTAGAGCAAGGTAGGATGTCGGTTACTGCATATGAGGCTAAGTTTCGTGCATTATCCAGGTATGCCACCCAGCTTTGTTTCAGTCCCCAAGAGCGGATTCGCCGTTTTGTGAAGGGGTTGAGGTCGGAATTGCATATTTCAGCCTTACAGGTAGCGGTTACGGCAAAATCCTTTCAAGAAGTGGTAGACTTCGTGATAGAGGTGGAAGGAGTGAAGCCAGATGACTCCACCATGGCATCGACATCCAAAAGGTTTCGAAAGGGAGGTGAGTTTAATGGTTCATACACTAGAGGACAGGGTTCAGGAGGTTACTCAGCCCGACCAATTCAGTCTTCACTACAGACTATAGTTGGGGGTCCACCTCAGACCGGTCAACAATTCTCACAGAGACCGATGCTGCAATCCAGAGAGTGTTATGGATGTGGGGAGACTGGACACATAAAGAAGTATTGTCCAAGGCAGAATCACAGAACTCCCACAGTCAGAGGTAGAGGTGGTCATGGTAGAGGCCGTTATTCTGGAGGGCGTGGTGGCCGAGGTAATGGTGGTCACCAAAACGACCGAGGTGATGGGCAAACTGGAGCCACTACAACACAACATGGTAGGGGCAACGGACAGACAAGTAATGGGGCCCATTGTTACACTTTCCCTGGGATATCTGAAGCGGAGACATCTGATGCTGTTATCACAGGTAATCTCTTGGTTTGTGATCGCATGGCTTCTGTATTGTTTGATCTCGGATCCACGTTTTCCTATGTGTCTTCTTCATTTGCTACTGGTCTTAATTTACCTTGTGAATTGCTTGACATACCTATTCGGGTGTCTACTCCGGTGGGTGATTTTGTGATGGTTGAAAAAGTATATAGGTCTTGCTTGGTGACTTTTGTGGGGAGAAACACTTTTGTGGATTTGGTTATCTTGGAAATGGTCGACTTCGATGTAATTCTGGGTATGACTTGGCTTTCTCCAAAATTTGCAATCCTGGATTGTAATGCTAAAACTGTGACGTTAGCCAAGCCTAGGACAGATCAGTTAGTGTGGGAGGGCGACTACACTTCCACTCCGGTTCGTATCGTCTCCTTTCTTCGTGCTAAGAGGATGGTTAGCAAAGGGTGTTTAGCTTTCTTGGCACATCTCAAGGATAACACTACACAGGTACCCCCAATTGAGTCAGTTTCAGTAGTCCGAGAGTTTTTGGATGTGTTTCCTGCAGATCTTCCGGGTATGCCACCCGATAGGGATATTGACTTCTGTATTGATTTGGAACCGGGTACTCTTCCCATTTCCATACCCCCTTATAGAATTGCTCCCGCGGAGTTAAGAGAGTTAAAGGCCCAACTTCAAGAGTTGTTGAGCAAGGGCTTCATTAGACCAAGTGCATCTCCTTGGGGTGCTCCGGTGTTATTTGTGAAGAAGAAGGATGGGAGTTTCCGGATGTGCATAGATTACCGGCAGTTGAACAAGGTAACTATTAAGAACAAGTATCCCATTCCTCGCATTGATGACTTGTTCGATCAGTTACAAGGTGCTTGTGTCTTCTCTAAGATTGACTTGAGATCCGGTTATCATCAATTGAAAATACGGGCAACGGATGTGCCAAAGACTGCCTTTCGAACTAGGTATGGGCATTACGAGTTTGTGGTAATGTCGTTTGGTCTTACGAATGCCCCTGCTGCTTTTATGAGCCTGATGAACGGGATTTTCAAGCCATATTTGGATCTCTTTGTGATCGTATTTATTGATGATATATTGATATACTCAAAGAGTAAGAAGGAACATGAGGAGCATTTGAGAAGGGTATTAGAGTTGTTGAGGAAGAAGAAACTTTATGCCAAATTTTCCAAGTGTGAGTTTTGGCTAGATTC